>OY282452.1:54723881-55251381 GCA_958295655.1 Palloptera scutellata | reverse complement strand
AATCGCACGATCTTGGAGGCCACGCCACAGGCCCACGACGCGAGATAATGCGCTCACCAAAAGTTTCCTTCAATAAATTGATTGTGATTGTTCCGTTGGCTGTATGGCTGTATGGCATATAGCGCCGTCTTGTTTTAGAAGTGTGGTGATCGTCCACATCAATATCCTCCAATTCATGCAAGAAAAAATCATTAATCATGGCTCTAAAGCGTTTCCCATATGACCGACTTCATCTTTGAAGAAATATGGACCAATGATTCCCTCTGCCCATAAAGCACACCAAACAGTGACTTTTTGAGGATGTAACGGCGTCTCAACAATGGCTTGTGGATTATGATCACTCCAAATGCGACAATTTTGCTTATTAACGTACCCATAGCAACCAAAAGTGAGCTTCATCGCTGAACAAAATTTTCTTGTACAAATTGGGATCGTTGGCCATCTCGTTTTGGGCCCATTCACCGAACGTGCGACGCGCTTGATGGTCGTTCGGCTTCAATTCTTGCACGAGTTAGATTTTGTAAGATCGCAAACCAGGATTCTTCCGCAAAATCTTCCATAAAGTGGATGGGCACAGCTCCAATTGTAACGCGCGATGGCGGATGGACTCATTCGCGTCTTCTTCGGTACTCTGCTCCACAGCAGCAATAGCGTCTTCGGTGCGCACTGTACTGCATCTCTTAGGATGCGCATTATCCACTAGAGTAAACGTGGTGCGAAACCGATCCATGGTTGCTCGAATTACCGACTCTGCTGGGCGATTATGTCGACCGAATATTGGACGCAGCGCGCGATACGTCGCGCGAACCGAACCATTATTTTGGTAATAAATTTGCACGATTTGCAAACATTGTTCAGGACTTAGTCTATTCATTATGAAATGGCAAACCAAACTGAGCATAAATCAAGTGGCAGCTGTCAAAAAGACCAACTCCGGAAAAATATTGCCAGATTGAAAACCACACTTCTAAACAAAAACACTATTTACATTTTATTTCTGCTTACCATAACTATGTTCGTGATGCTTTGAGCAAGTGTGTGTAACTTGTTTTGCAATGTGCACAATTGCTGTCGTATCGGCCAGGCTCTGTGACCATCGATATCATCAATGCTTTTTTCTTATACTCTCTCATTTATTTAAGTAAAATCCTTTTTCTCTCTTTTCTTTTCATCACTTTTCACTACCACACCATAAATCGTGAATGTAACTCTTTCACTCTCTCCTCGTCTTTTCTCTCTCTAACCCCAACACTTGTCCTTGCTTTGCACTTGTCGCCCTTTAACGACTTCCTATCCGAACGTTTGATATCACATCACTTGTCTCTTTCACGCTGCCTGTTCAGAACATTTTTTTTTTTACCCCTTCTCCCAGCCCCTTCACCTTTTTTCTCCATCCAACCAATCACTCGGTTGCAATTTCTAATTACTGACTTTTCAAGCAGCATCAATGCTAGACTCTGATTATCTCTTGGGCAAAACTTTTAGGTAGCGTAACAACTTTAAAAAATAATCTACAGAAATATTGTATAAAAATAGTTTACTTGAAACTTAAACTCTTGCATGAAATTCTCAATATTCATTCCCCGCTAGTGGCAACACTGTTCCAGACTAAACTCTCTCTCTCTCTCTCTCTCTCTCTCTCTGTGCTCCCATTTGACATAAGCTAAGGTACACTCAACTCATAAGGGAACGCGATAAAGTATGAAAATAATGTACTTTTTATACGCGCAATTTACGCAATGGGAGCAATTGTAATTGCGGAAATGCTTATGGAAATTTTCTTCTTTTTTTTCCTTTGTGTATGTACTTAACCACATTTTTCTCTTTTCTTTGGGTTTTTTTTTTCATTTTTGTCCTAAGTACTAAACTCAAACACTTGCTGGTAATCGCTTAATTTGATTTGGCAAATTACATGCTTTGAAGTTGATTACCTACACACACAATTTTGCCATTTGTGTTTTTTCCTTTCCAAAGAATAATTTTTAGTTATTGTTTTAAATTCCATAGTTCGCAAGTAAAAGTGAGTGCTAGAGTTTGCTGGTATGAAATAAAACTGTCAACATAATTAAGGTTGATGCAAGACCGACGAAAAGCTCGGCCTAGGCCCTCCATGGGCTGTTGTGCCATTAAAAGTAAGTAAAGTAAGACCGACTTTCGATTACTAATTACTATAAGAATTAAAAACTCTAATGCTGCTCTACTTAACTGCACTGTAGCTCAAGATGAGCAAGAAAATCTGAGTCTGGAGCTTCCCTCTGATTACAATATTTTTAATTGGGAGGACACTGTCACTTTCTAAATCGTTTATGTTCCTCTTCATTAAGTTCAACCTGCTTTAAAAATTTTAGTATTGGTCCTATTTCAATGCATAAAATTTCGGTCTAAGCCCTCTATGGGCTGTTGTGCCGTTAAAAGATGAAGAAGGTCCTACTTTAATGGGGTGCAAATTGGAAACTAGTAAACCAATCGAATTAATTTATGTACACTGTAACGAATTGTCGACCACCGGGCTTCACTTGCTTAGTCTTGTATTGTGGTACAGTGTTTTTGTGCACGTCACATACAGTGGCGAGCATTAATGGATACATGCTGGTCATATTTGAGTTTGAGTATCTGTAAAACCTATAAAAACACACCAATCGAATTGGAACTTTCGTTTTAAAGTCGGGGGATTGACTTTGAAGGTGGGAATATGGATTGACTGAAAGACAGCAAGAAAATCGAAAAACCACCGGTGAAATGTTGCTCGCCAGGTACCAAAGAAAGTCATATCTTCATCGAATTTTTACTGGCTGGTGATGAAAAATGGATCTATTTCGAGAATCCCAAACGTAAACGATCATATGTTAAGCCCGATACACCGGTCAAATCGACAGCAAAGCCAAATCGCTTCGGAAAGAAGATAATGCTCGGTGTTTTCTGGGATCAGCAAGGTGTTACTTGGTTTGACCTTCAGAAACCAGGTGAAACAGTTACTGGTCAACGCTACCAACAACAATTGGCCAATTTGAACCAAAACGTGCTTTTCGTCCAGAATGTCAGGTTAAGCAACACAACGTGATTTTTCTTGATGACAATGCATAATCATATCGTACAAAACAGACTCGGGAATTGGTAGATTCGTACAGCTGGGAATCCCTCCCCCATGCGGCTTATTTAGCAGACTTAGCTCCATCTGACTACCACTTAGTTTCATCAATGGGGCACGCACTTGCTGAGCAGCACTTCGATTCGTACGAAAATGTGAAAAAATAGCTCGATGAATGGTTTGACTCAAAAACGAACAGATTTTGTGGCGAGTCATTCACAAATTGCCAGAGAGATGGGAAAACTGTGAAGCTAGCAATGGCCATTAGATTCATTTGAAGATTGAATGTGTAACCATTTTTCTTAAATAAGTAAACGTGTATTTTCTTAAAACAATTACTTGTTTCACACTTGTACACCTGGTATGTAAGTTTTAACTGCAATCACGTTTAATATAAAGAGTTTAAAGCTCTGACATCTCAAGTTCATACGATTCTAATACAAAAACAAAAACTATTCATTTCTTACATACATAAATAAAAACTTCATATTACTGAAACAAAAATCTACTCTAATCCTCGTCCACAATTGCCCGCCGGCCGACAAAATCAATAAACAAAACTGTGCACACTAGAAATTCAAAAAGTACGAGCAACAACGATACGGATACAAAGTAGAATCTGTATAATTAAAAAGCTATTAGTGTCATGACAAAAGATTTCAATTTCATGCCATCCGAAACTGGCAAGAGACATATACACAAGAGCTGCAAAGACGGTGAGAGAGAGAAAGAGAGTGACAGACAAGAGGGGAAAAACAAAAAAAAAATTACGCAACAGAAAATAGAAAAAAAATCAAACAAAGATCTTATCGTATTTTCATAGCCGAAATGAACGAACGCCGCAAACTCCAAAACATAGCCACACGAATACATACTGGTGTACTCTCACACCCCCACACCCCCCCCCCGCCTCCCTCCCCCCCACACACACACACACATCTACATCTACAAACACAGTGGCGCCAAAACGAAAAGTACTGTCCAAAAAAGATAAGTAAGAAATAAAAGCGGCAAAATGCTTATCAACATTGTCAACACACAAAAAATGACAATGCGGGCATGTGTGGCAATGAAGGCGATTTGGAGCGGGAGGCGGCGGGCAACAGTAAGTGGGAGTACAAATACAAATGTTACAAATACGGGGACATGCTGATGCTTGGGCCACAACAATAAAGTGATGTATACCATACATACGAATGTAGTGTAGGTTGTTAGTTTCCCATGTTACCAAAACGCCCCGCAAAGTAATTTCATTGCCCATTTCTCAGAAGTTGCTTCAGTTTACACACCACCTTTCGATTGGACATGTATTTGTATGTGTGTGTGTGTGTGTGTTTGGCACCGGTACACTGTGGAAAAATATTATTTCACTTATACTCGAATCATTTAATGCTTGCTTAAGTCAGAGATAGTTTAAAAATTGAGAGACAACAATCAATTCAGAAAATCCAAGCTCAAAGCAGAGGCAATCCTACATTAGCCTAAATAAATCAGTTTTCCTAACGACCCAAACAAATATATTATATATAAAAGTATAGTAAATAAATTCTTGTAAACTACGAAAAATGTGTAAATAATGCACCAAAGACTTAAAGCAATGCAAATCGGTGCAATAACATCGTAAAATGCCCACTGAGTTCTTCTCAATCTTTTTTCCTTCACAATCGTCTTCCCTCTTTCTCCTCCACGCAATTCATCCTCATTCCACCTCTTCCTCTTTCCACTTTCTCCCCCTCCTTCCACTTCCACTTCCCTTTCGTCTTACTTCCTTCAACTTCTTCGACTTCCTCCACGCACTTCCTCCTCCTTCCACTTTCTCTTCCTCACACTTCCTCCTCCATGAACTTGCTACTCATTTTTCCGCCCTCCTTCTTCCGCCCTCCTTCTTCCGCCCTCCTTCCGCCCTCCTTCTTCCGCCCTCCTTCTTCCGCCCTCCTTCTTCCGCCCTCCTTCTTCCGCCCTCCTTCTTCCGCCCTCCTTCTTCCGCCCTCCTTCTTCCTCCCTCCTTCTTCCGCCCTCCTTCTTCCGTCCTCCTTCTTCCTCCCTCCTTCTTCCGCCTCCTTCTTCCGCCCTCCTCACCACTTTATATGTAATACTAAACTGAGTTCCTTTTGCTCTTACCCTTTTATCTCCCTCACACTACTCGATGTTAGACTCATTTTCTCAGCTGTCCGTTCTCTCGCCATCTCACGCACTTGACTTAGCTATTATATCCTCCTCCTCGTCACACTTCCTTCCTTACGTACTTCCCTCTCCTTCAACCTTCTCCCTCTTCTACCTCCTCCTTCTAACTCCTCCTCCTTCTTCCGCCCTCCTCCAACCTCCTCACCACTTTATATTTAACACTAAGCTGCTTTCCCCTTTTGCTCTTCCCCTTTTACTTAGCTATTTTATTGTCCTCCTACTCACAGTACACCCTACATACTTCCATCTCCTTCAACCTCCGCCTCGCACCTCATCACTTTATATTTAACACTAAACTGCTTTCCATTTTGCTTTTCCCCTTTCATCTCCCTCACACTACTCGATTTTATTCTCATTTTCTCAGCTATCCGTTATCTCGCCATCTCTCGCACCTGACTTAGCTACTATATCCTACTCTCTTTGTTTATTTCCCTTTCTCCCTCTCCTTTGTCCTTCTTCTTTCCTCTCTCTTACACTTATTCCATATTTCATTCTCATTCTGATCTCCCTCTCACCCACTTTCTCTTACTCTCTCTTTTGTGACGTTCATTCGCCTTACTCTCCTTCTCCAACCGTTTTCTTCTCCAACCGTTTTCTTCTCTACCCCTTTATTAATTTTACCAGTTAATTTTTCCAGTTAATTTTCCCAGTTCTCAGCCCTTGTTCTCTCTCCACCCTGTCCGCTTTGCTCTTTCTCTGCACCACTCCTTGCCTTACCCTCTTCACCTCTTCCACTGCCCTCCGTGATCCATTTGTCTTACTCGAGCTCATTTTCTTTCCTCTCCCAATAAATTTACCCTTGTGTATCTAAATGTTTACCTTTCCCACCTTTCCTCTTCCCATTATTTTTGATTTCCCTGTATCACAAATTATTTACTTTATTACCTTGCCAGTTATGATTATCTTCGATTTCTTTCTACCTTCTCCTCTTCTACCTTTCCTTCCACCTTCTTCTCTTATATCTTTGCGCTCTCTCCTCTTCTATCTTTCCACTCTCTACTCTTCTACCTATTCACACTGTCCTATTCTACCTTTCCACTATTTCCTCGTCTCTCTTTTCCATAAATCAGTCATTATCTACTAGAGTACACTCTTCTTCTATTTCCCTTTCTTTGTCCTCTCAAACCACGCTCCCCTCCCCCTTATCATTTTTAGTTCCATTTTTCCATTTAATCTTGTTCATTCTCTCTCCGACCTTATCCGCCTTACTCCTTCTCTCCATCACTCCCTGCCAATCCCTCCCTTCTGTGATAAATTTTTCTCACTTCCGCTCATACGTGTACACTATACCGATATTTTTTTTAATCAAATATACGTGTATTTAATAAAAATGGTTATACATTCAACCTTCAAAATAATGGAAATTGTTAGCTACACATTTTTCCCATCTCTCTGGTAATTTGTGAAGGCCTCGCCAAAAAAACTGTTCGTTGTTTGAGTCAAACCAGTCATCGAACCATTTTTTCACATTTTCGTACGAATCGAAGTGTTGCTCAGCAAGTGCGTGCCACATTCATGAAAATAAGTGGTAGTCAGATGGAGCCAAGTCTGGTGAATAAGCCTTAGGGGGCAGGGCTTCCCAGCTGTATGAATCGACCAATTCCCGAGTCTGTTTGGTTCTTGTTCGATGTGATGGTGCATTGTCATCAAGAAAAATCACGTTGTGTTGCTTAACTTGATATTCTGGACGTTTTTGGCGCAAAGCACGTTTTTGGTTCAAATCGAGCAATTTTTTTTGGTAGCGTTGACCAGTAACTGTTTCACCTGGTTTCAGAAGGTCAAACCAGATAACACGTCGCTGATCCCAGAAAACACCGAGCATCGAAAACACAGATTGCCGATTTTTCTGGTGTACCGGGCTTAACATATGATCGTTTACGTTTGGGATTCTCAAAATAGATCCATTTTTCATCGCCAGTAACAATTCGATTAAGATATGACTTTCTTTGGTACCTGGCGAGCAACATTTCGCAGGTGAATTTTCGATTTTCTTGCTGTCTTTCAGTCAATTCATGCGGTACCCATCTTCCCACCTTCTCACTATCAAAATCAATCCCACAACTTTAAACGTTGAGAATTGTAGTATTGGGTCAAATTGAATTGTTCTGCAAGTTGTTCTTGCGTTTGACCATCATCCTCATCGAGTAAAGCCGGCAATTCGGCATCTCCAACTTTTTCGGTGGTCTTCCACGTTCTTCGTTTTTCACATCAAAATCGCCACTTTTAACCAATTGAAGCACTTGTTGCTCTATGTTTTGCCTAGAGCGTGCTGGCCGTAAGCTTCCACAAGCATTCGATGAGATTTCAAAGTAGATTTCTTCAATTGGTAACAGAAAATCAATGATGTCGGCAGATCGTAGTTTGTAGGCACAAAATTCGACATTTTTACGAGCGAAAAAAATAAGTTTTTGTAAGAAACTTGATTGTTAATTAACTGAATATTGTTGACAGCACTAAATGCGAAGAAATGGCGCCAATGATTTGGTTTGGCAGTGCGTATAGTTTTACCTAGCGACACAGAGATGTCATTACCAGTTTCATACTTGTACACCGGTTCTTATACATACTTTTCCTTGAAATGTCTACACTACATAAATTGAGTTTCGCTCTATAAATATTGCGATTGATTCTTTCAGCTTTTAACTACTTAATTGTTCCTTTTTGTTTTTTCTTTGAGTGTAATTATCCCCAGTATTTAATTTCTAGTACTGATAACCTTCCTGCGAGTAATGCATGCTAGTTGAACCTATAATAGTAACAAGTGCGGTTGTGTTATTATTGCTGCTACCTCGCATGCTCTCGATGATTGTTGTTGTTGTTGTTGCTGTTGCTGTTGCCGTTTCAATATGAAATTGTCATTAATCTTGAATGAAACTAGGAGACATGCTGACAAAAACAATGACAGAATTTTGGTGAAGCACGCTGACGAAAAAAAAAAACGAGGATTAAGATGAGGAAGTAGAAATTTGCCAAGACCCATTGAATGAGCGAATGAATAAACGAAGGAATGAATGAATGAATGATTTAATAATGATACTTTAACTGCTGCTACTACAGCGACTGTGACTAAGACTGTGACTGTGACTAAGACTGTGACTGTGACTGCTTTCCACTTTCTGTTGTTGAATGGTGTGGTAACCTGCAGATAATATTAATGATATATACATTAAGGCTTAAGAAAATAATATCGCAACACAACAACAGCACAATAAAAAACTAAATAATTTCGCTAAGTTAGAAGAATGCATAAAATTCTCCAAGTAAAATCCAACAAGTGCACTCAACTATTTATTTATTTATTTTTTGTTGGTGTTGTTCGTGTTGTTGCTGTTGCACCGTTGTATTGCTTGGCATTATCTTGTCGTCGCAATTGTTGTTTGTTTTCCTTACTGCTGCAAGTGTTTACAACATTTTCAGTTTTCCTAAAGTGCTACATGAAAAAGTACAAAGGAGAATGCGAACCAACTCTACTAAATACTTTCTCCGGTAAAGATTGTTTTTAAATTATTTTTTTTTTAAATTTTGTTTATTATTTTGATTTTTGACTTGATTTTTCAAAGTGAAATTGAGGTTTTCATTTTAAATTACATTTGCTATTTCAATCGAGAGAGAAGCAAGAAAAAATGTATGCGACGTAGAAGCCAATAATGGGGGGTGAGAGAAAGAGAGAGGGAGAATGATTAAAATGGCGCTTGAAAAACGGAAGAGCGTGACGTCATACCCATTTCAGTTTTTCCAAATCCACTTACTAACAGGTTTCTGTTAGACTGGCACTTTCAGCCACTCTGAAATTACACATGGTACGATAGAGTGAGAGTTAGAATGTTTCAAATGAGCTTGACCAAAGGAGAGCAATTACGCACGTATTATGTTTTAGTCTCTTTCCGCCAGTTCACTGGCTGGCATTAAATATTGCATAGAGGTTTCCCCCCTCTCGTCTAAGAAATTCAGGTTCTACGCAACATAATTTCTCTCGTGTGACCAGGTTCATTGGCATTAGAGAGCGTGGAGTCTAGCCCATCTTAATTTTTAAAATCCACTTGCTAATGATTTCTGTGAGCCTGGCACTTTCAGCCACTCTGAAATTACACATGATACGATAGAGTGAGAGTTAGAATGTTTCAAATGAGCCTGATCACACGAGCGCAATTGCGCATGTACATAGTATGTTTTAGTCTCTTTCCGCCAGTTCACTTCCTGGCATAAAATATTGCATACAGGTTTCCCCCTCTCGTCTAAGAAATTCAAGTTCTACGCATCATAATTGCTCTCGTGTGACCAGGCTCATTGGTATTAGAGAGCGTGGAGTCTAGCCCATCTTAATTTTTAAAATCCACTTGCTAATGATTTCTGTGAGCCTGGCACTTTCAGCCACTCTGAAATTACACATGATACGATAGAGTGAGAGTTAGAATGTTTCAAATGAGCCTGATCACACGAGCGCAATTGCGCATGTACATAGTATGTTTTAGTCTCTTTCCGCCAGTTTACTGGCTGGCATAAAGTATTGCATACAGGTTTTCATCCCCCCCCCGCCGCCCCCCCCCCCTCTCGTCTAAGAAATTCAGTTTCTACGCATCATAATTGCTCTCGTGTGACCAGGCTTATTGGCATTAGAGAGATGGAGTCATGACCATTTTATTTTTCGCAAATTCACCAACTAATGATTTCGATCCGCCTGGTACTTTCTGCCGCTATGAAATTGAAAGAGCGAGAGAGAATGATGATTTCAATCACGCTAGAAAAACATGAAAGTGTGACGTCATGCCTAATTTATTTTTCCCAAATCCACAAAAATAATTCAATGAAAGGTGAGCAGAAATGAGCAGAAAATTTGTTAAAAGCTTTCATAATTATTTTGTGCACATTAATGCTACAATATTATATTAGTGTTGCAGCAACAGCAGCAAACAATAGGAGATTATGCAACAATAATTGTATGTAATATAAATTCAAAATATGTTTTCGTGTTAAAAATGGAAAAGAAATTGAGAGAAAATATTATTTGTAAAATAAAAACGAAAAAAAAAAAAAGCACAAAACTGTTGCATTATAATAAATTCAAGTGTGAAATCCGCTTTCAAGTAGCAACATACAAAAACAAAAAGAAACAGCTCAACGTTCACAACAACACTACTATGTAGAACTAAATTGCTAACTTTTCCAACAACTTGTGGCATTTGCAGCTTTTTCCACCATTGTCGAGCAACGTCTGCCATCAACAACAAACTAATCCGCAGTGTTAGAGTGGGTGCCACACATACCACTTGACGGCAGACGAGCTGTAAGCCGCCAGGAAACTGATGTTAGTAGAAAGAAACTATTGCCGGGTGTATGTTTGCTCCCAGCACGGGGAACACGCTCCCTTCCTTCCAACCAAGTCCCACCTCTAATGCTCCTCACGGAAAAACTCACGTGGCGCTGTTGCATTACCCCCCCCCCCCGCCCCTTTTTTATTACCCGCACTTATTTTAAATCCTTCGCTGTTTGCTACTAGAGTTTCCCATACTTTAGCTTATATTTGATTTTTTGTTTGTTTTCTGTTTTCACCTCACGGAGCTTTTTAACATTTCATGTTTCTCTAATCAAATTTAAAATGGATTTTAACATCATCAACATTCAAGCAGCAGATGAAGAAGAAGACAAAGAAGCAACAATGGCGCACGAGGGCAGCAAGTTATCATCGGCAACAACACGTTTCGCGTGTAATGTCAGTGTCAGTTGGCCAGTGAGTCAGTCTGGCGCAGTTAGTTAGTCAGCCCAGTAAGTGGTGGCGGTGTAATCCGCTTACTTGATGCACCCAAACGCTGGTACTTAGTGAACAAGTCGGAGGGCGCAGCAGGTCAGACAATAGGAGATGGATATGGAAATGGAAATAGAAGTCAATCAAGTTGCAAATCAAAAATTGAAATTACATTTGGTTTTGCTGTCATTTAAGTTTGCTGAAGCTTCCATTTTCTGGTACATAGACTAAGACTATACCTAATCAAGAAGCAGAAACCATTTCCACATTCGCATCCGCCACACTTTTCATAACATTGTAATTTAATTTCGCCGTTTTGTCGTTACAACTTTCTTGAATGTTAACACAAATGAAGATAACACGAGATATGAACTTCTATTGGATCTGACGAACAGTTGGCATTTATTCGGACGTCTTCCATCCAAGTGATGGACAAATCCAATTTCATTTCACGACGCCCTCAGTTGAATGTTCGCTGTGCTGGTTTTTGGCCATTTAATAGGATTAAATCCAGGCCGATACTTTAACGAAGCTGTGAGCAACAAACTCAATAAGCTCTAAAGCATCCGTTTGATATCAAGCTCTCAGCTGATTATTTGTGCTACTGGTTGTTGGACATGCAAGAGGATCAGATCTAGACCCCGATAATTATAAGACCGATAGTGCCACGAACCCAATCAGCACTTTCTTATCGAATTGATACCACGTTCTCAGTTGATTGTTGGAGGGCGACGGAAAATATTGGATTGGTAGGTAGGCTAATAGGTTAAAGAATTTCATTAACTCTATTTTAGACTTCAGTTGCCTAAGGTTTCGCTGGTTCAAGTACTGGAAGGTTGTATAATTATACGAAAAACATAAATCAAATCTAATCCGATAGGTTTGAGAAGCGCTAGAGCAACGGTTTGATATTTCAGTTTAGAGGATTTTGGGCAAGCAAGAGGATTACTGCGTCCAGGTCGATTGGATTAGAACGATATTACATAAGCTTATTTAATGCATACTTAAGACATTTCTCCAAGATTGTTCAAGCATGTTTTGCCTGAAGTTTCATCGGCTCAAGACGTTAGTTATCGTAGAATTAAACGAGGAACCTAAATAACCAGCTTACCTGCAGATGTTGACGCTAGTTGACGATCTAGCAATTATTCGTAAGAAATGATCTAAAATATTTTAACTTCTTGGCAAAAGGAACGAAGATGACTCTAAATCACGAATGACGAAAACTATAAAACACGCCACGTTTCACGAATTCAAGATTATTATTGTCAGCATTGACTATGAGGAGTCTCACCGGTCAAGTACTGAACACCAGTTTGTTGTGCCCTCGTCATCCTTTGAATGAAAGATATCAGAAACCAAAAAAGCTATCAAACACACACATTATAGATTAGGTTAAATTAAAGGGAATTGCTCGTCCACCAGGACCAAATTATAGTGCCTTTAAATATTCACACTGTATTCGCCAGTATTTCACTAGTGCAAATCATATTAGTTCTTTTGGGGAAAACTCTGTCAGGTCCTCAAGTTCTCCAAATAGTTTGTTTCTCAAGAATCGAAGTCATCGAGTCTGAAGACTGGGGGGTCTCAGTTTTAGGATGCTTCCATAATTTAGGGTGCAGCCCTTGAATCTTCTAAGGTCTTTTGGCGAAAACTCTGCCGGATCGGCAAGTTCTTAAAATATTCCGATTCCCAAGAATCGGAGTCAACGAGTCTGAAGACTGGGGGGTCTCAGTTTTAGGGTGCTTCCATAATTTAGGGCGCAGCCCTTGAATCTTCTAAGGTCTTTTGACGAAAACTCTGCCAGATCGGCAAGTTCTTAAAATAGTCCGATTCCCAAGAATCGAAGTCAACGAGTCTGAAAATAATGGGGCCTATAATTAAGGGCTGCAAAGGCGAGTCTTCGGGACCGTTGTGCCTACAGCACAAATGCGTATGAGTACTTCAGTGATAATTCGACTATGTTTCTTCTCCAGAAGAAGTAAGCTCTAAATTCGTTTGTTATCAAGAAGAGGTCTTAAACTACGGACTATCGTACAGTTGTTCTTTGTTTTCCAGGATCTGTTGAGAGTGACTTTTGCTTTCTGGTCTAAACGTCAGTTCTTTTTACAGGACCTATGGCTGCTGCGAATTTCTTTTGCATTTAAGCCTTAAATCGAATAATAACAGAGCGGGAGAATCCAACGAAAAAACGGAATAAACCTAAAAGGGATTCAATTTTGTGACTACTAGGACTCCAGTCTAGCTAGGTCACCGAGGTAACCGGGCAATATATTTATCATATATTTTTCCGACGCATTTGTCGCTTCATTAATATTTTGATTCAGGCATTTGTTCTCGGTCAATGTACTTAACTATGGTTCTCTCGCTGTTACATAACCTTCTTCTACTTCGCATATAAGGTTCTATCGAGCGTACTGTGTGAAACACTAAAGCCCATCGTCCACAAACTGATTGGACCTTATCGGTGTGGCTTCAGGCCTGGTAAATCCAACATCGACCAGATATTTACACTACGCCAAATCCTGGAAAAGATCCGAGAGAAACAAATCGACACCCACCATCTATTCGTCGATTTTGACGCCGCCTTCAACAACACGAGTAGGGATCATTTGTAGATTTCAGAAAACTCACATCGTGCAAAACTCATTCGTCTTTGCAAAATGACACTGACCGACACCACCAGCGCAGTGAAAATTGGGACAAACCTCTCCGCACCATTTGATACCAAAAGAGGTTTCAGACAAGGTGACTGACTCCCTATCGTGCGACTTCTTTAACCTTATGCTGGAGAAAATAACTCGAGCTGCGAACACATCGACATCTCTGGCACTATTTTCTACAAGAGTGTCATGCTTCTAGCATACGCTGATGATATTGACATCATTGGAAAAAACGCTCGAGCAGTCAGTGCAGCATTCTCCAACCTGGAAAGGGAGTCTCGTCGATTGGGTCTAGTGGTGAACGAGGACAAAACGAAATACCTTGTGTCAACAAACAAAGAGTCACGGCGTCTTGGACAAAATCTCACTGTTGACAATTATACTTTTGAAGTCGTCAAGGATTTCGTTTACCTAGAATCCAGCATTAACACAATGCAATAATGTTAGCCTTGAGATCAAGCGGGGATTAACTCTTACCAACAGCTGGTACTACAAGCTCAGTAGGCAATTGAGAAGCGAAGCCCTCTCTTGACCGATGGAAAATAGTTCTCTATAAGTCTCTCATCTTTAACGTCGTAATGTATGGCGCTGAGACGTGGACATTGACCACCATCAATGATGAGAAGCTGTTAGGAGATCTATGGTCTAATATAAGTGGACTCACGAGCTGTACGCCGACAATGACATAGTCAAAATCGTATAAAAATACAGCGGCTTCGCTGGCTGGGTCATGTTGAGCGAATTTGATGAAAGCGTTCCGGCTAGAAGGGTGTTTTATTCAATCCACGGTAGAAGAACACGCAGAAGAGGACGTCCTAATCTCCGTTGGAAAGACCAGGTACTGGGTGATCTCACTGCACTTGGCCTTACCAACAGACGGCAGCACGAGCATAGCAGGCGCGACTGGCATAGTTTTATCGAGGCGGCCGAAACCGATCATCGGTTGTAGTGTCCACCAATTAAGTAAGTAAGAAAGAAGACATCTCAAAAATGGTTCGCGGTTCAAGTGCTGTCGTTGTTAAATCCAGCACTAAAATCTCAATCTCAAAATACAATAACAAGAAATCCTGCCAGGCAGCTCTCAGGTAGAGCCTTATTTTTTGTACATATTTCGATCGGAACGTGTACACGAACATTCGTACTTCATGTGGTTTGAAATCTAAATTACATTCTTCTGTTTTTTACTAATTATTTTAACACATTTTTCGATGGCATTTAATCTTTTATCGCGGTTCCACTTTGAAAAACCGATACGCATATTTCACTTTACTGATTTATCATTTGTTTATTATTTTTTCCTTACTGCAGCAGTAAACATATTGCAGCATATTGACTGGTCACATATTGACAATATATTTCCGTTCTGTTGAATATTGCACACAATTAATCAAAAAACATTGGCAGTAGGAATGCTGTGATATTTCAATGTGAAATAAAAATACAGAATATTATACATAAATAAATATGTAAACGAATAAAACTTGCAGATTAATAGACAAATAAAAAATAAAAATAAATACTTTAACATATTGTGTCCAGATGTTGAATGGCACAATACTCGCCAGCCGCTGGGCGCTAGTCGCTGATGCTCTGATTGAGAATGTGTTGTCGAGGAAGCGGTCAAAAAAGTTTGCTATCATTTCGGTTGTTGCAATCTGTTTGAACAACAACAGCAACAAGAAATTGACACATATTTAATGGCATCTGTTCGAATCGAAAATACATAAACTCAGGATATTTTTTTAAGTATAGTAAATAGTAAAATTGAAAAAAAAAATAATTATAATTTTATAAATTTTTTTTTAATTTTTTTTAATTTTTGTATGTTTTTTACCGTGCTCAAATTATGATATTTTATTTTTTAACAATTTCATATTTTTAATCTCTTGCAGCGGCTTACGACCACTATATTGACCAATTACTAATAAAACCCACAACCGACCAATCACAAACAAGCAATAAGATTATATGGGAGGCACCACGCCCACTTCACTACTCCTTCTTATATATACCTTTTAACCCTCTTCCGAATAACGACAAAAATAAGCACGCAATTTGGCAAAGATCAAATGAGAATTCTGAGACCTTATAAAACCCGAAACTGACCAATCACAAACAATCAATAAGATTATATGGTAGGAGCCACGCCCACTTCACCAATCCTCCTTTTGTATGCGTTTAAACTGTCTTCCGAATAACGACAGAAAAACACATGCAATTTGCTAAAGATCAGATGAGGATTCTGAGACCTTATAAAACCCAAAACTACCAATCACAAACAAGCAACTAGATTATAAGGTTGGTGCCACGCCCACTGCACCAATAACCCTTTTATATGCGTTGAAACCGTCTTCTGAATAACGACAGAAAAACGCATGCATTTTGCTAAAGATCAGATGATAATTCTGAGAGCTAATAAAACCCAAAACTGACCAATTACAAACAAGAAATAAGATTATATGAGAGGTGCCATGCCCAGTTCACTAATCCTTCTTATGTATGCCTTTTTTATTATTTAAAACACAGAGTGTACCCCATTTAGTTGATTGGAAGGAAGATTGATAGGTGTGAGGAAGAAGGAGGGAGAATGAGAGAGGGAATGCAATCACAGGACACCAATAAAGAGATGACAGCCATTGTGGCAAGTATTATGCCTTTACCACAATAAACTTCAGTGTATCAGTGTCGACTATGACCACATGTAGCGCGAAAGGCCGAGCTTTTCGCATTAACTCATGTTGTGCGTGTTATATTTGTACATGAATGAAGTGACCTACAGATTTATGCTGAATCCGAACGGCGATGTGAAAAGCTTGTCATATGTAATTTTTACTCTTGTTGGTGTTTTCCATTACCTACCAAGAGGTGGTGCCATGTAGAAAATTTGTTTCTACTTTTTGATTTTTCCTGTGCTGAGATTCGAACCCTTGACACTCAGCGTATTAGTCCAACGTACTACCACTACGCTACAACGACCACAAATGGATGAGAATTAGCCACCTGATCAAAATGGATATCGAACTCGCAACCTACTGGGTGATGCGCTACATAATAGACTATGTAGGATGTTATCTAAATACAGCACAAGAATAAATCAATTTCTAATTTTAAAACCATAAGAAAAATAGAAATTTTCAATATCTAACAATAATATTACACAGCTTTTCTATCCACAAATAAACAAAAACCATGTGAGTAGTTGTTTGAAAATCAAATCGAACTTACCTCGAGGAGGAATATTTGCACAAACAAAAAATATATGCAAAATAAAAAAGCATTTACAAATACTCTCTTGCAAATGCAAGAATTTAAAGGAAAAACTGGAGGAAAAAGAATTAGAGCTACAATAAATAAATACTTATGTGAGTCAATACCTTTAGCATATATGAATAAAGGAATAAAAATGTACAATAGTACCTAAAATACAATAGGATAAAATGGGAGAAAATGCACACTAAGGAAATAGTAGTAAAGAGAGGGAGAGAGAAGAGAGTAAAAGAAGTAGAAAGAGTAAGTAAGTACAATCTAACTAAGTATAAAAGCATAAAAAGGAAAATTGTAGTTAAAAGAAGAAAAGAGAGTGAGAGAGTAAACTCAGAAGAGAGTCATATCTAATGCTTATTATCCACATAGGATAAATTGCTGGTAATAAATTTTCGGTATTTATTCCCATTTTATTTATTCTTCTTGTGAAGTATGTTTGTATGTATGTATACCAACAAATCTAGAAATATCCTAAAATCTTCAATGACCATTATTGATTTTCAAATTACATTTCAAAGTTATGAGTACATAAGTTTATACACTCAAAATTTTTCTATCCTACATAGTATCTATTGTAAAATTAACTTTAAATTCTTCTAAGTAAATAAGTTTTAATTCTTCTAAGTAAATAAGTTTATTAGTGTTTTACTGCATAGAAAACTGGATTTCTTTATGAATAAAATTATTAAATGAAAATAGTGTGTAGCTGCCTACGCCTACCTTTAAAGCTTTTTTCTTTATAATGATGACTAGGCTGCTTCATTTCTGCTTTTATTTCCGCTTTCAGCTTCACTTCACTTTGAAGTTATTTCTTTTTCGTTACTTTTTTTTTTAATACGCGTATGTCATTCATTTTTTTAAACACAACGCACTAAACCTCGGCAAAACAAAACAAAAACATCAAAAAGAGAACAAATCTATCATTTTGAGTGTCAGCCAGTCAGCTATTCAGCCGACAGCATTAACAGCGGCGTGACAAAAGTAGAAATTTAACGGCAACTATAATAACAACAATCAAAGGTTACCTACCATAAGCCTGTTGTTCTCTGCCCTCTCTCACTCGTCGACAAGTTGTATGTATGTATGTTTAAACTTTTACGTTCTCATGTGAGTTGCTAAAAAGCAGCGCGCTTGATAGCGGCTGTCTCTCTCCACGCTCAATTTTTGCTTCCGATCCCTCTTCTTCTCGCTCAGCTATTGACTTCTTATTTAGAATATTTTGCATATTTTAACGGTAGGCTCCATCATATGTAAGTGGTGTGTAGCGTGTGTATGTACCTACCCAATGGGAAAATTTTAAGTACTTCCCTAAGATCCACTTTGAGGCAGCACTGACTTGATTCTGTGCTGGAGGAGCACTCAATAATTTTCGAAGACTGAGCAATGATCTGTTTCCAAATATTTTTCAGAAAACCAATGATAACTGTTTTTAATAACCTATGAGTAAGGAGTCAAACTGTCAACGCTCAACACTCTCTCTCTGCGCATGTCGTCACAAACAGAGTTTTTATATATCAATGAATGCAAGTAAAATAATTCAGTTTCC
This sequence comes from Palloptera scutellata, assembly GCA_958295655.1. Classification (NCBI taxonomy): domain Eukaryota; kingdom Metazoa; phylum Arthropoda; class Insecta; order Diptera; family Pallopteridae; genus Palloptera; species Palloptera scutellata. Next base: position 55,232,893 of record OY282452.1, on the reverse strand, counting down.
TACATCACAACCTCTTTCAATTTTATGAGAGCCGAATAACGGACCTGTGCATGGCGTAAGCTTGAATTCGATCATTCTTAGTCAACGCTTACTTCCTATGAAATACAATGTGAATAGTATATGAGCTGTTCTATAAAGAGGGAGAGCTTACTGCTGACAGGGTAACGCTTCAGTATATTGAAAAATTTTTATTGAGAGTCAGAACTTTTTGAGTAACTCTAGATAACTTCAAGTGACTCTATGTGATTTCAAGTGGCTATGGGAAACTTCAAGCAACTCCAAGTGACTTCAATTGACTTTGAATGATTTCAAATGACTTCAAGTGGCTCCAAGTGAGTTTAGGTGACTTTAAGTAACTCTAGCTGACTTCAAGCTCGCGGTTTCTGAATCAGCGAAGAAGAAGCTGAGTTCAACCGACTCTAGATCAGTTCATGTGATTCCAATTGAATTGTAACCACTCCAAGTGATTTTTAATTAAGGCAAGAGACTTCAATTGAATTCAAGTGACTCTAGGGGACTTTAAATGACTAAAAGTGACACTAGGCAACTTTAAATAACTCCAAAGAACACAGTTCAAATAACTTTAAGTGACTCTAGGTGACTTTAAATGACTTTAAATGATACTAGGTTACTTTAAATTACTCCAAGTGATACTATGTAGATAACTTTAAATGGCTCCAAGTGAAACTAGGTGACTTCAAGTGCTTCCAAATAACTCCCCTTAACTTCAAATATTTCCAAGTAACTTCAAGTAGCTCCAAGTGTATTCATAACTTCAAATGACTTCAAGTGTATTCAAATTACTTCAAGTGACTATAAATGACTTCAAGCAACTTAAAATGACTTTAAGTGACTTCAGGTGACTTCAAACGACTAATAGTAATTTCAAGGAACTTTAAGTGACTTCCTAAGTGAGATCAAAGACATTTCGAATTTAAAGTTATATGATTTGAGTTCCCATAACTTCAAAATAGGTTGCATTTCTCTGGCTCTAAAAAGATTGTACTAATAAATAGCCAATTGGTGATTCCAAAAAGACTTGTAACTCCATTTTGTATTCAAAAGTCAAAAATTGTATTCAATAATTGCAATCGTAAACTGTGATTCACTTGTGACTTAAGCCCTCAATTGTTAGCATTCTTTTACAGCTCTGGCTTAAAATTGAAACTATTTAAGATGACTTTGCATCCTGGATTCAAATCACAATTAACCATTTTCGAAACCTTTATGACTCTTTATCAGGGCGAACTAGTTCATTTTTATAAGTCAGACTACAATTCGCTGATCAATGTAGTCAGAATTCGTAAATTGTATGTTCTATCTGGCAAGGGTTAAGCACACAAAAAAAAGGCACGATCAGCAAAGTGTTCTTCTTTTTCAAAGAATAGAGAAGTGAAAAAATCATCCTTCACTAGCTTCGGAAATTTAACCACTAGTCTCAACAGAATTCAGTAGGTTACCGTTTCTAAGACTAATTAGAAACACCAAATGTAGTCTAGTCTTCGAATGCTTGAATATCCGCAAGTTCCACCAGAAACAAGCTCAAGTATTGTCGAATTTAGAAGCTTTTTTTGAAGTGAAACTTCTTATGGGAGGGTACTGAAATCTTGATCGGCTACCATTTTACTTGACGAATTATTTTATTTTGTTTCGCTTTCTATGCATACATCAAAAAATTACAACAAACTCATTTCTCTCTTTATTGAGGAATAAAATCGAAATCTAACGCAATAACACATAGAGTGTTGGGTAGTGAAATGTAGTAAACAAAAGAGAGAGTAAACATAATCCACTGCTGCAAGAACAACATGAACAGCTCTCTCTCTCTATTTTATTTATGGTATGTATTTGAGTAAAGGAATTTCTCGCAAAAACAACATGAGGAACAATAACAGTAAATTCCTGTGAAGTCAATCAGCCGCTAATATGAAAATTAGCGAATTATTCGCAGTCGACCGCGTGTATATGTACACAGGAGCTGACATTGAGAGAGCCGCTGCCAAGTCTCTGCTTGTACTGTATAGAATTCGATTCGTAAACAACTTCCATGTACGTACTTATGTAGTATGAAAAAAGTCCGATCACAATAACGCCTCTCACTGTCTCTGTTCATGTACTCTATGATACTCTCTCCCTCTCATACTTAAATGCCGACGAAAGGGTTTTCGTATTAGAATTCTGGGTTGAAATTATAACTATCTTTCATTTGAGTTTAGTTTTCCAACCAGCTGCTTTTATACATATTTTTTCAATGCATTGAATCCGACAACGAAATAAGACGACATCAGGAAACATAGAAAACTTAAAACACAGATTGCTGTATAGAAGTGAAAGAAGTTGGTTGTGGTAAGTTTCACTTCACCTGCGAGTTCTTAAACTCTCTCAACTTTTTATGCGCATGAGATGAGAATAGTTCAGCAAAGCTCTATAAAATTTCCCCACGATTGATAGCTCATATCTCATTCTTATGCACTTATTTAAGATCGATACTCAGACACTTTCTTTCCATTCAAATATATATAGGTATACCATATGTATGTATATATTTTTTAGAATCAACCTAATATATTATAAGTATGCATATGTATGAGTGTATAAATGAAATAAAGTATGTAGTATAACTCTGAATTTTTATATCCATGTGTATTCAAAGTGTCGTTTGCTATGTCGCCCTTGCGACGTGTGTGTGTACGTGTATGTGTGTGTGTGTCTGTGTGTGCCTGTGCTACATTGTCCTTTGAGGCATGTCAGTGTTAATGCTATCTTTGACATGCTTGCTTAAACAAGTTTTGGGAATTCCCTTCAGTATGTTATTTTGCAGATATGTGCATACTTTTAAGTAAGTATGTTTAAAAACAAAAAATTCAAGATAAAACTTTATTCCACGTACATACTTATGTACGAGTATGTATGAGCGTGTTTTTCTTTATCAGCACACATACAAACACAGAGCCATGTGTGTGTGTTACTGCATGTGGAGTGTGAAAAATAACAAAAGTAAACAATATCTTGTTTTACCAAAAACAAGAAAACAAAATGCAAAACAAGAACGTATCCTTTGATACGTATCCTTCAAGAATAAGAAGCAGAAGAAAGCAAAAAAAAAAAGAAACAGAAGCGGACTAAAAAGAACAAAAAATGTAGCAAAAAAACAGAAAGCAGTTAATCGCTTTGGGAAATAAACATCATGTTTTATGTTAATTTTATTTGTTAATACTATTGTTGTAGGTACATGTGTGAGTGTGTTTTTTTGTTTGTGTGTGTAGTATCTATTAAGATATTTACAATCCTTATTGTTGTGAATATATATTTTTTCCCCCCAAGATTTATTTGCCTTAATATGAAGATGAACATTAAAATTATTTTTACTTACTTACTTTGATTTAGAAAATTGTTAGATTAGGCTAGATTAGCTTAGGTTAGAAGTTAGATGCCTGACATGGTCCATGGCTAGGTCCATAGTGTTACCACAAACTCGCAAAAGTTAATCAGACCTTCGAGGTATATCCATTTAAAAGATCAGAGATTAAAATTTTTTAAATCGTTTGGGGAAATACAGAAAACGTTCCCTAACGTCTTTCATCTAGTCACAGCTAGTATTTGGGCAATGGCAGAGAAGGTGTTCCAAAGCCCCCTGAGTCACAATTAAATCATTACAATTCCTGAATAGGTCCTCGTTTGCACCAAAACGAGCTTTTTGGCGTAATACTACTCTTAGCCGTTCGGTTTCGGCATAAAACTGTAAAACATTCATGTACAAACATAACACACACATTATGAGGGGATGCGTAAAGCTCGGCCTAGGCCCCCCATTCGGCGAAGTGCCATTAAAAGAAGAAGAAGATGACTTCAAAAAACAATGTCCAGTGACTAGTCCAATCAATAAACTGCATTTTTTGCGAGAATGTTTGAGCAAAAGTTCGAGAGCGTTGGGCGTCGGGCCCAGAAAAGTCTTAATATATGGGATGAGTTTAGACGAGACGGCCAAACCGACAATCGGATGTAGTGCCAACTAAGTACGTAAGAAGTAGGTAGGAGCTAAAACTATTCCATCTTCTATTAGAGATAGAGAATAACTGATTGCCGAAGGCTGAATAATGGAAACAGAGTGATTGTGAGATGATACCGAGTTCTACCTCAAGACATGCACCCTCCAGTACCACAACTCATTCGTCATCTCATTTCTAATTTATTATTAGTACTTAAACCTACTTATTAATACTAAGGTTTTGAAGTAGCATTGCTGAACATTGCATTTTGAAGTATTCTTCTTCTTTTAATGGCACATCGGCCCATGGAGGATCTAGGCTGAGCTTTTCGCATCCGTTGATGTTGTGTGAGTTATATTTGTGCACGAATGGAAGGGCCCTACACTTGAATGACGAATCTTATACTTTTATGACGAAGTGTCGTATCACGCCAAAATGTAAGTAGGTTTTAAATTGTAGCAGTTTATTACCGATGTAGACTTTCTAAGTAGTATGGCTTTCCAGGGCCTTCAGAGTAGGTTCAACTGTCTGAAAATAGATGATTAGGCTAAGTCTCTATGACAATGAACCCATCAACCAGCTCCATAAATTCAAAACATTTTGATTGGAATATTTTGTGTACTTAATTTATTAAGAAAATCGATGCATATATTGAATTCATTAACTGGAGGATACTCGAGATAGGAAAAGTCTACAAACTTACGTACTTCTAGCCTTAACTTTCTTACATACTTAACTTTCTATATGATCTAACTACTCTTAGTACGAGTATGTACTAAAGACAGATTCTTAGAATATCATTTTGATTTGATTGCTTATTTTGCTATTAGAAGAGATATTAGAAGTAAAAATACTCGTATGCTCAATAGAAAAGGAAAGAGCCATATGTGCGTAGGTACCCAATTTTATCGATAAATAGGTCAAGATAAAAACTTATTACAAATTGATTTTTATCTTAACAATACCCGATTCGCATGTAAGAAAGTACAATGCATAACAGCAATAAAAAATAAACCGATTACAAGAAAATTCTTTACAGAAAGCATACATGACAGCACTAAAATATTCGACTTTAGCCAGCTGCAGTGGCGGTCTGTAGAATTTACCGCCTCAAATAAAACCATGAATGTTTATAATAATTTATTCAACAAACATTTTTTATATATACTCCGATTAGTTGTAAGGAAACTGAAGTTTCCCAGTCTGTTTTTAGATTCTAGTCTTTAAAAACTCTAGGTTGTTTTTAGTTCTAGACCTGAAATCTGGTTTTTTGGTTTGAAATTCGATTTGAATTTTGATTTAAATTTGATGTGATATTTTGTCAGATTTTTGTTCTGATTTTTATCTTAATCTAGTCCTAAGTTTTGTCTAATATTTAGTCTCAATATGATTTTAATCTAGGTCAAATTTTTAGTCTAGGTTTACCCATTTTTTCGCCTGTTATTTAGTGTAAGTTTGATCAAAATTTTGGTAATACTTTTGGTCCAATTTTTTTTTATTAAATCTAGATTAAATTGTGTATTGTTTTTATTCTCAGTTTGATTTAAAATTTGGTCAGAATTTTATTGTATTTTTATCAGGATTTATTTCTAAATTTGGTTTGATTTTTGGTGTCAGTCTGACGGATCTAACTTTTGGGTAAAAATTCAGGTCTAAGACGGTCTATTCAGGTCTAAGGTCTATTCAGGTCAAGAAATAATATTTCTGAATTTTTTTTTTTGAGAATTTCGTTTACACTCTGGATCCGATTTTGGTCAGATTTTTGGTACAGTTTTTGCCTTTGTTTAGTCTAAATTTTTAACTTATTTATGGTCTCAGTTTGATAAAAAGTTTGTTCACAATTTTTGGTACTTTTATATGGATTTATTTTTACTTTTGATTTTGATTTTTGGTGTGTGTATTTGATAAGAATTTGGTCTAATTATTTGGTCTAAATGGTGGTATGATATTTGGCCTCAATTTTCCCTCAATTTGCCCTGAGTTTTAATCAGATTTTTATCTGTTTTTCGATCCGAGCTTAGTCTAACTTTTTGTCAAATTTTTGGTCTCAGTTATTCTTAATTTCTAATATTAATTTTTGGTCAAAATTCTAGTCGAATTTTTTATCTGTGTGTTGTTTAAAATTTGCTCTGATTTGGGTCTCCGTTTTTGACCAGAAAATTCGCCAGAATATTAAACTGGCATTTAGTCTGAACTAAGGACTAAATTTGGACTTTCCTTCGGTTTCAGTTTTGACCACAATTCCTTCCGAAATTAATTGATTGATCTGTTATTAGACCCGATTTAGTCTGGTTCGTTTTTTGGTCTGAATAAAGCTCTGCATTTCACATGACTTTCAGTATGAGAATACATCAGAATTATATAAGATTTTGATTCAAACGTTTTGTTTGCTTTTGGAAACTTCAGTATGAGAATACATCAGAATTATCTAAGATCTTTATTCTGACGTTTTGCTTGCTTTTGGAATGGATTTGATTTTTTGTCGTATTTATAACACAATTTTCGGTCTGAATTTCGGTATAAATTGGAGTTTTTGCAGTTTTTAATCCACTTTTTCCCCCAAAATTAATCAGAATTTTGGACTGCGTTTGGTCAGGATTTTTATCTGGTTTTTCATCTGATTTCGGATTGATTGGTTTGACTTTTGGTCTAAAATCTAGTGCAATTTATACTAAATTTTTTGAACTTACTAGTTTGACTTTTGGCTTGAACTCTGGTGCAGTTTATGCTCAAATTTTTTTTGGCTGACATTAATCTGAATTTTGGATTCATTTTGAGTTAAAATTATGGTTATAAATTTGATCTGACTTTCAGTGTCGAAAATTCCAAGGATTATTTTGTACCTGTTTTGGAAAAACGCAAAAAAAACAAGTTTTATCCGGTGACAGCTACGATTTCATAGTCTCCTTGTACTCCCTTCTAAATCCGGCACTGGTAGCTAGTAACTGTAAAATTGTTGTGTGAGTGGTGCATAGAAATAGGAAGAGAGTCCTGCATTTTGTGGACAACAATACGTTCAATGCGATAAACATTCATTTTGAGTGACCTCACTCTCTCCCTCTCTCTTCAGCTTTTCCTCTCCGGCTCACTCTCAGTAGACTTCGCATGCAGCCAACAACACACACAATGAAATGAAAGCAAAAATAATCTCTAAAGGAACAAAGAAAAGAAAACCAAATCAAAGCAATTTGCTAAAGAAATGCTTAAGAAAACAACAACAACAATGGGAATGATGGGAGAACAAGGAGGACATTTTGTAGTAAGGAAACCCTTAACTGGATAACAAGATGTGGGGTGATGGCAAAGAAATTGAACAATAAAATAAATGATATTGAATCAGAGAAGCGAAGCAAAAAATCAAATGAAAGAGTGTATATGGTTGTTCTGGGGTGAAAGGGGTTAATGAGACAATAAAGGCTCACATACCAACAGATGTGTATGGAATATGAGCACATACGAACGAATATGAAATTATGCTCCTGCTATTCTATCTGGAGTTCTCAACACACGAGTAGAAACTCAAAATGGAAGTGGAAAAGGCAATAGTTGAATTGAAATTTAAAGCAAGTCACCCAGCATTGAAGCTGGGGTAAAAAAAAACACCACGAAGCTAATAAATTTATAAATTTTTTCTTAAAATTCAATAAAATGTTATTAGCGTGACATAAAAATGTTCTTCATTCTAAGACCCGAAACATTAAATTGTAACATTTGAGCTTTAAATGAAAATATTGTTTTTCTATGTGCAACATATGTGTTTCCCATACAGCAAAGAGAATTGAAAGGGTTAAACGAAAGGGCGAAAAAAGGGTCAAATTATTATTATAAATGCTGTTTAGGAAACGTATACGGTGTATGTATGTATGCACTTATATCTACTAAAATCAATTGCCCTTTTATGTTTTTTTTTCCTCTCTCTAGATCAAATACAAACAAAAATATGAAGGAAAAGGATAGAGGAGTTTTAGTTTGTACTGATGCCAGCTTGGAAGTCACATAAGACGGCGGCAACATTTGGTGTTATTTTTATACTTTTTGTAAAGAATACGTGATTTCAAGTACATACCTAGAGTTAAAGCTACAAATACTGAGGTTCGTTCTTAAGGATTCTTCACTCTGAATTAGAAATTCATATAATTACGGAGTGGATTATTCACTCCGAATTAGAAATCCATATAATTTCGGAGTGAATTGTTCACCCCGAATTAGATATGTATATAATTTCGGAGTAAATTATTCACGCCGAATTAGAAATTCATATAATTTCGGAGTGAACTATGTGTAAATTCAAAGAATAAATCAATCGCTCCGTTCGTATAATTTGTTCGTAATATGCAAACAGCTTTACGATAAATTACCCATAAATTATAAAATAAAGTTTTACTTATAAATATGCACAAATATTTAAAAAAAAATGTTTGTTTGCGTGCAATTATACAGCAATGTATGGTATGTTTATATACCTTCTCTTTACATGCACATGAATTAATTTTGATAATTAGAATTATCGCAAAATTTTCAATTCATTAATTTTGATGACGATAACCATCTAAAACTGTACATATTTGCCGCCCAAAATACTAATTTGAATATTATAAAATTTTACATTTCAACTGGCGCACAATAAAAGTGTACTATCCCCTAAAAACAGCTCAACCACTATAATATTTACACTAAAAGTCCCAGTAAGGGACCATAAATCAATTGATTACTTCATACGTAAAACTAAGTGTTATTCTTCTTGTAATGGCACAACATCCTATGGAAGGCCTAGGCCGAGCTTTTCGCATCCACTCATGTTGTGTGTATTATATTTTTACATGAATGAAAGAAAACTAAGTCCAATTAAGTAAAAATTATAGACCAAATCCTATTTACCTCCTGCAGATGTTTAGAAATGCGTCAAATCAAATTCAAAAGGAGTAAATTGGAAGTCAGAGTAGTCACATACAATGCAGAAGGCTTAAATTTGAATTCGGAGTGAATTCATTGAATTCGGAAAGCATGTATTTGATTTCGGAGTAATCATAGACAATTCAAGAACTATGGACTTAAATTCAAAGTAATCAAATTCAATTTAAAAACTAAAATTTATTTCGGAATAGTCAAATTTAATTCAAAAAGAAAACAAATTAATTCGGAGTGATCAAATAATGTTGAAACATCATTCATTTCAATTTGGAGTGGTGAAGTGAAATTCAGCAAACATTTTTGTTTTAATTGGGAGTAAGCGAATTTAGTTAAGAAAGATTGGATATGAATTCAGAGTTGTAAATAAATTATAAACAACGTGTACATGACATTGCAGCAGTCAACAGGAATTCAAAAAGCAGTAATTTGAATTCTTGAAGAAATTAACAGAATATTTTTTTTTGTTAACTATTTTCTCTATTCTATTCTATTTTAATAAAAGTGTGTTACGAGGGGTCAAAAATTAAGAGTGGTACGACTATCGATATAATAGTGGCTGGGTAAGTCAGACTTATTTCAAAAAACATAGTTTCAAACAGTCAAATTGATTTTCGAAAACGCAGCAAAGGTATTGAGTTGCAACAACCGTCTGTCACAATTTTCATGATCAAATTGAATTCTGAATAATACTAAAATTTTAATCTGAAAGTGTAGTTTGAAATAAAATAAAAATCATATTAAAAACTTATATAAATACTTTTCTGTGAATCAGGAGTAATCAACTTCAGTATAGAAAGTGTCAATTTTGATTCTGGAGTATTTTATTTGAATTAGGAGTACTAAGTTTTACATATGGAACATTGCAGTTGTATTCGGAGTAAATAATTGAACTTCGGATAAAATAATTCAAATTAGGAGTTCCAAATTAAGATTCGGACTAAAAAATTAAATTTCGGACTAGTCAATTTTAAATTCGGAGACGTTAATTATAATTCACAGAAGTCATTTAAAACTGTTAGAACTCAATTTTATTTCAGTGGTCATATAATATCCTCACTCCGAAATTGTATAAAAGTGTATGACTCTAGAATACATATAGTATTTACGTTCACCGGGCGAACGATTCGATGCCAGAAAAATATTTGGCGTAATTAATTTGAATGCGCAGTAGTCACATTGATCACATTGATTTAATAAAACTCAAAGAACTTTTAATTCAGGGGTCGAATCCGTGAACGGTGAACTCGTTACGTAATTTACTCTGAATTTCATACAATTTCGGTGTGGACTACGTGGCGAGTTGTACGTTTACGGATCAAACTTGACTCTTTGAGAATATTAAAATTTAATTCAATTCCAAGTAGCTTAATTCTTTTCGGAATGCCTCATACTGAGTACAGAATGCGTGATTTTCAATTTAAAATAGTATAACATTTCTAGACTCCATCTGGAAATGATGTTGTTAGGTAAGAGACTTACTTAATTGTAACTTTTACTTACTAGACACAAGCACCACATTCTCCCCCTTTGTTACCTATTCGCATTTACTTAAACAAAAATTGCATGTATAACAAAAATAAAAAAAAAAGCTAACACAGTATTTTAGCAAGAGTATGAATACGAAGGCCCCAGAAGAAGACTGTAGGAGGAGGACTGTAGGTAGTGGCATTTTTTGTAGCGACGTGCCTCATTTGCTATAAATTGTCTTAGTTATTCTAATCAGCCAACAACAAAAAGCTAGGAAAACATTTGTACAATTGCATACAAATTGGTGAGCAGCAGCAGTAATAGCAGCAGCAGCAGCAACAAGATACCATCAACAGCAATAACAACAACTGAAGTAGCAGGCAAAAAAAAAAAATAATGTTATCACACAAAATAAGTTGACATTGGTATTTAAAATAAAATTACAGTGAAAATAATACCACAAGTGGCTGGGGGTGGAAGTGCGGAGAAGTGACACGAAGCTGAATGGAGTAGCAGCTTTGAAGAAGGACACGTGTGTGCATGTCATGCAACATTTACAATATGGGGTCACGTTCAGAATGACCAAAACGTGATATAGCTTTCTGTGGTTCCATTGGAGTGTTCTTCGATGTGCGATGTGAATGTCGAAGGAAGGAAGAGAGGAAGGAAGCACCGAAGGACGGACGGACAAGTAATAAAATTAGCTGTACACTGACAAGATAATTTTATACGTTTTTTTTTTTCTTTTCTGGTTGCATGTGGTAATATCGAAATAGAATTTTGTTCAAATGTATTTAAGATATGAAAAGGAAGCTTAAGATAATTTGGTTAGCAGAAGTTCGTGCAAAAATGTCTTCTATAATTTTATGATCAGTTTTAAATACAACTGGGAAAACGTTTAAGTAATGAAAATTTTCCTCATTCTCCCTACTGCTAAAACTTGTACGTGTGTAAAATTAGTTTACCTTACTAGAAATTAACCATACGGGAAAAAAATGTATGAAATTTCAGTTACCTCCTTTGCCGCCCAGAGAAACTAGCACAGAAAATATATCAAAAAAACAAAAACGTTTAGCATTAATTACACGGGTCATAGCTTATAAAGCTAGAGTTCCCACTCTCCCTCTCTCGCGCGTTCTCTCTCTCTCTCTCTCTCCCGCCTCCTCAAGGGCCACTTCACAAAAGCACTTAATTCTCATTAGCCTTGCGACGACAGCGACCAGCATCGAAGATTCACACCGCACTGTTCCAGCCAACTCAATCTCATTTTCAGCACCCCACTCCAACCACATTCACTTTTACTCACAACACCCACGTTCCTTCGCTCGTTCATTCATTCCCTAATGCACCAACAACCCAACAACCACTTGGCAATTAAAGTCATCCTAAATGCCAATCTGTGCTTCGCGTAAGTTTTAACGTTGTTGCTCACGGCTGTAACGGCGGCGCCTAATTTTTATGAGCTAATTATGTTGTTAGACTTGATGAAAAACTCATTTTATTTCAACCACACAAACAAACAAATGAACAAAAAACCCAAATGGGCAAAACAACAACCACGATTACAACAGATTTTGTATATAATTTGCATTAATTATACCACGACAAACAAAATTATGCATGAAAAGTACTTAATTTGTTCGTAAGTCACCGTCGCCTCAGGCACCATCGTTTGATATTAAATACGAATATAACTACGTAGGTCGTACAGGCGCTGGATCATCGTAAGTTCTAAAACATTTGTTGCAATGATTTATTTATTTGTGAAACATGTTTGTATTGAATGAAGAATTGCTTCGCTGGATTTATTAGCTGACAAATAGCCGGCGTTGCCCAGCCATTTTGTAAATTCGTTGACAGACTCAATTGCTTTTCGTATTTCAGTATCTACTTAATTTGAAACATGACGTCGCGTAAGGAATTTCATATACAGCACATACAATTTTTTTTCAATAATGTTAAAATCATCAATTCAATGAATGTTCCTAACAAAAAATTGAGGATTCCGATTTAAATTTTACTTCTCCGAATAGAAAATTATACCAAAATATTTAAATTGAGGTTTTCGGGGTTTGTTTTCACTACTTCAAATTGAAACTAATACTTTTGGTATACAATTTGATGACTCCGAAGTGAAATTGAGTCTATTGGAGTTCAATTTAACTACTTTGAATTGAGACTTAAGCTTCTGGAGTAGAAATAAAATAAAAAATTATTACTTCGAAATGAAGTTGATGTTTTCGGAGTTCCAATAAATTACTCTGAACTGAAGATGAGACAATCGGAGTTAGATTTTACTGCTCAGTTTTAATTATCAGAGTTCATTTGAAGCTCAGGCTATTTTGTCCCACATGGCTACTCTAAATTTAAATATAACTCAAAATATAACAATTTGATTTCTCCTAGTTGAAATTGAGGCTCAATTGGAGTTCAATGTAACTACTCTGAATTGGAACTTAGACTTCTAAAGTAAAAAAGAAAATATTACTCCGAAATGAAGTTGATGTTTTCGGAGTTCCATTTAATTACTCTGAATTGAGGGTGAGACAATCGGAGTTAGATTTGACTACTCAGTTTCAATTATCAAAGTTAATTTGAAACTCAGGCTATTTTGTCCCACATCTAAATTTAAATATAACTCAAAATATAACAATTTGATTACTCCGAGTTGAAATTGATGCTCAATTGGAGTTCAATGTAACTACTCTGAATTGGAACTTAGACTTCTAAAGTAAAAAAGAAAGTATTACTCCGAAATGAAGTTGATGTTTTCGGAGTTCCATTTAGTTACTCCGAATTGAGGGTGAGACAATCGGAGTTAGATTTGACCACTCAGTTTCAATTATCAAAGTTAATTTGAAACTCAGGCTATTTTGTCCCACATGGCTACTCTAAATTTATATATAACTCAAAATATAACAATTTGATTACTCCGAGTTGAAATTGAGGCTCAATTGGAGTTCAATTAAACTACTCTGAATTAGAACTTAGGCTTCTAAAGTAAAAAAGAAAATACTACTCCGAAATGAAGTTGATGTTTTCGGAGTTCCAATTAATTACTCCGAATTGAAGATGAGACAATCGGAGCCAGGTTTGACTACTCTGAATTTCAGTTTTATTTATCGGAGTTCATTTGAAACTCAGGCTATTAGATTTCTACATGGCTACTTTGAATTTAAATAGAGGCTATGGAAGCTCCATTTTATTACTCAAAATTGAAAGGATATCTATTTGGCGAATCCGCATTGAAACTCACGCTATTCGATTTCCATATGACTACTCCGAATGGAGATTGAGACTCCATTGGACTTTGAAGACCCATTTGACTAATTTTAAAACTTTGTAAATTTATTTGAATACTAGAGAATGAAAATAAAACCATCGGAACTCAAGTTGACTACTCTAAGTAAAAATTTTGGATTCACGATTTTTTTTTTAAATTTTTGTTGACCACTTTGAATTTGAACTGACTCTTTACGAATTCAAATTAACTATGGCAAAATAAAATTTACGACTTCTTACTACAATTAAACTAACTCCGATATTTTAATTCACGCTTTGAAATTTTTTTTCACGCTACTTTTAAATACTCCAAAGAGAAAAACAAATGCAACATTTTCCATTTCTTTTTTCTTTTCTTGTATTTTAACGATACAAATGATCAGCTTGTATATTCGATGCAATTTCCGATTCCCACTTGTCACCGTTAATCAGCAATTTCTCCTTATTGTACAGCAGCTCCTCGTGTGTATGCGTGGAGAACTCAAAATTGGGACCCTCAACAATAGCATCAACGGGGCAGGCTTCCTGGCAGAATCCACAATAAATGCACTTAGTCATGTCGATGTCGTAGCGGGTGGTGCGCCGTGAATGATCGGCCCGAGCATTCGCTTCGATGGTGATAGCCTGCGCGGGGCAAATGGCTTCACATAACTTGCATGCAATACAACGTTCCTCGCCGCTGGGATAGCGACGCAGTGCATGTTCACCGCGAAATCGTGGACTCTGCGGGCCCTTCTCGAATGGATAATTTATGGTAGCGGGCTCCATGAACAGATGCGCCAGGGTAACGGCAAAGCCGCGAAATAATTCGCACATAAACATTTTGGTAGCAGCACGATCGGTGATATCTTTCATGGTCATGCCATCCTCCTTATCGCTGACGTAAACATAACCTTTTAGGATTGAAGGCTCCTTAGAAAGACATTTTTCTTTGTCGTCGTCGGGCAGCTCCCGGCCGGGGAGAGCATTCAAGACACGTGTACCGCCTGTGAATTTCCGGATACCATTACGCAGAGCGGAGGCAATTCGCGTTGAAATTGACATTTCTAGGGATTGGCGAACTTGTGAAAAAACGGCCACAGCACAATCTTACGTGTTTAAAAAAAAATATTTGGAATTGTTGAATTATTTTTGTTTTGTTTTCAATTTTTACGTTTTACATCAAAAACATATGCCCGCTTTTGATTTGATTAAATCAATGTCAACTTTAAAATGAAAGAAACTTTGAAAACTGAAACAAGTGAAAATTATGCCACATTCAGTTGAACGTTCAAAAATAATTATAATAAATTAGTTAATTTGTTTTTGTAATTGCATGACACTGTCATATGCTGCTCCTGCTCCTGTTCTTGTTGCGCGCGAAATGTCAAAACTTGCTTTATGTTTACGACCATTAAAAATAATTATACCGCAAAGATTAATTATAGCACTGCATTTACTGTGTGTACTACTCCCAGGCCGGTTGTTGTCGTCGTCGTCGTCCTCGTTGGTCAGTCATCATCAGCACAAAAATCCAGGGAGCATGCCGGCGCAGCGTGCGCGAAGAAGAAGGCAGAAGAACGCAACATGGCAGGATATAATTAAAATAGTCGCTGCAGTTGTTGGACTGGTCAGCCACTGTTGCCAGTGTTGTCGGCAGACAGACATGCAGGCTGGCAGCATCGTGATGTAGCAATTTAATTTTTGTTTATTATTATTTTGAAGTGTATTAAATTTTGTGTAGCAAATTTAATATTGTACATACTTTATACTCTACACAGTCTGAGGATGTATTGGTTTTGATCGAGTAACGGTTGTTTGTAACGCCCACAATTAGGCAATAGCCACGCCTACTTACCATACAAGTAAATTACTTATCAATAAGTAATAAGTAAGTAGTGAAAGAAATAGAACCAAATTTGGAATGTTCAGTTAAAAATAATGATTGAGAATTCGAAATAAATATTCAAATTCAAACACACAAAAGAAGAGAATTCAATGTGAATCCCGATTTGTAAAGATGCCAACCTCATAAATGAATTACGAGTATAATGAATTATTGGAAATGCTGGTTATTAAATACCTGCACAATACTCATGCCATACTTATTGAAAATATTTCATAAATATTACCACCACGACCGCAATGAAAAGAGAAAAAACATTTAGCTATGAAAATATTTCAACTGAAGTACCTACTTACTCCATTGTAGTGCATATGTACTTGGAGAGGGTATTATACAGAAAAAAAAAATAGAGGGCGGGACGAGGAATTATTTTGACAATACACAAAATGTGAAGCAAGTGATTTCTATTTATAGCATAAAGTTCCCTTTTTCACAACCAACTCCTTCTCTCTCCCCCCTCCCCCCCCCCCCCCCTCCACACCATCTTCTCATTCCACCTCCGACACCCTCCTTACTCACTTGCGTATGAGTGTTTGTTTTATTTTTATTTCCCTTGTTATCACAACTGCCGAAGTAAAAATTATTGGCATAACGTTTAACAGCAATAAATATATTTGATTTGGACCATTGCCAAAAATGGGTTTCTTTACACGAAACTTACTTGAAGGAAAGGGCGAGAGAGGCGAAATGAGAATGCGAGTGGAAATAAGTGAGAAAGCGAGAGGGGAATAAGAGAGAGAGAGAGAGAGCGAGCGAGTGAAAGAGAGAAAAGTATAGTACAAAAGAACGAAAATAATTTCATGCTCAACTCCTTGCTTGCTTGCAAAACGCGCACTGCTACAGCGCAATTTTAGTTGAATTAGTGCAATTTGCTGGCATTTGAATGGAGGGCGATGAAAGCGGTGGCAGAGAGTGCGGACAAGAGAGAATGGAAACATATTGCACACATTTTTATACGTACTTACATATACATACATATGTATGTATGTATGTATAAAAATAAGTATGTGTGTGTGTGTGTGAGTGTAGAAAAATTGTAACTGTAATCAGTTTGGTAAAAAGGAAATCATTTTCTATTTTGCTTGCAGCATCCTTTCACAATTTCTGCTTTAGAAGTTTTCAATACACACACACACACACACACACACACACACAGACACACACACACACACAGACACACACACACACACAAACCCATAGTGTTGCAACAATGTGCGGTAACATTGTGCGCTGTATGCGC
This sequence comes from Palloptera scutellata, assembly GCA_958295655.1. Classification (NCBI taxonomy): domain Eukaryota; kingdom Metazoa; phylum Arthropoda; class Insecta; order Diptera; family Pallopteridae; genus Palloptera; species Palloptera scutellata. The sequence goes on along the minus strand of OY282452.1, from coordinate 55,216,119 downwards.
ACGCCACCACTACCAACAACAACAACAACAACAACAATATCATGAAATATTTATTACACTTGGCAAAATATTCATAGGAATTTTATTTAAACCCATGATTTTTATACCCTTTACCTAAAAGTTCTGGGTCCCTCGGCTCAATCTCTGGAGGAAAAACTGTTTAAATCTCAAGCTATTCGGCTTTTGCTCTCACTTTTCAATTAAAGCAGACATCGCTATCCTTTCGAATAGTCAGACCGCATTCAGGGCTCTTCATTTGGAAACACTTACAACATTTAATCTGATAGATCAATGCCACAGAAAGTCTTATGGACCTAATGCGACAGGTCTTTCTTCTTCTTTTAATGCCACAACAGCCCATGGAGCGCCTAGGCCGAGCTTTTCGCTTTTCGCATCTAATCATGTATCATGTCCGTGTTATACACCAGGGTGTTTTTTTTTAAGAAGTGTGGTTTTCAGGAATAAATAAAACGCATATAATTTGATGTTATGACCAAGAATTTAGCTTTATTATAAAGATAAGAATTTGCCATTATGTTTTAGAAACGATTTCGGGCAAGTGGCCGAATAAATTCCAGCCGAGAGGCCCAATTTTCGACCACTTTTTGCAGCAATTGGGGCCGGGCCGTATGCCAGTAATAACGCGCCGATTATCCTCTTCAAAGGCGTCAATCTTCTTATCTGCGTAGACAAGCGACTTCACATAACCCCACAAAAAATAGTCCAGCGGTGTTAAATCGCACGATCTTGGAGGCCACGCCACAGGCCCACGACGCGAGATAATGCGTTCACCAAAAGTTTCCTTCAATAAATTGATTGTGATTGTTTCGTTGGCTGTATGGCATGTAGCGCCGTCTTGTTTTAGAAGTGTGGTGATCGTCCACATCAATATCCTCCAATTCATGCACGAAAAAGTCATTAATCATGGCTCTACAGCGTTCCCCATATGACCGGCTTCATCTTTGAAGAAATATAGACCAATGATTCCCTCTGCCCATAGAGCACACCAAACAGTGACTTTTTGAGAATATAACGGCGTCTCAACAATGGCTTTGGCTTGTGGATTATGATCACTCCAAATGCGACAATTTTGCTTATTAACGTACCCAAAGCAACCAAAAGTGAGCTTCATCGTTGAACAAAATTTTCTTGTAAAAATTGGGATCGGTGGCCATCTCATTTTGGGCCCATTCACCGAACGTGCGACGCGCTTGATGGTCGTTCGGCTTCAATTCTTGCACGAGTTAGGTTTTGTAAGATCGCAAACCAAGATCCTTCCGCAAAATCTTCCATAAAGTGGATGGGCACAGCTCCAATTGTTGCGCGCGATGGCGGATGGACTCATTCGGGTCTTCTTCGATACTCTGCTCCACAGCAGCTATAGCGTCTTCGGTGCGCACTGTACTGCATCTCTGAAGATGCGCATTATCCACTAGAGTAAACGTGGTGCGAAACCGATCCATGGTTGCTCGAATTACCGACTCTGCTGGGCGATTATGTCGACCGAATATTGGACGCAGCGCGCGATACGTCGCGCGAACCGAACCATTATTTTGGTAATAAATTTGCACGATTTGCAAACGTTGTTCAGGACTGAGTCTGATGAGAATGGAAACATATTCATTATGAAATGGCAAACCAAACTGAGCATAAATCAAGTGACAGCTGTCAAAAACATCAACTCCGAAAAAAGTATTGCCAGATTGAAAACCACACTTCTAAAAAAAAACCCCTTTATTTGTACATGAATGGAAGGGACCTACAGTTTTAAGCCGAATCCGAACGGCGAAGTGAAAAGCTTTTCACAGGCAATTTTTACTTTTGTAGGTTTGCCATTGCCTGGCAAGAGGTGGTGCCGCAGTGTAGAAAAATAGTTACTCCTACTTTTTTTTGATTTTGTCTGTTCCGAGATTCGAACCCCGGACACTCTGCGTAACAGTGCAACGCACTACCACTACGGCACAGCCACCACACCGACAGGTCCACCTGATATATTACCCTGATATGGGCGCCATAGAGGCTAACGACTACAATTGGAAATGAACAATTTAACTCATAAATAAAAATCGAAAGGATATCTCGAGACGCATGGCATCATTACCAGTTTCTGGCACATTGGAGAGCAAGTAGCGAATATTAAAATCCTGTATAACTTAAATTGACGCAACTGTAACTACCCGGAGGAAAAAGAGATCATTTCATACTTTCCCTGTGAATGCTCGACTCTAGGACGAAGTAGGATATAAACTCTGGTTCTAAACCATATTTCACTAACCTCGGGAAACTGTGTGGAATAAGTTGAAACGAACTTCTAAACTTCGTAAACCAGCCGGGATAGATTTGATTCTCTGCCGCCTTGTCTCACACAAGCAAACAACAAATCGGAAAACAACTGAGGACGGTACGTTAAACGCTAATTCGGTTTATGGGTATGAAACACCATACATCATCATCATCATCAACAACAACAACAACAACAACAACAACAGCAACAACAACCACAACAACGACGACGACGACGACGACAACAACAACAACAACAACATCAAGACTATCAGGATATTTGTTGCTCTCTGTTGATGTTGGAAAAACTTCTATTAAAACCTTTAAAATTTCAAAAATCATTTATCAACATTAACCAATTTATGTTTTCTTTTGTTAACATTTTACTTTGCGTGTTCAATCGGTCACAAGTACGTGATGCCCCACAGCAGCAGCAGCAGTAGCAGGAGCAACAGCAGCTCCTTCTTGCAGGAGTTAAAAAGAGCAACACTGCAATTTTAACGTTTCATATGGTTTATTTCTGTTACATGGATATGGACACACTCAAACGCACGCAAACACATACGGTCACACACACACACACACACACACATAAAAAGGAAGCGAAAAGATTGTGGAAATTCGATTATTTATTTTTGAATTTCCGCATTAAATGATATTTCCTTGCGAGACGGAAGCGGAATGAATGCAAAAGAAACCAATTACGACAAAAAAGCAAATAGTTTGTTGCAACATGCAGCTGTGGCAGCAGAACTCAAAGGCAAACTTTTTTCTCTTTTTTTCAGAATTTTATATATAACAGATTTCCCCCCAAAAGGAAAAGAGAAAAAAAAATAAATTCTTTTAGAATTCTCCAATATCAGCAACAACTCGAAAGCAATTGAATTAAATTGACTCTCATGCATTTTCAAGTCATGATTTGAGCCAATTGCTAATTGCTTATTGCAATTTGGAATTGCTTGTCCATGAATTATTATTGTTGTCAGCTTACATTATTGTTGCATGTTGCCCCTGTCATCACTCTCCGATTGATTGTTGCCTCTCACTGACCTCTTACATTCACTACTTATGTATGTACAAACTGGAATTGTTGAAATGACTGACTGATTGACTGCACGACTGACTGCCGCCAGATATGTCAATTTGTAATTAACTGAATAAACAATTTGCACGTTCCTGCTCGTGTGCACGTGTAGCGGAAGGACATACGCGAATCATCAAATGATATGCACCACTGACAATAATATTGACAAAACTATTAGCTCTATGCACAATTAACTTCATATACTATATGTAATACATTCATGTATTGTATGTAGAATGTCCTTGGACATGTCAATATCTCCACATATTGATTGAAATAGGTACAACTATCATGACATTTATAGCGTCATGTGAATTTAATTCGATGATGCCGTTTAAAGCTTTAAAACAGTGATGGGCACTTTTTCATTTCACATAACACGCGTGTACAGCCAACAAAATGCTGCTTGCGCGACATCGACACACATACACTAAATAGAAGCTTCTTCGGGTGGCTTACGATCGTTTGCGTTTCGGCTGTTGCTTTGTTCTCATTTCGGCGGAGCAAATCAAGTCAGTTGCTGTTCAGCACTTGTTGAAGCAGGTTTTTGTTGAAGCGATTTTTCACAAATGCAGAGAGAAAAAAAAAACAAAAGTTGAACTTCGTTTTTCTCTGCTTTACTATACATAATCTGATAATATTGTGTGCTTTAGAAGCCAATGAGTGGTCGCTGTGGCGTAATGGTAGTGCGTTGGACTGCTACGCAGAGTGTCCGGGGTTCGATTCTAGACACAGGTAAAATCAAAAAGTAGAAATAATAATTTTTCTACACGGCACCTCTTGTCACCTCTTGGCAGGCAATGGCAAACCTACAAGAGTAAAAATTGCTATGAAAAGCTTTTCACTTCGCCTTTCGGATTCGGCATTAAACTGTAGGTGCCTTCCATTCATGTACAAATAAAACACGCACAACATGAGTGGATGCGAAAAGCTCGGCCTAGGCCCTCCATGGGCTGTTGTGCCATTAAAAGTAAAGTAAAAGTAAGATTTGCCTTCCAGTCGCTCGAATCTCAGTCAGAAGTTTTCGCGAAGGCAACGAGAGGGGGAGTATAAAAATAAAGCATGGCCACAAAAGAGCGTTGTAATGTACTAGATACCATAAATTTATATATATGTAAACATGATTGAATTCGAGGTAGTTCCTTCGCATAAGCAAACTTTAAAGCCTTCGTTAACGACGAATCCAATGCTCAGTATTGAGTTCTATTGAGGCTTAAGGGTTTTCTTTGGAAGAGGTCCAATGAATGCTGAAATGTCCAGATGTTCGATAAGACGATGACTCTTTTACATGGTATAAATTCTTGGACCACTAATTGCTTTGTCCAGAAATCTTTTGACAGAACACGGTCGAAAATCTTGAATGCGGCAATTTCACGGACAAATTTCACAGCATTAATCAAAGTTACAACTTATTTGCAATTAATGTAGGCAGCAACAGGCAGATTCAGTTGTCGATCCGGTTAATCTTGACACAAAGATCGGCAACTACAGGCAGGCTGATCGAAGGTAGTACTTCATAACAAGGTGAATGAATTGATGTCCTGTGATTACATTCTCTCTCTCATACACCATCCTTTTCCTCCCACCACCTATCAATCGTGAAGCAGCAACAGGAGCAGATAAGTAAGATAATGGAAAGTTAGTACTTATTTGCAGTCTCTCATTGAGAGATCCCAGAACAGGTACAACAATTGGTCGTACTAGGTCACGACTAGGATTAGAGCGAAAAAACAGCATTTATAGTAATCGGAGGAGGTAGCATCAATAAGATTTTGGAACCTTTTTTTTCGAAGATCTAGTGTTTCGCTTGGATAACTTAGGCGTAGACTGAATTAACGCAGCATTAGACACATGAACAGATCACTGATATCTGGAATGAGTTCACTCAGTGACATTAGTTTAGACAATAAATTGTTTACTCACTCACCAAGCTGAGACACTTTAGAAGCTATTTTATTTAGCCTTGTCATTCTTAATACCTCAAACATTCAGTCATCAATACAGCTGATGAAAATTTAGGGCATTTATTGCAGAACAACTGCAATCCATTATAAGCATTACATAATAAGAGAGAGAGAGCGAGAGCGAGAGAGAGAGAGAGAGAGAGGGAACTGGCAACTAAGCAGCAGTGATGAACGATGAGCGAGATGAACACTTAAATCTGGGCCTCAACGGAGATTAGCACATCCTCTTCTGCGTGTTCCTCCACCATGGCTCGAATAAAACATACTTCTAACCATAACTTCTAACTAAATACATTTAATAGATAAAGGCATTATTTCTGGACAATCACTTATCACATTTGCCACATAAATCTGCCATTGTGGCAAATGATACAGCAGCAGCAGCAACGGAGAATTATCCATGTAATAAGGAATTGAGGTTATATGCAAGTAAAAGACACGCCAAGTGATCGGAACCCCAGCGTACTCTGCCCAATGCATAAGAAAAGTGATTCCATGATCTGCGCCAACTACCGTTGGATAAGCTTTCTTAATATTGCATATAAGGTTCTATCGAACCAGTGTACTGTGCGAATGACTGAATTCTCATCGTCAACAAACTGATTGGACCTTATCAGTGTGGCTTCACGCCTAGTAAATACACCATCGACCAGATGTTTACACTACGCTAAATCCTGGAAACGAACCGAGAAAACAGATCGACACCCATCATCTATTTGTCGATTATAAATCCGCCTTCGACACAACGATTAGGGATCATTTGTACTTTGGTATCCCTGCAAAACTCATTCCTCTTTGCAAAATGACACTGACCGACACCACCAGCGCAAGGGGTCTGTACCCCAGCGAAAAGGGGTACAGACTTCTCCGTGCCATTTAATACCAAAATAAGTTCCACACAACGTGACTCGCTATCGTGCGACTAATTTAACCTGATGAGAGGCTCTTAGCAGCTATCGAAGCTTTATAGAGGCGGCCAAGACGATCATCTGTTGTAGTACCAGGTAAGTAAGTAAGAGACACGCCATCTTATTGAGCTACCGATTGTATAAAAGACGGTTATACGATGCAAACGAATTGTTTTATTTATAAATTTATGTAATTATGAGAAACCAATCAGTTGAAACACAATTAACAAGGATTTATGTGCGAACAATTTAATATTCTGCAGAAACGAACATGTGATAAAGACAGTAAATGACAGTTCGTCAGATTTGAGAGTTGCCACCTATCCGTTGTATAATATATGGTAAATTCCGCGAAAAATTAAGTAACCAAATGACGGCTACACTTTTCAAGCGTTGCCCATCCATCCTCCATTGCTCATGTTTTATGGAATTTAAAATGATACAAAAGAACGCATTATAAAATTCAGTAAACGAAAATATTCACTGTCAAAAGAAGTGAAAGTACGTCAAAAACAAAAACCTTTACATGGGGTTAAGCATTATCAGGAAAAGAGTAAATTTGAAGGAAAGCTTCAATGTTTTCACCAACATATTATAATTTTTTTTTTAAATATATTTTTTTTTTTTTGTTTTGGGTTCTCTATTCTGCTGCTGCAAGTAATCCGCTTCATTGAACTTGAAAAAAATACGTTTAACAGAAAAGTGTTTTACATACTACATCAGTCAGTGTAACTATGAGTATTTACTTGTTTTTCATTTTTTGTATTTTTTTGTTGTTGTTGTTTGTTTTTAATAAAATATGTATGCAACATATGCTGCTATGAACGATGAATGAGCGGCAAGTGCTTGCTGCAACATGCATCGCGCACATACAATCACTCATATGGATACAGAGTGTATTCATAGTATGTACTTATGTAGATATTCAAAACATCTTGCAAATAGGTCAAAATTTATATAGCATATCTTCGTATGCACTACAGTAAAAATATTTACGAGCAAATAAATAAATAAATAAATAAAATTGTATCATCACATTTATGGTAGTAGTTACCAGAGTAGTACGGAGAAGGGTTAGGGTTAAAGTAATCAAATTTGTAGCTACAAAAAAGTAGAGGAAATGTATAAGAAATGAGTGAACTGAATAAAAGGAAGTGAAAGCAAACGGTTAAATGCTTTCAATATGTGAATTTCACTTAAAGGTATTACATTTTGGCTGGCGTTTAATTAAGAAAAATATATTTCAAACAAATATGCATCAGTGTGAATATGTAATAAATTAGCAGTGGCAAAAATTGATGGGCTTTCGAAATGCTGCGCATCTTAAGCACTTTGGATGCACTTTCAATTCATGATTTGATCATCTGTACTCTTTTATTTTACTCCCTTATTTTTTCCCCCCCGTACTAATACTCTCTCTTTTATTTTGCTGAGGACTTACTCTCATTTAACAGACGCAGTAAGATTTAAGTAAAGTAATATCAAATTAAGAGAGGGCAAAGCGCCGATAATACGAACAGTAAACACGAAGTCAAACTTCTGTTAGTCTCCTATCAAGACGTGAACGTCAATTTTTGAAGTTGTTAGAGAGAAGGGTAGAAAAAAGTGTTGCGGGCGCTAAGTTCAAAGAAGAATATGTCAGGTGTATGTCAGGTGTACAAGTATGAAAAAACATCTCTGTGTCGCTAGTCACACCAACGCTCTGTCTAACCAAATCATTGGCGTCATTTGTTCGCATTTAGTTCTGTCAACAAAACACCTGATCCTCTTTTTACACGGTTCGTCGGGACCAAGAAAATGCTGTGTAAAAAAAACCGTGCAAAAACTCCATTTTTCTTGCAAAGTTGCCGTTCCTTTCCAATTTTGAAACAAAACCGTGTAAAAGAAAAAAGCGTGAAAAATAAACTCATTTTCCATGTAATTCCTAACGCGTTCCGTAAATAAAATTATGTACACAAATTTAGAGTACATATAATAACTAAGTGCATTTTTAAGTCTTTTATTTTAATTTTTATTTTATGTAGCGAATTTCTTCTCAAAAATCTTTTTAACCAACCGTTACTGGCTTGAAAGGTAGACCAGTTGGCGTTAGCTGAAGTAAATGACTCTTCGCTTTTCATAATTCTTCGCTGATTCATAAAACTTCTGCGCCTTTGCTTTGATGATTCTAGTATCCACAGGAATCCTTTTTTGAGCATGGTCTTCGAGCCATAATACAAGTGCACGCTCTGTTTTTACCATTACAACATCTCTAGCGTAAAAAGTCTGTGCAAAGCTGCCGGTATTGCTTGATGAAATCACCTCTCGTACTGCACTTTCATTCCTTTTTATAGTGCGTACGGTTGCCTCATTTAGCTTAATTGTCCAAAATTCGAATTTTTTCGCTTAAACTTATTTTTACGCGTTTAGCCGCCATCGCAAGCTGTAATTTTCTGACATTTCTTTGTCTTGCTTTTTAAATTTTTTTGGCAATAGGATTGTATTTTGTTGCCTACAAATTGAATGGCTGTTTTGCATATGTCCCAAATACAAAAAAAAAGGTAAAGAAAACCGTGCAAAATAAAAAAATGCGTTTAAAAAAAAATAATCGGTGGATGTCAAGAAAAGAAAACAAGAAAACAACTGTAAAAAAAGTAATCTGGAGATGTTAAGAAAAATCGTATAAAAAGAGGATCAAGTGTATTCAGTTCATAAACAATTCATTTTCATACAAACCCAAATTTTTTTTCGCTCGTAAAATAGTCGAATTTTGTGACTTCAAACTACGATATGCCGACATCATTGATTTTCTGTTACCAATTTGGAATCTCATCGAATGATTGCGGAACCTTACGCTCTAGGCAAAACACAGTGCAACGAGTAGTTCAATAAGTTTAAAACTGACGATTTTGATGTGAGAAACGAAGAACGTGGAAGACCACCGAAAAAGTTTGAAGATGACGAATTGCAAACTTTAATCGATGACGATGATGGTTAAACGCAAGAACAACTTGCAGAACAATTCAATGTGACCCAATACTACATTTCTCAACGTTTTAAAGTCGTGGGATTGATTTTGATAGCGTGAAGTTGGAAAGATGGGTGCCGCATGAATTGAGAAAATCGAAAAACTACCTGTGAAATGTTGCTCGCCAGGTACCAAAGAAAGTCATATCTTCATCGAATTTTTACTGGCTGGTGATGAAAAATGGATCTATTTCGAGAATCCCAAACGTAAACGATCATATGTTAAGCCCGGTACACCGGTCAAATCGACAGGAAAGCCAAATCGCTTCGGAAAGAAGACAATGCTCGGTGTTTTCCGGGATCAGCAAGGTGTTATCTGGTTTGACCTTCTGAAACCTGGTGAAACAGTTATTGGTCAACGCTACCAACAACAATTGCTCGATTTGAACCAAAAACGTGCTTGGCGCCAAAAACGTCCAGAATACCAAGCTAGCCAACACAAAGTGATTTTTCTTGATGACAATTCACCATCACATCGAACAAGAACCAAACAGACTCGGGAATTGGTAGATTCGTACAGTTGGGAACCTCTCCCCCATGCGGCTTATTCACCAGACTTGGCTCCATCTGATCATCAATTAGTTTCATCAAAGGGGCACGCACTTACTGAGCAGCACTTTGACTCGTACGAAAATGTGGAAAAATGGCTCGATGACTGGTTTGACTCAAAAACGAACAGTTTTTTTGGCGAGGCATTCACAAATTGACAGAGAGATGGGAAAAATGTATAGCTAGCAAATGGCAATGGCCATTACTTTGAATATTGAATGTAAAACCATTTTTCTTAAATAAACGTGTATTTTCTTAAAAACATTCACCGTTTCATAATAGTACACCTGGTAATTCTCTCTTACAACAAGCAGCAATTGAACAGTGTTGGTTATATTCAACTTTTCTTAGACCAAGTCTGGTGGAATTCTATCAAAACCTCCACACCGCTTACAAAGATTGACAGAGATATCACGTGTTCTTATTGACTTGTTTATATAAGAGCAAATATAATTTTATTCACTCATTTGCAAACGTCTCTTTCACTCTCTCCGATTGGGCATAAATATCATATACATACATATACTATAAGTATATGGTATACCTAAGCATACTCAATGACATTACTACAGAGAGAATGAAAGAGAAGAGAAAGATATCTCATAAAATATATATGTATATATACATAAGCATACTCAATGACAGTACTACAGAGAGAACGAAAGAGAAGATGAAGAGTAACACACAAACAGAAGGTAATCGGCAATTTAAGTCATTTAAACAGTAAGATTTAAAAAGAAATAAAATAAAAAACAAAAAACGAACAAATTTGCATAAGCGATGAAAGGAAGGAAGAGGAAATAGAAGGACGAACAGGAGTCGCTGATGAATATGGCATGCGGCATGTTGCATTAAGATAACAATAGGAAAAATCAATAAGAAATGACAGCGACAAGTGGATTATCACTTTGAAATGTCAATGGAAAACTAACAATTGTCATTGTCACTCTGTGTGATAAACGACAATATGATTTATTTCTCCGCCACACTGCCGCCCCCCCCCCTTCCCCTCCCCTCTTCCATCCGTCGTCAGCTTCATCATCAGCTGCTGCTACATTTTATAAGGAATTGTGCGAGTATCATTTCTCTATCACTTATGTAGTAAATATTAAATAACAAATGATAAATGGCAATTCTTCTTTGCGCTTTGTTAAATTGATTGAGAAGATGAAATTATTGTTAATATCATTGAACAATTGTTGTGATCCAACAACAGATTGGTATGAAGGACGAATTGATACAATAATTATGCGTATTTGCAATCAATCAAAGTCATCAAGAAATAATTGAAAAACTTTTCAAATAGTTATAGTGATAGATAGTGTAACTTATCTCATCATCAAGTAAAATAATCACCAGATGTCAGTCAGCAGGGACATCGGAAGCGAAAGGATTATGTTTTACTACACACATTTGATTCATTGGCGACTAATTAACGCAATGACCAATTCAGAATAGTTAAATGAAAGCGCGCAAGAAGAACAACAACAACGACAAAAAGGGAGAAAATAAACACATTTCTTTTTTTCGTTGCAGTTTCTGCGATTACCCAGTAGGAAAGTACATCTTTTTAAGGACATTTTGGAAATGAATCGTGATATGAGAGAGAGAAAGAGAGAGAGAGAGAAAGAAGAGGAGTACAGTTTGACAAATTAAATCTCAACAGAATGAACAGATGGCAATGCCACATCTTGCAATATCCTTTAACTAAAGTTAAAGTAACAATTCAACTTTTTGCATTTTGGTAGCTACTAAATTTTTTGTTTGAAATTCAAATTTTTATATTAGAAACTAATGTGCCAGCGGTCGCTATCGATCGAGTATGGATCAGCGCCATCTACCAATCAGGCTTGAATCAAATGTGAATCAACACCCTCTATCAATCAATTATGATTCATACTCGATTGATACGAGGGCGAATAGTGGATGCAAATGTGGATACACTTAATTTTTAAGACGCTACTTTTCGGTTTTTTTTTTTGCAATGTATACCTGCTCATTCTTTTAGCTCTAGAAATGTAAAATGTTAATAGAAACTGATGGCATAATTTTGATATATAATTTTTCATGCGCCACTTTCACGTTTTTTTTCTCAGTCTATACTCCCTCATTCTTTCAGCTCTGGAAATATCTAACGATTTTTGTTTGATATGTAAATTTTTTGTTGGAAATGTCAAATTGTACTAGAAACTGATGGGTAGCGCCCTCCTTCAGTCGAGTTTGATTCATACTCAGCGCCCTCTATCAATCAAATATGTTTCATGCTCGATTGATAGAGGTATCAATCGCATAGTGGATGCATATGTGGATACACACAATTTTTCATACGCTACTTTTGGGTTTTTTTTTTTTCATTATATCATTTTTTCAGCTCTAGAAATTTCTAACGATTTTTGTTTGAAATGTAAAATTTTTGTTTGGCATGTCAAATTTTACTAGAAACTGATGAGTAGCGCCCTCCTTTAGTCGAGTTTGAATAACACCCGAATCTGCACCCTCTATCAATCGAGTATGAATCAGCGCCCTCTATAGAGGGCGCATATCTTTTGCCCATCATTTATCTGTTTATACCAGTTAACGCAAGCACATATTCAATTACAGTAAAACTCGCGTATGGCCTGAATCAGAGAATCAACATTCTCACGCTGACCAGCACACCATCGACAATCGGCAAACTGCTGGTGTAGCGTCTGCAACTCTTCCGCAACGATGGTCACGCACATCATGATAAAGGTAGCTTTAAGTTTTATGTTAGAATAAGTTTACTTTAGTTCAATTTTGGAGACTCAAGATAAATAAAATATTCAAAATTAAAATAAATTTTGTTAATTTACATATGCATCCTCATTTTTTTCACACTTGATTGATAGAGTGCTGCCCTTCATTTCCGTGACAAATTTCCGTTTTACCACGATCATCTTTTACCCCCTCGTAAATATAAAAGCGATTCTAAAGAAGGTAATTTCAAAAATTAAAAAGTCGAAGAATGAAACTTTTTTGAACTTTGGTGAAGTTTACATAAAACTTTTTTTTTCCAACTGAGAATAAATTAAGGCTACAATGGATTTTGTTATTACTGAGTAATATCAGAAATACCTCAATACATGAAGAGCACACCAATTGTTAAAGTAGGCGAGTGAGCTTGAGTATGTGTGTGTGTATGTTTGTGTTTGTGTGTGTGTGTGCGTCTGTTTTGCAATATACGCTGACATCATTGTTGACATTAATGACGAAAGTCATCAACAGTAATATCAGCAGCAGAACAAACGACAGCAACAGCACAGCAGAAACAATGGCATTAGTAAAAGCAGCAGGAACAACAACAACAACAACAACAACAACAACAACAACAACAACAACAACAACAACAACAACAAAGTTAGCAGCAGTAATAACTCTAGCAGCAGCAGTAACAACAACAATAAGCAAATGGAGTAACAACATTAATGATAACTCTCAAAGCAGTAAAGACATATACAAGAGAAACACAGCTTTAGCTTTAGTGTCAGCAGCAGCAGCAGCAGCAGCAGAGTAGCGCAGTAGTAGCAACACAGCAATAATAACAAAACAATCTATGATAGCGAGCAGCTGCTGCTGCTAAGTTACATATTGCATTAAAACAATACGAGAAAATCTCAGGGGCCAAAGCACAATGATATCAAGAAACTGCGAAATGGCAACCCTTTTACATACAAACAGTTATGCAGCCATTCTACTTGTTAGAGATATGAGAGTCACTCGCTCATGCATAAATTCACCACCCTTTGAATCAGCCACAAGGTAATTAACAGAATTGCAGCGTATCGACGAATATACGCGGCGAATATTCGCTGACTCAGTTGAAACGCTCACAGTCGTTTGAAATGGCATATAATTGCCAACGAATTAACGTCGATTTAGATCTATTTATTGAATTAAATTATTTTCATAAATGAATTATTAATAATATATCGCGTAAGTGTAAAAATAAAATCTAAAAATTTAGTTAAGTAATATTTATTAATAAGGGGAGAGGTTTGTAAGTTGCCGCAGCGTCCTTTCACTATGTTCCACAGATGGCAACACTGTACCACCGCGGAAACAAATCTTCAGGAAAAGAATGGCCGTTAACTTAAATAAAGTCATTTAGCGAAAAAACATCATAGTCGTTAAAAATGAATGTTTTAGTGGGTCGTGGAAATTGGTGAAATTTTTGGAAAAATTTTAGAGTAAATGCATGTATTTCTTCGTTTTAAACTAAATTTTAGGAATTTAATGGCGATTGGACATCACAAGAAATGGCGGAGTAAGTGAAAGTTGCCTCACTATTTTCCATAAATTTTATTTTTTTTTTTTTTTTGGTAGCGTCAATAGTTGATCCAAATAGCTATTTTATAAACTCTCAGTCATTTTTAATGCATTTGGACGAAAATTATAAAGATTTTGAATAGCATTTTAAATTTGTTCTTATGTTTCTTGACTTGTTATGTGATTGTTTTTTCGTTACTGTGTTTAGGATTGCTGACCGCAGACCACGAAACCCGGATTACTAGATAAGAACAAGCTTATGAGAAATTGTTGGAAGCAACCAAAGCAGTGAAGGTGTTAAAAAGTGCCTCGTTTGCTATCACGTGGCTATAAATTCCACCCAAAATTACAGCCAAGAACTCAGACCAAAGCTATCGACAATTCATCCACGCCTTTTACAAAAACATTTTATTTTTTCCCAAATTGCGATTCCGGTGATAAGAGATTAATGAATTTTCCATTTGAATTTGTTTCTTTTTAAGTATTTTTTTGTTTTTGTTTTTTTTAAATAAAATAAATGTCAAATGCCTCTGGCTGCCTTTTAAATTTTCCAAGTTTCCAATAAAATAGCATAAATTCAATGAATTTGTCTTTTTCATTGAGTTCTTTTTTAACTATTCCAGTGCTTTTCCGTGGTGCAGCCAAAATATGAGCCAAAATACAAGCCAAAATAGGAAAATTGCCATTTTAGGGCATTTCGGAAAATAAGCTGTAACATGAGCTATCTCATGAGTTCAATCCACTTGGTATCTTCAGCAATATTGCAGCTAAGGCTTTTCTCTCTTTCCAAGGGTGTATACCCTAACTTTACAAGTTTTCCTATTCCACTCCGAGTTATCGGCCTTAGAAGAAAAGTGCAGCAACTAACAGCATAAAAAGTAATAAAATGGAAAATAATTAGTGAAGAAGTGCGCAAACATGAATGACAAAAGTGCTTTAAATTATCCTGGTAGCATAAAAATAGTGTTCTTCCTTCTTCAATTTTTATTGTAGAAAACATGTTCCGCGGAACCCCAACTCGTTCCTGGTCAAATTCACAGGACGTACCATCTTCTTTTCAATCAATTATTTATGTACAGGATGCCAACATTAGTCTGGAAATTCTTGAATTGATTTCTATTAAAAAAATATATATATAAGTTAACACGCTCCAGCCCAACTCAACTCAACACGCGCCAACCAAACTCGCCAGCCACGAACATGCAGCCGTAATACGATCCTCAAAGACATGGCCAACCAAAACGTGGGAACGTAGCTGCAGACACGTCACTCCAAAGTGTATATTGTGTATGAGAAGCGCAGCGTCAGCGCGTTTAGGCTAAGTAAGCTTAGCAAATAAGTCTATTGGTTAATTACTGAATATCAGTTTTTTATTCAAATTCTGGGAGCCATCGAGAATGGTAATAAATTATATTTCATATTTATTATTTTGTTTTATTTACTTTGCAGGTAGAAGCAAGGAGCCAGTGGGGCTCCCAACTTTAATTTTTCTCGAGTGCACTTTGGTGCACTCGTTAACTTATATATAAATAAAAAGAGCTAACAGTGATAGGTGATTTTTGTAGTCGTGCTATACGCCGCAATTCTGTTCAGTCGACCGAATTACGCCGCGAATATTCGTCGTTACGCTGCAATTCTGTTCATACCTACACGCAGACTCTACATCACCAATGCACTCACACTTCCCACTCACTCACTCACTCTCCCATTCGCTTCAGCTTCAACTCTCTAACTCATACTCTGCTAACGTTTGTATGTATGTATGTACATCAATTGGATCACATTTGACGCTGTCATCGTATTAATATCACATCAATTATCATCTCTTTTTTTGTTATCGTAAGGGGTGAACTGTAATATGGGAGAACGAGAGAGAGGGAATATGAAAACAGAGCACGATATTTTATGTTACTTTTACGAAAATTATGTTCTTTTCTCTTCTCTGAGTAAGTGTGTGTGTGTGTGTGTGTGTTAGTGTATGAATACGTGCCACATTTTTCTTTTAGCTTGTATTGGTGCAATGTGATGCTTTTTCATATATGTGTTTGTGTTTGTGTGTATAAAAAAGTTTCAATTTGCTTTTCTATTATTTATGTATATGTGTGTGTATTTGCTGGCAATTTTTTATTTAATTCAATCACACAAAATCACAGCACAATGCTGGGTTATCATTAATAAATCATTATGAGCTGCTGTTGATGTTGCTTGAGCATGTTTCTGTGTGTTTGTGTGCGTCAGTTGCAATTGTTTAAAGAGAAATCATTTTGTATCGTTAGGTAATCAAATACTTACATATAAAAAAACAAGGTACACTTATTTGATTGTTTTAGGACTTACTAATCGCATTAAAAAATTATGAACAACTCAAATTCGTATTTGAAAAGTGTAGCTGTCACATAAAATGCAAAAATCCTAGTCATATGATAACCAAGAGTGATTTTACCATACATAGAATGCGACTACAACGCGTGGTCACAGCTAAAGCTCAGAAGACATTGTTTCTTTCATTTGCTCTCCATGTAGCGCAATGACTATCGAAACGTGTTTCGAGAGGCCCTGAACAGCCGGAATAATAAGTATACATTATGTACCGGCAAATGATCATTAAAAAAGCTCGTTTAAAGGGATTGTATAAATTGTTATTTTCGCTAATTTGGCACCACTGTCCTCTATTCTGACGTGAAGCAAATTGTTAAGCGCGATCTGTCAATTATATTTTTTGCAGTGCTGAATTTAGTCAGTACATCTTAAGCGTTTTTTGGGATTTTTACAATGAATAAAAATATCAAACAAAGAATTTGATTCTAATTTTCTATTGCAAACGGAATTTCTTGTGCCGAATACTGCTGAAAATGTTACAGAAAGCTTACAGTGAATCAAGTTTATCTGAAAAAACACGTGCTTCTTCTTTTAATGACACAACAGGCTATGGAGGCCCTAGGCCGAGCTTTTCGCTTCCACTCATGTATTCCGTGTTATAAATATTTGTACATGAATGAAAGGGACCTACAGTTTTAGGCCGAATCCGAACGGCGAAGTAAAAAGCTTAATTTGTGATATTTGAATTTTTACTTTTGTAGGTTTACCATTGCCTGCCAAGAGGTGGTGCTGTGTAGAAAAATTGCTTTTTCTACTTTTTGATTTCGCTTGTGCCGAAATTCGAACACCGGACACTCTGCGTAACAGTCCAACGCACTACCTATACGCCTCAGCGACCACTGATTGGTAGAATGCATTCAGAAGCGGATCGAGATGTGGTGGAAGATTTGCGTCGCTCACTGGTCGGCCAACAATGTCTTCAACTGAAGTTAACATCAATAAAGAGTGAAGGAAATGGTGGCCGACAATCGTCATTTAAGCTTGAGAGAGATAGTCGTTGAACTTTCTGGGTCTCTCGAATCAATTCGTACCATTGCAGACGATCATGTTTTGGCATGATACGCATTGCCAGCCGGCCGAATAGTTCCGAAAGACCTGCATTTTCTTCAAAAACTCAAACGCGTAAAGATCACTGACGACAAGCTATAATGAACATTTATAAAACGCCTTAGTACTGGTGATGAGACATGGGTTTACGAGTTTGGCCAGACGACAAGCTTCAAAGAGACGTCTACCAATTGAGCAGAAACCGAAAAAGAGTTTCAGAGAATTCATCTCTCTGCTTTACTGGATTCAAGTTAATCGATTCATTGTAAGAACCAACCTTCAGTGACTCTACAAAATATCCCGACCTGCACGCAGATCATCTAGTCCAATTGATACTGGTAAAAATTTACGTACCAATGCATAAATTTCAAGCAAACAGCCTCGGTGGAGTTGTCGTTCGTCTTTTAAGGTTCCACATGTCGTGTTCATATAGCAATTACAATTTTGAAAATTCGTCGAAAATACATTTATCAACTTATTCCAAAAGTAGTTACGGATTAATATTGCTACATATACTGGCTTTAAATAATTAATAAATAATTTTTAATTATAAGGCCTTCCATGCTATAAGCTCAAGTACATAGATACGCTCACTTTTTTAAAATTTTTTTTTTTTGTAACTCAAAAAAAAAATAGTAACTTCAATTATTTTGCATTTGAAGTAGTTAAATTATTTAGATCAAATAATAAACTTTGGAATAGAAATAATAAACATTGGTTCTAAATTTCCTAATCGGATCACGACTTCTAATATTAGTCGACGATGTAAAAACCTAGAAAACTTAGCATTCAGTTTATGTCCTCCACATAAAAATATTCAAAATACATGCCCAATGATAATTATCAAGGCAAGCTATTAATTGCATGCAACAGTCAAATTCAAATATCACAAATTAAATGGCAAAATCAAATGGGTTGGAGCGAAAAGAGGGAGAGAGAAATAGGGAGAGGGAGTGCGAGTGTTACACCAGATGTCAAAACCAAATTTAAGTAAGCAAGCTGCAACATTTTGCCGCAAATGTAACAACACCAACAACAACAACGATTGCTGTGACACTTAAGATTCTCTAACGCTCACACACACCCACACACACAAATGCATTTAGAGCAGTAATGGGCACACACATATATTCATGCGATTGCGTGTGAAGCAGAGCAAAATGAAGATCAACTTGACGTTCGTCAGTTTTATGCATATTTAAAAATTTATTCAATTGTCGAATATAAAAGACTTGCTTCAACTTGTCCTGAACAGCAGCTTATTTAATTTCCTTCACCGAAATGATAATAAAACAACATCCGAACGCCTACGACCGAAAGCCACACGAAGAAGCTTCTATATGATATACGTGTGTCAATGTCGCGCAAGCAGCATTTTGTTGCCTATACACGGCAATTGAAAATGTTCCCATCTCTGATTTAGAGCAATGCAAATAAAGGACAATACTGTAGAACTCTGTGTGGGTTTACTTATGGCCAAAGGACGAACCAAAATTACTTAGGACACAATGTCCTTATGAATGAGCAAGTGTTAAAAGTCGAAGCATTCAATGCGTCTAAGTTAATGAACTTATAGCATAAGCCACGTACTCGGATATACACACACACACACACACACACACACACACACACACACACACACACACACACACACACACACAAGCACTGGCATACTTCTACACATGGATACAAATTTTATGTCGACACTAGTGTAGGGTAGAGTTTTCATCATGTAAACTGAAAACGTATCCTAACAACGTTATGATTATTGGAGCCAACGTTTTGATTATGGAGCCAAGTTAGACGCCATTCCCTATACACATGTACATATAGTACATGAGCATATGCTTTCAATGCTACATAAGTACATGTGAACTATGTAAGCTTCTTAAGAATTTCCAGTATCAACATTTTGCTTGTAGTATTTGCAAATTTTAATAAGATTAAAATGATCTTTGTTTACATTGAAGTAGAGAGACTTGATACTCAAACCTATACATAATTTTACAGTGTCATGCTAAATTTAGCAACCCGACATGTATTGATATTAAATAAACTGTTGCAAAGAGGCTGTATACACGGGCGCAAGCATGAAAGACTTCTCACATAGTCAAGTAATTACTTATGGTGCTAGCTAACGAAATAGACGCAAATCTTCAATCTCCTTCTTACTACCTTTCTTTTCTACCTGTTTCTCGTGAATCTTGTCTAGATGCAAATCTTCTATCTCCATCTTACTACCTTAATTTTCTATTTACTTCTCCTTGCTACTACCTTAATTTTCTACCTGTCTCTCGTGAATCTTGCCTGTCTCTCGCAAATCTTCTATCTCCTTCTTACTACCTTACTTTTCTATCTGCCTCTCATGAATCTTGTCTGGACGCAAGTCTTCTATCTAATTCTTACTACCTTACGTTTCTACCTGGCTCTCGCAAATCTTCTATCTCTTTCTTACTACCTTAATTTTCTATCTGCTTCTCCTTCTTACTACCTTAATTTTCTACCTGTCTCTCGTGAATTTTGCCTAGACACAAATCTTCTATCTCCATCTTACTACCTTACTTTTCTGCCTGTCTCTCGCAAATCTGCTATCTCTTCGTTACTACTTTACTTTTCTATCTGCTTCTCGTAAATCTTGTCTACACGCAAATCTTCTATCTCCTTCTTACTACCTTACTTTTCTGCCTGTCTCTCGTGAATCTTGTCTAGACGCAAATCTTCTATCTCTTTCCTACTACCTTACTTTTCTACCTGGCTCTCATGAATCTTGTCTGGAAGCAAATCTTCTTTCTCTTTCTCACTACCTTACTTTTCTACCTGGCTCTCATGAATCTTGTCTGGACGCAAATCTTCTATCTCCTTCTTACTACCTTACTTTTCTGCCTGTCTCTCATGAATCTTGTCTGGACGCAAATCTTCTATCTCTTTCCTACTACCTTACTTTTCTACCTGGCTCTCATGAATCTTGTCTGGACGCAAATCTTCTTTCTCTTTCTCACTACCTTACTTTTCTATCTGCATCTCATTAATCTTGCCTAGATGCAAATCTTCTATCTCCTTACTACCTTATATTTTCTCCCTGTCTCTCTTACACAGTCTTCCATTCTTATTGCGCCGATGTAAACCACCTCAAAGTTCGCGTCCTTTGTTCTTTGAAACTTATGTTGCTGTATTCGCCCAATCAACTGTGTGACTATGCTTGATTTTACCTCATGCCAAGCGACAGCAATGGAATTGTGAGCTTATTTGCTCTATTCAAATCTAAACTAACAATGACGGTGTATTGTCTTTGTCGACTTTGGTCATCTACTGCCCACGCCTCTCCCCCTCCCCACACAGTAATTTTGCTGGACACATGCAACTGAATAATGTAATAAATTTAGGGTTTCACCCTAATTTTCTTAGTTTATAATACCATACATAAATATTAGATATACATGCTTGCACATACTAAATAATATTGTGTTCTGTTAATTAATAGTGAATACATTTGATGTTTAGTCTAGTTATTGTAAGCAGAGTATGTATGTACATAGATTTACTTACTTAAGTACTGTCTTAGTTAATCAAATATATGTGTTTTTTTTTTGTAAGACTACACATAAAAGGCAATTCAAAATATCAACATCGTAATTGGGCCAAATTTGGCTATGCGCAATATATTATCACAGATATCACCGATATCACAGATATTTTGTTATAGATGACATTCAAAACAACTTCGTTGGCGTAAAGATAATGATCTGAAAACCGAAACGTTTTCAGTAGCCCGTTGACAACCTCGACAGTCTAGTGAGTAGCGCACTAGACTCTCATCCGCAAAGTTTCGGGTTCCATGCTGGTGATTAATTTTCTTTCACAACTAACCTACCGATATGAGGTGAATAAGAATTGCATAAGTATATAAGTATATGCACCTCTTGTCAGGCAATGGGAAAATCACCAACCAAGTGATAACAAATAGCAACGCCGCCGTTCAGAGCCGGCGTTAGGGCTGTTCTGGCCTAAGTGTGGCCACCTCCAACCTAACCGAACATTCATGTACAAATATAACACGCACAACATGAGTGGATGCGAAACTGATAAACTGAAGTTCATTGTGGTAAAGGCATAACACTTACCACAGGCTGTCTATGTCTTTATCGGTGTCCTGTGTGATTTCATTCGCTCGCTCAATCTTCCTCTCACCTATCAATCTTCCTTCCATTCAACACAATGCACTGCATTCTTAGGGGTACACCCTGTGTGTAGCTTCTGTCACTCAAATATCAACCCGCGTGTGCTTGCATCATACGCACAACAAATTATCTGAAGGCTTCGAACAGTTTACCATAACTTAAACTTAATTGAAAAATTCTTAAAAATTCTTGAGGATACGTAAAATGTGCAATTGAAATACTTGAAAATACTTGAAAATTACATGAAAACCTTAAAAATATATGAAAATACTTTAAATGCTCGAAAATAACTGAAAATGCTTTAAAAAACTTGAAAATGCCTGCAAATACTTGAAATAAGTATGTATGTAACTTCAAAATAGTCTAAATACTTGAAATAGTTGAAATATAAATAATATTAAAATATCTGGTACATGAGGAAACTAAGTAAAAAAAAAAACACTTAAAATAGTTGAAAATACCAGAAATAATTCAAAATACTTGAAAATAATTGAAAATAATGGAAAATACTTGGAAATATCTGAAACGGATAATTGAAAATACTTAATTGAATTGAAAATACCTGAAAATATGTGAAGAAGAAGATTAGAAAACACTAAAATTAATCTGAAAATATTTGAAAATAAGTGTAAATACTTTTAAAAAAAATCTAAGAATAAGTACAAAATATTGTAATTGAAAATAGTTAAAAATAACTGAAAATATCTCAAAATTCTTAATAATACTTGAGAAAAGTTAACTTGAAAATGCTTCAAAATATATTTAAAAATACTTGAAATTATTTAAAAACACTTAAAAAATAATTGAAAATACCTAAAAATGTTTTAAAATACCTGAAGGAAATAATAATACAAAATACTATGGAAGACTTGAAAATGTGTAGTTAAAAACATTTGAAAAAAAACTGAAAATTTTTTAATTTACTTGAAAATTTTTTAATTTACTTGAAAATTTTTGAAAATTTTGTAAATTTTTAAAAATACCTGATAACACCTCAAAATATGATATGAACATGAAATATTGGCAATAACTAAAATCACTTGATAATACCAGAAAATACTTGAAATAATTGAAAATATCTTCAAATAAATGTAAATATCTCAAAATAGCTGCAAATGCTTGGAAATTCATGAACAAAAATGAAAATGCTTGTAAAAGGTGATTTTTTAAGAGTTTGGTTTTTGAAAATTTTAAATAAAACGCCGAAATTTTAGAAAAGTGAATGAAATTTTTTTTTTAGATCGATAAATCAATTCCATCCATTTACTTTTTAAAGATAATTACACTTAAATGTTGCGCGTGGCTACGCTTCAATTGGTCCATTTTGAAGGTCCAATTTTGGAACACTTTTTCACACATTTCGGCCGGAATCTCACCAAAGACGAGTTCAATGTTGGCTTTCCAAAGCAGCAATCGTGTTTGGCTTGCCCTGTTGTTTTTTATAGACAAGAGACTTAACATAGCTCCACCAAAAATAGTCTAACTGGGGGGTCAAATCACACGATCTTGGTGGCCAATTTACTGCACCAAAACGTGATATTAACTGCTCACCAAATTCGCTTCGCCTCTCAATTGATGCATGGTTTCGCGTGCAGTGTGGAATGTGGAATGTGGCATCGTCCTGTTGGAACCACATGTCGGCCGAGTACAATTCTTGCATATTCGGCAAAAGAAAAGTCTGTTATCATCGAACGGTACCTTTCTCCATCGACCGTAACGTTGCGGCCTTCATCGTCTGTGAAGAAGTACGGCCCAATGATGTCGCCTGCCCATAAATTGAACAGCACCAATTAGTGCCTTTTTCGGGAAGCATTCGTAGCTGCTGAATTGCCTCTGGCTTGTCTTCACTCCAAATACGGCAATTCTGCTTATTCACGCTGAAGACGATTTTGCGATAAATACACATTCTTCATAGAGCACGAATTTTGATAGTAAATTTCAATAATTTGCAGACGTTGTTCAGGTGTAAGTCTATTCATGATGGAATGGCAAACTAAACTGAGCATTTTTTACTTTGACACATGTCAAGAATGAGGCGTGAACTGTCAGAAATATAAACGTCACAAATCAGGTAGCAAAAGAAAACACCCTTTATAACAAGGCTTATCGTTTGCACAAATCAGCACATCGTTAAAAAGTCCTTCGGCCACGCCTGTAATGTCTGCGTTAGATTCTGGTTTTGCAAGATTACTCAACCTAACCTGAAAATCCAAAACGCAAACGTTCTGAAGAAGTAAACTTCTGTAGGGCGTCCCACTGAGGCGCACAATTTTTATTTATTTATTTATTGTTTTTTAACAAAAATTATCAAACTCAATTTAAAGAATACATTTTTCCGATTTTCGAACATTTTTGATTTTGATTGCTTCCAGCCGCGGTAATAAATATCGGAGCTCATAGCCGAACCATTATTATAAAAGTTTGGAGAGTTCACTATACGAATCGATAAAGAGTCCCTCCAGACTACTACTATTTTGGTGGTTATTACACCCGTTTTGGTGACGGCTGTCTAGAGGCCTGCTTGGGAACTGGAGGGTTAATCTGATCTATTTCTGTTTCAATCCAATCTTTTTAGTCATTGGTGTCGTTTTAATCAGACCTTATCGTGCTTTGCTGTAGAACTCGTTCCTTCCTCTGGTAGATAATTCAATCTTGTTAGAGTCTACGTAAGAAGAAGCTACTCGTACGTTTGAGGGGCTGCATGGGCAACAATGAACCGCGATTTTTTTTATATGAATGCAGCCGCATCTTCCCATTCAAATGTATGACTTAAAAATGCATCATTTAAGTTACGAACGAAAAACTTAAAATCACATCAAAAATGCAACATAATATCGATAAAATACGAGTTGCTTTTACATGCAGCAAGCAACAATAATGTGGAAAGGAAAGGAATGGAGGCAAATACATATTTACTACTTATTATGATCGAAAAACGTTATCAGTGTTTGGCTGAATTCCAATGGAAACGTGTTTATTTGCGCAGCGAGCGAAATATTGCTGCAATAAAGATTGTTTTACTACCGGAAATTTTCGTGTCCTATTTGTGACTTACTTATGGATGGTGTAAAAAACAGAACACAAGAAAAACACCAACAACCAGACCAAGACCAAGAAATATTGAAATATACCATGAAAAGGAATGAGAGCAGAACAGAGCAGAGCAGAGCAGAGAAAAGCTCTAAGAGAGGAGAGTGTGAAGTACTGGAGTACATGAAACTGCAAAAGAAACACGTGCAACATTTTAAGCATGTGCCACATATTTTATACGAATTTCTTCTGAAGTTTTTTGTTTCTTGTTTTTTTGATTTTTCTTTGCAGCCAGCTTTTATACTTCCAAATGTTCAGTCTTTGTCTGGTTCGGGTTATAAAAAGCGTTCAACATTATTCGTGCTCGAAATGCAACACTGGTCATAAGCGGCAATGGTAGCGGTAACGATGATGACGATGGCCATGGCTATGACGCTCTGGTTGAAGGTGGTGCCGATGATGGTGGTGATGGTGGTCGCATAACAAGTGCAATAAAATTTATGACAGTATTTGTTGCTAACAAGATTTGTTGGCTATGCTAGAATGGCGCGCACGCGGTACCGTGCAGAATGGGAAATTTTCGGGTTGCAGTTTTATGAAATGCGATTTGCGATGAATGATTTGTGTGAGCGTATTCTATACATAATACATATTTCTCATTAACAGTTGCAGTTGAAGTACGCTGCTTTCTATTTGCGGTACCGCAGTGATATCGTCAATGTAATTTCATATAATATTTCACTATACCATAAACTATTCCAATGTTAAGAAGTTTGGCTGTTGCAATGAAGAAGATTTTGTTAACTCAAATGTTTACAGGAAGTTTGAAAGATATTTGAGCAGATACAAATTATTTTGTAGGTACATACTTAATAAGGAAAATGATTGGCACAGATTTCTGCAGATGAAAACAGCTTGGAAATTCACTTTCTGAATTTGTACCAACATAGATTGAAGAATTGTATCGTTCGTACGTTTAATGGCACAACAGCCCGTGGAGGGCCTAGGCCGTGAAGAATTGTATACCAAGTGAATTATTTGACGTCGTTGTTCACCGATCGCTGATCGAGTCAATGTCGTAAGGTGGTGGAGGGTAGTGGGTAAGTTAAGGGAGAGTGAGTTTGAAGTTTCATTATTTGAAAAAGTCTGTTCAAAAATACTTTTAATTTACGTGCGAGCAACGATCGATAATAATTGATAGAGAGCATTTATAGAGTGGATTATCATCAATCCAATCTGTAATCAATCTTTTGTGAGGTCTCAAGACTTTTTCGTTGTCGCAAAATAATTCCGTGGGATTGATAATCCCCGTGAACTTTTACGATCTTTACTGCGTGACTTTACTGCGCAGCTTTTCTTGGTGGCCTTACTAACCGGATTTACTTGGCGAATTTACTATGCGATTTTACTGCCCAACCTTAGTATTTGACTTTATTGTACGACTTTACTACGCGACTTTAGTACGCGAAATTTCTACGAGACTTTATTACGCGTCTTTACTATACGACTTTACTACCCGAATTTTCTACGCGACTTTACAGTGCAACTGTACTACTCGGCTTTACTACTAGTTTTTATTACGCGAATTTATCACGCGACTTTTCTTCGCGCCTTTGCTCCACGGCTTTACTACCCATAATACTTATGTGACTTAAAAATGCTACTTTACTACGCGTTTTTACTATGCGGTTTTACAGCACAACTTTACTACTCGATTTTACTACGCGACATTGCTTCGCGGCTTTACTTCGTACCTTTGCTCCACGGCTTTACTAACGACTTTACTACGCGACTTTACCACGCGACTTTACTACGCGACTTTGCTAATCGGCTTTACTAATCGGCTTTACTAACCGACTTTGACACCATCCTTGCTCAGAAGTTGCTTTGTTAATATCTGCCTACATATTATTTATAGCCTATACCTAGGCTATAAAACCGGAGCATACTGAGGATGTATTGCTAAGCTGAAAATAGTTCAGGAGCTTAACCTTACGCTTACCGAAAAGAATAAAGAAAAGCGTAATCAGTTTCAATGTAGATATTTGTGGGGATTGGTAAACGGCGTATAATAAATTCTTTGATAAAGCGAAGGTTAACAATGCACTCATTAGATTTTAATACAAAATAAAAGACGCCGCATAGTAAAGCCCCTTAGAATAGTCGCATAGTAAAGCCGAGTAGTAAAATTGCGAAGTAAAGCCGCATAGTAAAGTAGTAAAGTCGCATTGTAAAGTCACGTAGTAAAGCCGCCTAGTGAAGCCGGGTAGTAAAGCCGGGAGCAAAGGCGCAAAGAAAAGCTACGAAGCAAAGTCGCGAAGTAAAGTCGAGTAGCAAAGCCCAGTAGTAAAGTTGCACTGTAAAGTCGCGCACTAAAGTTGCGTAGTAAAGCTGTAAAGTCGCAAAGTAAATTCGCCATGTAGATCCGGGTAGTAAAGCCACCAAGAAAAGCTGTTTAGTCAAGTAACGTAGTAAAGTTAAGCAGAAAAAATCTTCACAAAATCATAAAGAGCATGGGGATTATCAATGCTGCGGAATTATTTTGCGACAACGAAAAAATCTTCAGATCTCACAAAAGAATGATTACAGATTAGATTGTGATATATGATGATGTATTAATTTACATAAATGAAACAGTCCTAACTTGTGAGAAACCTTAGAACAACATAACAAAGAAAGAAAAGTGGCAACCTACCATTATGGAAAGACAGAAAATGGGCGCAACAGTTCGGAAATGTTGCCAATACTTTTAAACTACTTAATACCCAATTAGTTCCCTTAAAATTTCTGTGGTCGCGATAATAACTTTGGGAGTAACTTTTATATTTTTTCTATCCATTAGGGTAGGTTACATGTGCTACAAGAATCTAGGTATCATTGATTCCCCGCGAGATCACATTGACCAAATCTGTGGAAACAAGAAATAACAGCTAAAGTCGACTTAGGAAATATTAAAACTTATTGCATATTTTTCATTGTAAAGACCCAACAAATGCTATACTAAAATCATTATTTACCTTCTACATTCTAAAGATTTTTGTATAAAAATTTCAAAGTGTAATTCGTTATTCTCTAATTTCAATTGGGTAATTTTTGTTTGTTTTTTTTTTAAGGCTTATTTTACACTCTTGCATAGGTTATATGTGAAATTGATTTACAAACATATGCATACGTGAGTATGTATTGTGCATATGTATGTGTGTGTGCATTCTACCGCTGCCACGTCTTGCATCACTTCCGTTTCCTTTATGTTAAATTTTTATATTTAATGGAATGTTTTTTTAATTTTTCCACTTTTTTCAAGCGCCAAGTGAAACTGTGACTATGATAAATACAACAGTGACTGTGACAAGTGACTGATAACTGTGAAACTGTGACTGCGACAAGTGAAACTGTGACTGCGACAAGTGAAATTCTGACTAAAAGTAATTGAAAATTTAACTAATAAAGGCTCACAATCGTTTTTTTGTTGTTGTTGTTGTTGTTGTACCGTTAAATAACTGTACATATTTTATTAACAGTTCGGTGTTTGAATGTATGTATGCTTCTGCCTGTGTGTTTGCAAGTAATACACAAGTATAGTAAGTAGAGGAGGAAGGGGGAAAGTAGCAATTGAAATCGAAAAAAAAGCATATTCCCAATGAAGAACGGAAATGTAACGAGAATAAATTTACATAAATACAACATGGCGCACCACTCAAACGTTAATTCACACACACACACACACTCACACACTCTCGCATTCATATGCTGCTGTAGCACCGGCAATTACCCAAACGCACCCAAATATTTTACACGCACACATTCACACAAACAATGATTGGATCGCAATTTACCAACACCCTCTTCAAACTCTTAATGTTGTTATTGCGTTCGCTGTGTATTTCACAACATGAAAAATGTTGAATCTTAAATAATAATAACAATTTTTTTTGGCCCCCATCTCCTTGTAAAAGAAAAATAGGAAACAAGAAACTTGTAGGGGCAAAAGGTTGTGCACTCAAGTCAAGGGCACCCACCCTTGGTTCCCTGTTCCACCCATGTACGATGATTGCTACAAATGTTACATAAATATTTCAATAACATATGGTGGCAATCGCTTCTTCTCACTGCTTCAAATTCACTCACTTTTTCTCCTTCATGAAAATTCGTGTATTTTTCGGTTCTTGCTGTAATGAAATTTGGTATGGAAACCATGACTTCTTTGATACAAGTTCAATTTTTCTTTTGAAAGGTAATTGATTATGTGTATTAGGTATTTGAGAAGTAATTGTGCCGAAATCAAGCAGTGATTTCGATTTCGTTTTCCTGTGCCTACGCACGAATATGAAGATTTTCTTTACGGGAATGAGCACCCCAATTCTCTATGAAATCTCCTCTTCATTCTAATGATTTAGAACAAGTATGATCCTATGATGCAATTTTAAATTAGACAAACAAATTTTTCTATTTGGTTAGGATTACGAAAAATTATAACCCAAAAATATAAAAAAACGGTGTTTTTATTTCTAAAATTGGATGAAAATGACGTTTTACAGAAGAGACTGGGTTATTTTGAAGCTGGGTCTCTGGACTGTAGACGAAAACAAGACTAGAAACCAAACCTGAGCTCAGGCTTTGGCCAAATCAGAGACTAGATCAGATCAGAGGCTAGAAGCCCAACTGATAATCAGTCCAGAATACAAAGACCACACCAGACATCAAGCAAGTCCATAATCTAGAGAGCAGATCAGAGACTAGAGACGATATCCGACCGTAGATCAATCAAGCAAGTCCATGAAGCAGCAAGCACATCTGAGATTACAGACCAGTTCCGACCGGAGATCAAGCATGTACATAATGATGAGATCACATCAAACCAAAATCAGAAAAGCAAACTAGAGGCCAGACTATAGACTTGAGTAGAAATAAGACTAAACGATAAACTGGGGTAGAAACTAGATCAGAGCTCAGACTATAAATTCAGAAACGATATTAGCCAGGTAAAATACTTGGCTAGAAACCAAACCAAAGACTAGATCAGATCAGAGGCTAGAAGCCCTACTAGTAATCAGTCCAAAGGCCACACCAGACATCAAGCCAGTTTATAAACCAGTGTGGAAATCAGAGATTAGAAATCAGATCCGACCGGAGATGAAGCTAATCCATAAGCAAGAGAGTAAAGAGACCACATCCGGCCGGAGATCTACCAAGTCCATCAAGCAGCAAACACATCAGAGACTAGATCCGGAGATCAAGCATGTAAATAATGCAGAGATCAGATCAGACCAAAATCAGAAGCAGACTAGAGGCCAGACTGTAGAATTGAGTAGAAATTAGACTAAACGATAAATTGTGGTAGAATCTAGATCAGAGCGCAGAACAAAAGCTCAGAACAGACAAGACACCAGAGTTCGACCCTGAAACCAAGCTCAGACCAATTCAGATGTCACATCAGAAAATTGACTAGAAACTAGTCCAAACCAGGGAAGAATTAAACCGGAAACCTGTCCAAAAACTAAAAATCAATCGAGTGATTAGACTACACCAGAAAGCAGACCGTAAACCATACCTGAGATCATTAGATGATCACAATACAGAGAAAGGTGGAAAAGTAGAAGCCAGAACCCAGAAATCGTGCGTAAGAACAAAACTGGCGACCAAATGAAACACAAGCTATAACCAAATCAGAAACCAGACCGGAAACTCAATCAACAGAACAGATTTAATACCACAGACCAAAGACTTGGCCAGAGAACAGAAACTAGTTTAAAAACCAAAATTATGACCGAAATGTTCTTTAAGGAGATGAATTTCTAAATTTGTAAAAATTTTTACTAGAAAGTTAGATTAAAAACAAGAAAAGAAAACAAGGAAAACAAATCAAAAATCAATAAAAATATAGTTTGTGTAATTTCAAGGGCTCTTAGTTTTCCACATAGGAAATTTTTCTCTTATTCTTATTAGGCTCGAAAAGGGGAGAAAGGAGAAACGAAAACGGATGGGTTTGGGCGCGGACTCGCTTCTGTTGTCAAGCTTTCTATTGGTCTATCAATTGTAAGCGTCCGTTGATAAGTTAAATGTTCTATGAGGAGATATCAAATGAATTTCTAAATTTGTCAAAATTTTACTAGAAATTATCAACTGAGCAGCTCAAACTTTCATTTAAACTTTGCTGCCTTATATAATACAATTCTGTTTATACTATTCTATTATACATGTATTATGTATGTACATACATACTTACTTATGTAAGTATTTACAATCACTTGACAATGAAAGAAAGTTGTCTATTCATTTGAGTTTTGCTTTTGTGTGATTAAGTATGAAAATAATGATAAAAGACTGACAGCAACAACAATGAACATAACACAGACACTACTGGTATAATACACACATACATATTTACTTATTACAATACATACATACATATATACACTCAAAAAAAAATAAGTGCAATACTAAAACTTGATATTTTTACATTGTCATTTTCAATGTAAAACCAAAAATGTTGTTTTAACAGTAAAAAATATCAGACTGATATATTTTGTGTTAAATTTACATTAAAACTATAAAATTGATTGACACAAACTAAATTAAACAAAAAAACATTTATGCTAAAATCATTCATTTGATCGCAAAAGAAATTTCAGACAAGGTTGCTTCCTATCGTATGACTTCTTTTACCTTATGCTGGAGAAAATAATTCGAGCTGCGAACATCGACATCTCTGGCACTATTTTCTACAAGTCAAGTGTCATGCTGCTAGCATACGCTGATATTATTGACAACATTGGGACCAACACGCGAGCAGTCTGTGCAGCATTCTCCAACCTGGAAAGGGAGTCTCGTCGAATGGGCCTGGTGGTGAACGAGGACAAAACGAAATACCTTGTGTCAACAAAGAAAGAGTCACGGCGGCGTCTTGGACAAAATTTTATTGTTGACAATTATACTTCTGAAGTCGTCCAGGATTTCGTCTACTTGGGATCCAGTATTAATACCAACAATAATGTCAGCCTTGAGATCCAGCGGAGATTAACTACTTAGATTAACTTTTGACAACAGTTGTTACTACGGGCTCAGTGGGCAATTGAGAAGCAGAGCCCTCTCTCGACGGACGAAAATAACGCTCTATAAGTCCCTCCTCCTTCCCGTGCTAATGAATGGCGCCGAGATGTGGAGATTGACCATCAATGATGAGAGACTGTTAGGAGCGTTCGAGAGAAAGATACTCCGTAAGATCTACGGGCCATTATGCGTGGACGACGTGTATCGACACATAGTCAAGCGTATAAAAAGCCAACGGCTTCGCTGGCTGGGTCATGTTGAGTGAATGGAAGTAGGTGCTGCAGCCAGAAGAGTGTTTTATTCGAGGCACGGTGTAGGAACACGCTGAAGAAGACGTCCTAATCTACGTTGAAAATAAGAGGTACAGGGTGGCCTGACTGCACTTGCGCTTATCAACTGGCACCAGCGGGCGCATAGTAGAGGCGACTGGCGAAGCTTTATCGAGGCGGCCAAGAACGATCATCGGTTGTAGTGCCAGTTAAGTTAGGAAGTAAGAATATTGTAAACAAAAAATGTTCCTTTTATTCACATTTTTCTGAGTGTATTTATAGTCGTCGAATGATAAGTACTAAGAGCTTTTTCATTCATTAAATGCAGCCAAACAAAAATCGGAAATTAGTAGATTCTTTATCTTAAGTTCTTTTTAGTGCACTTAATTAACAAAAGAACAACAAAAATAAAGGCTTTTTCTGATTATGATGCCGACGACGACGACAACAAGAAACAACAACACAGCACAAAGTTCGTTCAATGAAATGTCCAATATTTAAAGTACATATTTTCTATGGAGGTATTTAGTATGTACCTATACATAAATTGACTCGAATTTCAAAACTTTTACATAAGAAATGCAATAAGTAGCAAAAGAATTTGTAGATGATAGAAAAGCGATTCTTTTAAGTACACAATTCATAGACATGAAGGCGAGCGGGCTGCAACACATTTGAAAGCCATAAAATATAAGACTCAAACCATTTCGTGGGCTAGCGTGGAAAAAACTTCTTAACTTCTTCCATCGAAAATGAAATATCTCTTTATGCGTTAAACTGTAGGTAGGCGAGGTAACTTATCATATTTTAATGGTTTCTGCGTGAATGGGATTAGAAAAGGCTGGAAGCCTTAAGTAAATTCGGCAAATTAATGAAGTTCGACAAACAAACGCGTTAACCCAAAAATTGTGAGAATGGAATGAAGCTAAATGACCCCTCCAGGTAATATTTCAAAAAACATCGGGGAAAGTTGAGAAAATTAACCCACCGTTGGTCAGAAGTCGCCTCTAAAGGGTTAAAATTTACAATCTACCTCGATTAACTACCATTACCCCAACATATATAACCCTCATCTATAAACGTTAAAGGGGATCTCACACGAAATGTACATGGAATGAGCTCGCACTACTCTCAGGCTAATCCTTATGGGTTAAAATGTAGCATCGACCTTCAGTAATTTTGACTATGGAACCAAACTTTTCGAACCTGCTTACCCTACCCTACTCTATCATACAAAATTAACTTTTTATGGCAAAAAAAAAAAAAAAAACTAATGTATACCGCAGCTAGTCAAGAATCGCACCATAGAGAGCTTAAGTATAGGACCGTTCTTTAATAATTTTTACTCAGAAACATTTTTCCCGAAATTTCTTACTACCCTTCTCCAAGCTTTGAGTGAGCTGCCATTGGGCTCCCTTCACACCCATAGTGACCCCAGATAGGTAAAATGGAAGTTCTACTTCCATGATATTTTCACTTTGGAATTTTTTTTTTCAAATATTCTTACCTCCATCTCCAACCCTTAATGGGGCTCCCATACAAAAATTATATTTTTATTTTTTGCCCTTGGAGATGGGGGATTTCTTCCACTTAAATGGGCTGCCACACAAAGTTGACATTTGTCAACATTTTTCCCGAAATTTCTTACTACCCTTCTCCAAG
This sequence comes from Palloptera scutellata, assembly GCA_958295655.1. Taxonomy (NCBI): domain Eukaryota; kingdom Metazoa; phylum Arthropoda; class Insecta; order Diptera; family Pallopteridae; genus Palloptera; species Palloptera scutellata. The sequence continues at coordinate 55,182,423 of OY282452.1, read as the reverse complement.
CTCTAAAGGAGCTGCCATACAAAATAAATGTTGTTACCCCCATTGGGCTCCCTTCACACCCATAGTGACCCCAGATAGGTAAAATGGAAGTTCTTCCTCCATTCTATTTTCATTTTAGAATTTTTTTTTTTATATGTGTTTAACCTCCATCGCCAATCCTTAATTGGGCTCCCATACAAAAATAATATTTCTATGATAATCGTTCATTTATCCCACAACTGGGTCAGCGCCACTGGCTAGACACGGCTAGACGGTTAAAATGTAAATCCGACCTGTATTTAATTTCACTCTGCAACATTTTTCCCGAACATAAAATGTGGGCTTTCAGCGCTTTTAGAATGATCCTAGAGGAATAAAATGCAAAACTGATCCGCATTAATTTCACTCCCCTAAAAATTGTCCTCGAACATTCGATTATCCCCCTCAACCTCCAACCCATAAAGGGGCTCCCGTATAAACTTACCGTTTTAGGTAAAACGAGAAAAACTACCCCAAAGCTGGCCAGAGATCTCCCCTAAATGGCTAAAATCTAAAACCGTAATCCAATAATTTGTCCCCAGCGTATCATCAACCTTTAAGGGAGCTCCTACATGAAATATAATATTTTATGAAATAAGCTTATTCCACTCAATCACCAAGCCATAAAGAGGCTCCCACATAAAGTTACCATTTTAGGTAAATCGATAAAAAGAAACTACCTTAAAGTGGTCAGGAGTCTTCCCTTAGAGGGGTTCCTCTATATAAAATTTAATATTTTATGAAATGAGCTGCTTCCATCTCCAGAGTGATCTTAGGCGGGTAAAATGTAATAATTTAAAATTTCCAACATTTGTCGCCAAGCGTTTCTCACGCTTAAGCCATACATAGTATGTAGCTTGTTTTTACTTTGGTGGATCAATCATACAGAAGATCTTCTAGGGTTTGAGATGAAGGTAACTACGCTTTAATGTTGGTTAAATGTTGAAGGAGGGAAATTGCTATCACTACGATAGAGGCATCAATGTGTGCTGGCTGGAGCATTATTATTATGAATATGATCATTGTATTTATGAATGTAGAAGACCTTCTAGGGTTTGAGTTGAAGGTAACTGCGCTTTAATGTTGGAGGAGGTTAAATGTTGATGGAGATAAATTGCTATCAATACGATAGAGGTATCAATGGATGCTGGGGCATTATTATTATGAATATGATCATTGTATTTATGAATGTAGAAGACCTTCTAGGGTTTGAGTTGAAGGTAACTGCGCTTTAATGTTGGAGGAGGTTAAATGTTGATGGAGATAAATTGCTATCAATACGATAGAGGTATCAATGGATGCTGGGGCATTATAATTATGAATATGATCATTGTAGTTATGAATGTATTCATCACATTCATCATATAGATGAAAGTTTACATTAATTCGTTGACACAGAGGTTTGATGAGTAATTTTATGTTTTTTAAATAAAATAGTAGCTCAGAGTTAATTTCTCAAAATTGCTATCCTGGATATCGCTTGGATAATTTTTGAGAGCCTCACAAGCAGCGCTATTGCAAGTCTAATGAATTTTACAAAGGCTTCTATGTACTTGATATCCAGACATTGGCAGCGGTAAGTAATATATATTAAATAATCTATTACTATTATGTAGTACTTTTCCATGCACATAAATTTCGTTTATACGCCCACAAATGCCGACAGCTTAATAACGGAACAGCGTGTTCTAAAATACACGAAAATACTTGACAAAGGCATCAATTTCCATTAGCGGCCACCGGGCCACAGTCAACAACAGCACCAGCAACAACAACAACCTCGACACTGTGTGACAATGTGCGTGAGATTAATTTCCTGCGGGGCGTATCAAAATTTATCCCCGTTGACCTCACCGCTTCAGCTTCAACACCAAATACCAGTAGGTACCAAATGCGACGAGAGGTTGTCATGAAGGCTGTTGCCACACAGTCACACATACATACACATGCAGCACTGCACTGCATTGCACTGCACTGCAATTTTCTACTTATTGCGTAATTGCGTGTGCTGTTGTTGTTGTAACTAGTAAGTAGCTAGTAACTACGGTGCAATGAAATGATTTTAAAGTGATGATGACAGTTGGTAGGCGGGAACGACAACCAACAACGACAACGTTTGCTACTCTTGATGCTGCTGTTGCTGATGCTGTACTATAAATAAATTCATGTTGGTGCTATGTTGTTATGAAATATTTTGCCAAAATAATAACATTCCAATGTAGGCACATTGGCAAGCAAACGCACACATTCACACACACACACACACACACACACACACACACACACAAACATTCACACAATGAATGGCATAATATTGTCAACAACAAAATCGTATACAAGTTAGGCTTGCCCTAAAGCAAGCGATGAAAGCAGCAGCAACAAAACAACAACAAGAACAACAACAACAGCAGTCTAACTAACATCAGCAGCAACACCAACATCGATATGCATATATCAGAAGCAACTAAACTTCGTCTGTATGCATGACAACAACAACAACCCTGACAACAACAACAACAACGACAACATTAACTAAAGCAAACTAAGTAGAACTCCTACATCGGCACATCCATCATTTTTGAGGCTAAATGTTGCCGGTATTGAAGTGGCACCAGCAGTCACATCAGCAACCATAGTGCCATAGCGGGAGCAACAATAACGACAGCCGCTATGACAGGCAGAGCAATATGCAATACAGCATCAGCAGCAGCGAAGCACAGCACAGTGTGTCACGTTACAGGAAGTGGGAACTGACTACACGTTGCAACTTTTTTCTTCTCTCTCTCTTTTACATTAATTTTTTGAAAAAGTTTAGCGGATGCTGGCCAGGCTGCTTGAAATCTGGCAGTCATGCTGCAGAATTAATTATTGCGAGGAGTTGGTAATGTGCGAGCGAATACGTTTTCGGGGCATATACTTTCGCACAGTATGTGCATTTAACTGCTAGCGAGTAGTTGTTCAACGTAATGCGAATGAGTTTTAAACTGGAATTTTAAATTGAAATTATTATATAATTTGCATATTCTCGTTTATTTTTAGTCATCTCATTTAGAGTTTTCACCGGTTTCTATTTGACCAGAGTTTTTAATATAAGCTATTTTGATTAAATGTTGCTGCTGCTGTTGTTGGTGGTGGTGGTGGCTTTTTCTAAATGAGCTAGTCGTGCTGTACATACATAGATCTAGATCGATGTGCATTATGTAGTATATTAATGATCGCACAACTGGCATGAGAAGTTTCTCCAATTTCTCAGGTCGGCTTTCAATTAATTGCACTTTAGGATCAGCCAAAGCCTAACAATTTAGTTGGGATTCAGTATTTGCTAAAAGGGAGAGTAGATAAGAGTCGGTAGTGAAGTGAATCTCAGCATCAATTCCCACATATGGAAAAATTTATAATATACAATAGTTTATAAGTGTTCATCCGTTCTGAAGAACTAAACCACTTTAGTGGACCGGAGTTCTAAAATTGCAACGCTGTTATTATTATTGAAATTTATTGAAGTCTTCCTCCGTTAGAATCGGTTTTATACCATATTTACGAGGGGGTTAAATATGATCGTGGGAAAACGGTAATTGTCACGGAAATGAAAGGTAACGCCCTCTATCAATTAAGTATGAAAAAAATGAGGATGCATATGCATATATACATAAATGATGGGCAGCACATATGATGCATCCTCTATGCGTTCTCTATCAATCGATGGAAGGCACCTCCATCGATAGATAGAGGGCGCTGATTCGCGTATGATTTAAACTTGAATGATAGTGGGCGCTGAGTATGAATCATACTCGATTGATAGAAGGCGCTCTCCATCAGTTTCTTGTAATATTTGACACTTCAAACAAAAATTTTACATTTCAAACAAAAATGGTTAGAAATTTCTAGAGCTGAACGAAAAAGCGAGTGAAGACTGAAAAAAAAAACAAACGCGAGGTACAAAAAAATGACAATTGTGCTACAATAAAATCTCCACCATATACTGCGGGTCATCGAGACCCGCAAAATCAAAAATAGAAAAAAAAAAATTTTCTACACGGCACCACCTCTTGTCTTGGCAGGCAATGGCAAACCTACAAGAGTAAAAATTGCCTATGAAAAGCTTTTCACTTCGCCGTTCGGATTCGGCATTAAACTGTAGGTCCCTTCCATTCATGTATAAATGTAACACGCACAACATGAGTGGATGCGAAAAAGCTCGGCCTAGGCCCTCCATGGGCTGTTGTGCCATTAAAAGTAAAAGTAAAGAGAAAGATAACAAAAGAGTGAAAAAGATAGTGAGAATGATAAATAGAGAGTGAGAAAGAGAAAGAGAGAGAGAGAAGAAAAAAGGGAATGCTCAGAATGGCCTAGTGAAACACTGAAAATAGAAGTCGGAGACAGGAGTACTTCAGATTACGAGTACTCCGTTTGTTTCGTTCCAGCTAGCTAAAATCCATGGTTTTTTGTTACAGAATTATAATCCCAAGATTATTAAATATATTGAAATTCTCTTAATGGGCACTTTCTATAATTCGTTTTCTTTCGTCTACTTTTCATTGAAACCCTACAAATTTTAGAACTAAATATTGGGTCATATAAAAGGTATCCGCGGTTTTCGTTACAAGATGATGTTGGTAGTAATCAATCTGGCAAACACTATTCCGATTATGTCAAACGAGCAAATGTTTCAAAGGTAGCATTTCACACTACATTTATGAAATTCATCGCTAGCGTAAAAAGTTACATTGTTATGAAAATGAGTGAAAGTGAGGATGCTGTATGTGAACGCCGCACCCAGGAGTGATGTGCTCGATTGTATTCAAATATACACCTCGCACTGCTCACTGGTCATACATCAACTTATGGATGCCAACATTAACTTGTAACGAAAAACCGCGGATACTTTTTATGTGACCCAATATTTTTAAATTCATACTCAAATTTGATTAAATTTCGTTCACAATTTCAATATCGATAAGTCTTAAAGAATTTTACTTCACGTACGTATCTTCTAAGCGATAAATTACGTGTGCGTGCGTGTGTGCGTGTGTGCGTGTGAGCTCCTGTGATAAAAGTGAAATGAAAATCAAAATTGTCAGCGACATTCCACCGCGCCCGCACGCACGCACCAACAATTTCCACCCCCAACTCATCGCTCATCGAGCATCATTTCAGTGTCAATGTTATTCCAGCATCTGACAGCCAAATAAACAACAAAAACAACACAGCGAACGAATTTTATCGCTGTGTTATTCGCAAATTGCTTGCAGGGTAATGTTGCCGCCGTTCGCTTATCTGTCTGCCATTCGCTTCTACTCGCCCCCACCCACTCTCTCCCTCGTTTCCATCGGCACTCTCTTTGTCTGTGAATCCTTACTTTTAGTGTCAGCAATTTTGACATAACAATTGTCAGATTGTTATTGTAAAAATGTAAATGGCTTATGCTGAATTTTTTCATTGACTTACATTATCTTTGATTTTGTTTATGTTCGTTCGCGGGTGAAGCGAAGAGGAAAATCGAAATGATTATGATTGTTTACGTTGGATTTTCATTTCTGTAAGTATCTGAATTATTTAAGTACACAGTGCTCGGTACAAATACTGATAGAAAGTAAGTAGAAGCGATAGATGCTAAATGTATAAAGTACATTTGGTATGTAGATAAGAAATATGAAAATTGACAGGGAGCATGATTATTTTCGAGGAGGAATTACAAAGCATCTTACCATTAAAAAATTAAGATTAAGTCATTTGAAATAAACTTAAAACAAAGCCACTGACAGCGTGTCAATTCCAAAAAGAATTTTCTTTCATATAAATATTGATGACACTTATTGTCATCTTATTTTAGAGAGGCGATTTTCGCAAATTTGATTTTTGACAAAATTTTAATCATGAATGAGAATTTGCCGAAAAGGACTTACACTTTCTTCTATCTACGTCACAAAACCTTTCTCTGGCAAAAATTATACCTCAATTGAATTCTATAATTTCATTGTAAGTATATTGCACACTTTTAGGGCTACATTTAAAATATAACCATAAAAGTATACTACACTTCGTGATTAATCCAAAAGAGAATAACCGTACTTGATACTTGATTAGGAAAAGGTATCTCAATTTCGCTATAAAAACCCTTCCATACAGATTGCGCTCAATCCCGAGGGGTTTCGTTAAAACTTTTAAAACTCCATTAAAAATATAAACCTAAATGTATGCAACGATAATTCTGTTTAACGATAATTCTGTAATAGAGTTTTTACTTCCGAAAGAGAGAGAACTTCTCCAACTGAGGAATAACATTAAGTAGTTCTTGTGTTAAAAAATGAAAAAAATAATACAGAAGATAATCAAAATTTATTAACAAAACAAAAGTCTAAAAGTATGCTTCTGCTTCTTATTTTAATGGCTCAATAGCCCATGGAAGACCGACGCTAGTTATTCATGTTGTGTGTTTTATATGTATAAATAGAGTTTCTACTTCCGATAGAGAGAGCACCTGAGGATGAAGCTTATTATGTAGTTCTTGTGTTAAAAAATAAAAATAAAACCACAGAAGATAATTATAATATATTCAAGTCTAAAAGTATGCTTCTCCTTCTTCTTCTAATGACATAACAGCCCAGCTTTTTGCATCCACTCATGTTGTGCGTGCTATATTTGTACACGAATGAAAGGGACCTACAGTTTTATACTGAATCCGAACGGTAAAGTGAAAAGCTTTTTATAGGCAAATTTGACTGCTAGAAGTTAACCAAGCCTACCAAGAGGTGGTGCTGGGTAGAAAAATAGTTTTTTTTTACTTTTGGATTTTTAACTGCGCCGAGCTTTGAACCATCGACACTCTGCGCTACAAGCCAAATAAGCCACGGCGACTACTGAAAGTATACTACACTTGTCATTTCCACTGATGACGAAGAACCGTTCTTGTATCACGAGTGAAGGTTTTAGATTTTGTGGCCTTAGGGCAAATGATTTGGGATTGATTTGAGTTCAGTAGCCTGACCTTTTGATACTTTCCTACATTCTAAATGAATTTTTAATTTTGTTTTAGTTGCTATAGTGAACTAAAAATGGCTCAGGTCCAATGTGATTTTCGGCCGCTTCCTTCTTTACCAAAGAATCGGCAATGTCATTTTTGTACAAACATAAGCCCGGAATATGTTGGGATTATTCGTCTTGCTTACCTCATGCAGTTGCTGAAGCCATTGTGGTGGTAGTGCGTTGGACTGTTACGCTGAGTGTCCGGGGTTCGAATCTCGGAACAGGCAAAATCAAAAAGTAGAAAAAACTATTTTTCTACTAAGCACCACCACTTGACAGGCAATGGCAAACCTTCGGATTCGGCATAAAACTGTGGATCCCTTCCATTCTATGTACCAATATAACACGAACAATATGAGTGGATGCGAAAAATTTGGCCTGGGCCCTCCATGGGCTATTGTGCCCCATTAAAAGAAAGAAAATAGCTGTAGGCATTTGCAGACGAACTGTGTTGAGATCTCAAAGGAGCTCAGTGCTTTGACTACAGGTTGGCTGTCTGTGAAAATTACTCTATCTAGACCTTCTATAAACTTTAGTTTGAGGTTAAATTGCACACACACAGTCGCCGCTTAATGTTCGAAGTTTGGGCTTGAAAAATGCTCGGAGCCTTCATAGGCTGTGAATGACTGGTTTCGAATACATACACTATGACACCAGTTCTTCATTCTTTCTAAAGTCCATACACTATGGCACCCGTTCTTCATTCTAACTAAAGTAGCTAGGACTAGTTTGAAGACATTAGGAAGTTCAATCTTCCGTTTGGCCATGAAGCAATTAGTTTGGCTCACTTAAAACAATGGAAATTGGAATCAATACTGGAGGTAGCTTGAAATTCTCATTGTCCCGTGAGAGTTGTGGGTAAAATTATGAATCTCAATGGTCTATGTGAGGCAAAGAAGTAGGTAAGTAGGTAAGGGGGAGTGGGATAAAGGTGACCTATCTTCCCCTTAGGTAATTCTGTTCAAATTGAACGAAATAAAAGAGGTTGGCTTTTTCGTGGCATTGCAAGGAATGAATATAAATATTGTCCTCCCCTACCCCTCCCCCCACCCTTCCAAAATCCTATCTACGCCTCTGATGTGCGGTATATGACAACACTCCTAGAAGCGAGAAGTGTTCGCAAACACTTAAATCTGCTTATTTTTCTTAAGTGCTCGCTTTGAACTGTGAATTTGATTAGTGAGCAGGAGAAGCAGTATTTGATAGGGGACCAATTTACACGTTGTCTTCCCCTGCTTAATTCAGATTTTCAGATTTTCCATCTAATTTTACCTGAAACCATACACATTTTATTGGAAAATTTACTTAAAATCTGTGTAGGATCCCAATCTTTGGTTAATTGCATTTTTCGGTTAATTACACCATTGACGCAATTAAGCGGATATTATTGTATATATGTTACATTACTTACTAATCACTATTTGCGAATGTTTGTTTATGTCGTTGTCTATTTAAAGTGGATTTTGTCTACCTGATCAAAAAGAGGAGGCCAAGACCGATCATCGGTTGTAGTCACAGCTAAGCAAAGAAGAAAGAAAGAAAGATCAAGAATGGAAATGACCGGTACGAGTCAAAAATGGATTAGTAATCACTCAGCATCAAGTGGAGAATGTATGGAGAAATAGAAGATTCTTTAGAAAAGGATAAGGATGAATATCTTGAATAGAGTGTAGTTAAGACAAAAAAAGGGACTAATCTCTTAGTAATATTCAGCTGACTAAAACTTAGTAAGTCTCTGGGTAAGTATCACCCAAACACTATTTATTTCAACACCTTCCACATTAAAGTTTAAAGAAATCTTTATATAAATTTTCAAGTAGTAGAATAAATCCAAATTGCACATAAAAAATTCAAAAGGAATTTATGCAAAACTTTTCGACATGCTGTAAAACATTTCGCATATTTTCATATGCATATCTGAATGTACCATTTCGATGATTTAAGGATTTGGCGTTTATTTTTTTATGTCCTTTTTTTTGGCATGCATTACATGCATACAAAAATGTCAGAGAACACGACACTTAAAGAATGATTTGAATATTTGCGTGTGTCTGTGTGCATTGTTGAGTTGAAAGAATCAGGAGTCATGCTCTTTCATTCTTATACACACACACACACGCATAGACACACACACACACACACACTCATGCACATATTCGCTTCGCTGCCATACAATGGTAAAGTGTTGGCCCAAAAAATTTCACACCTTTTGGATTTTATGCCGCTAAACTGTGAATTTTATTAGTGAGCAGGAGAATCAGTATTTGATAGGGGACCAATTTACACGGCCCCGAGTATATGGTAATTTAGATTTTTAGCTTACTTATACTTCAATACTTTAGTAACAACACTAATTGATTAGCATTTGAAGGCACAAAATCAGGTAAAGGTATGATTTATGTCATTTAAAAATCTCTTAGTCGAACTCAGCAAACCGTTCTTTCAATCTGATATTTTATCACTCATGCGTTTCTTGGGTTCCCCTACATATTTTCAATCATGTTTATGTCAAGCAGTTGACTCAGGTGATTGGTCACCTTAGAAGTGGAACTATATTGATACTATTTTAGTTGAGTTAAGAATCGGTTATTGAATTTATTTAGCACCCATTTCCCCTCCGAAGCATTATATATCTCAAGTCAAGGAAAAGGATATTTAAACACCCGAAGTAAGTTGTTGTGTATTCATCATTATACAAAACCAAAACCCAAGCAACGCAGAGAGTCACAGCGATTTGTATTTTACATAGAGAATGAAAACACTTGGGAAGAAAAGTGTGTCGGGAAAGGAAAGCAGAGAGGGATTGGCCTCCCTAAACTTCTCAGTTCTTACTTAAATCATTGCTTTCAAATGACACGAAAGCGATGCCTCATCGTTTTCCCTGAGTCTAAATATAACTAATTTGTTAGTAAATCTTCGATTAACGAGTTTGATTCTTCCGATGTGGTCAGGTTTTCGAAAAGAATGAAATAAATGATGCCAAGAATCATTTACGGGCAATTTTTTATCCACAATATATATTTCACTCAGTTCATTTAGTACTATTCAGGATCATTATATCTCAAGTAAAAAGAAATGAAAATTACAAAAAAAAACGAAGAAATAGGAAATCAGTTACGTACCATAAATATGGGAAAATCTTTTCAGTTCATACTCAAATCATTCGTTCCCAAACAGGATGATTCTTTTTCGGTTTACTGATGTCTCAATATGGTTAAGTTCAGTAGATAATCGATCGATGTAATCAATGTAAGAAATATTTGATGTCAGATTATGAAAACGAATCAATGGTGTTAAGTCACTTTTATTGGTAATTTTTTGGCAACTTTTTTTTTTTTAATTAGTGGCTTTGATTTACTTTGAAATCTCACAAAAAATTACGAAAAATCACGCAAACATATAAATTTTTTGAGAACCTACTTTGCAGTTACTATCTATAAAAAAGTTTGTTAAAAAATTAAAAATAAAAGTGACCTGGCAACATTGAAAATTTATAAGTTAGGGGGATTTTTTAGACCTAGACCCAGGTTTATGTAGAGAGAAGAGATTGAAGAGAGCTATTAACCAAGCCAACACTTTCTAACAGTCTGACCAGTTGGCAAGAAAAGGAGAACTCCAAATATTCATATCCATAATTCCTCTTTTAACTTATTTAAAAGACTCATGTCTGTAGTGATAAAGTTGTTCATGATATCATTCCTAATACTCCTATATTATTTATTTTTACCTGTTGATTCTTATTGGAAGATTGACATCTTCTGTAATCCCGCTTCAGTGAGGTCTGGTTTTGGTCCCAAACTTTGGGGGCAACGTTTTTAAGGGATTATCACCCGATTAAACTACTTTAGAGCAGCAGTGAGCAGTGAAGCAAGCAAATGCTCAATTTACCAGTATGAAAAATGCTATTAATTTGTAGCTGTTTCTTTGTTTTTTTGCACTTCATCGTATTTCACAGGCAAAATCTATTTAAATGCGTATAAAATGGCCGTCACTGCTATAGAGAACTTAAAGCCTATAACTCTCAAATTCAGTGTAAATGCTCTTTAACCTCAGCAACTGTTCTCTAGATTAATCTCTAGACTGATCCGATATAAAATGGTCGTAACTTTATAGCCCACCACTCTCAAGTTCCTTGTTAATGCTCTTTGACCTCAGCAACTTATCGTTTATATTCTCTATTCACAGTTTGACGTTCCCTAGACCGATCTCTAGACTGATCCGATATAAAATGTCCGTCACTGTTTCAGAGAACTTAAAGCTCATCACTTCCAAGTTCAGTCCAAATTCTCTTTGACTTAAGCAACTTATTGTTTACATTCTATCTTGACAGTTTGACGTTCCCTAGACCGATCTCTAGACTGATTTGATATAAAATGGCCGTAAGTTTAAGCCCACCACTCACAAGTCTCTTGTTAATGCGCTTTGACCTGAACAACTTATCGTTTATATTGCCTCTTGACAGTTTGATGTGCCCTAGACCGATCTCTAGACTGATCCGTTATAAAATGTCCGTCACTGCTTTAGAAAACTTTAAGTCCACCACTCTCAAGTTTCGTGTTAATGCTCTTTGACCTTAGCAACTTATCGTTTATATTCCTTCTAGGCAGATTGACGTGTTCTCTAGAGCGATTCGGCAACGTTCTAAGCAAAGAGAGAGAGAGAGAGAGAGAGAGAGAGAGAGAGAGAGAGATTTAATAACATTTGTTTCGAGGTCTTTGAGGAATATGTGAAGAAAGTTGAAGAGAAAAGGCTGAGCAATATAACGAAATCATAATAACGTTCTATTTTCGGCACACTTACTCTTAGTTATGTAACGAATCAACCTCATCGCAGTTTCACACTTGTTTACACTTCGCTGCATTCTTCTCATTGCTCCAATTCTTTTCGCCACTACTGTAATACAGAACATTTTAGTTTATGTGTGTATGAAAATGCTGCGCACTTGTGGCTGTTGAAGTGTGTTGATCGAGCTGATGTTGAAGAGTTGTGCTGTGCGTCTGTCATATGTAAATCTATGAGTGAATCTATTGAATGGAAATCAAGTGCCTGATATATATATATATATATATATATGTGTGTGTGTGTGTGTGTGTGTGTGTATGTGTGTGTGTGTGTGTGAATATGTATATGAAGAAAATTGCGTTGAGCAGATAAGTGAAGTAGATGCAGTAGATTCCAATGAATGGTAGTAGTAAATGTAGAAGCAGATGCAGTAATGCAATAACTTGTTGAGCTTTTCTCTGTGTGTGTAAACGAATCACTTGAGAAAGTGTGGCAGTTAAAATAATTTGATGTAATTTATATGTTAAAAATGTATTAGTGACATGTGGAGAGAGAGAGGGAGAGAGAGAGATAGAGAGAGGGAGAAAGAACAAGAATAGAATGGGGGGGGAAATCGATTTCGTTGTTCCTTTGTTCTTCGACAACAATTGTAAAGTTAAAATATTTCTTTTTCTTCTATTATGGTGAATATTTGTAAGTTTCTTGGTTATCTTTTTGGCGTACGTTTTATGAATGCTAACAAGAACACACATGCACACAGTCCGGATCCAAGGGGTATCTGACGGTAGGGACGGGACTGCTGAAATTGCGATTTCTGAAAACAAAAAAACCACAGTACCCCTCTTCTCTCCCCTCCCCTCTCCTTTTCCTAGTTCTGTATCCTCCATTGCATTGCCAGTGTGTTTGTTTTTTCTAGTGCTACACATGTATGCATACATATATTTTCTGTGTACCTACCTAAGCCAAGAAAATTTATGTCCTTTGAATTCTTAAATTCTCCATACGTTTTCTTTCTAATATTTCGCTTCGTTTCAATTCATTCTTGCTGCACACTATTACTGCGCTAAAAAGATGTTACCGCATTTAGGTTTTTCCTTACCAAAAACATACAGGTTCTCCTCTTCTTCTTCTCCTTCTCATTCTCCTTCCCCTTCCCCAGCTTCTATCTTTTCTTCTTCTAATTCTGCTCCTAGTTTCATTCCTCGTTTTCCACTGCCAACGTCCTTTCATTTTATAACATTTTACTTGAGACAAATACCATTTTGCTCAAACGCATTCAGAAAAACAAAGAAAACATTGGAAAATCTTACACAGTTACCGCGCATATGTGTAAGTGCACATGCATTTTATCCCACCCCGGCAATGCACAAATGCACGAATCAGTCTCACAAATTACCTAGTATGCTATTACCTAGCCAAAAATGAGCTACGAGTAAGTAGTGAGATACTAAGTAGCTCAAAACTGGTGCAGGATAGGTCACTTGGAATACTGAAAATACGACAAACAAAGAACTTCTTTCAATAATAATATTCAGTGGATTTACATATTGTCTTGTAATTCTCATATACTTTACCATATTTGTTAGTATAGAGATCTAGAAGAAGCAGAGTTGTTGCTTGCTTTTTTTTGAATTTTTGTTATATTTTTTTTTAAATATATACGCTGTAGAGAAAACAAAGTGGACGCCGTGGCGTAGTTGATTGCCCGGGTTTCAAATCTCGGCAAAGGCAAAATTATAAAAAAAAAGAGTAGAAAAACCAATTTTCTTCATGGCACCATCTTTTGACAGGCAATGGTAAACGTTCAAGAGTAAAAATTGCCTTAGAAAAGCTTTTCCCTAAGCCGTTCGGGCTCGGCAAAAATCTGTAGCTCCCGTCCATTCATGTAGAAATATCACAATCACAACATCGATGGAAGTCACCCATTTCAGAAAGCAAGTCTTAATTCCTTCATGGGCTGTTGGGCCATTAAAAGAAGAATAAGAAGAAGTAGGGAAACCAACTGGTTTAAAGTTAGTCTTTGAACTGGTTTACGGAACTCCACAACTAGCCACACATTTGGTGTGTTTCCTCATCGCGAACTGGTTTTTTTACATAACACTGTGTTGCCCTAGGCACAAGTCTATTGTCCAGACTTGTATACTTTTCGACTAGTTGGTATGGTAGATAGAGATGTCTTTGGAATAGTCTGTAAAGCAATCAAACTTCAACTAGTTGAAAGATACATATTTTTGGAATAGTTTGCAAACCAATCGAATTGTTTCAGTTTTGCAACCAAGTTGTCTACGGACAACTTTTCCGTTCGTGAAACTAGATGTTGCATAACTAAGTATTGGAAAAACCAGTTATTTTGGTGGACTAGATTGGTCCACTAAGCAATAATAACTAGCAAGTTATTTATAATAAATTCTGAAAATATTACAAATTTTTTTGTTTTTTGTTTATTCTGACTCTGAAAAATGTAGCCCGGAACTAGTTAACTTTATACTAGTTGAACACTATGTAAAAACATACTTCTTCAATAGCTAGCTCAAAAGTTCTTGAGGATAGAACAAATGTCTTTTCGTAGATCAGCGTAACAAAAAAATAATAAGTTGCGTGTAAATGAGATCGCTGAATGAACTAAGTAGTTGTGGTTTTTTTTTTTTTTTTGTTTGTTTTGAGCTCGCTAATTAACTAGCTTTTGAGCTAGTTTGGTAGCACTGCAGGGCAACACGTGTTGCCATCGTTGTCTTGTAACATTCATGTTTGGAAAATTGTAGAACATTTCTTTTATCTCACCTCGAAAGTAAAGAAAATGCAATTTCATTTTTCTATTCTCGTTTTCTCGTTCTTTTTTTTATTTTTTGACAAAATATGCAAATGATAAATACCTAAGGAGTACTGCTGGCTACACATACATTTTAACATATTTAAGTTGCTCGGGTAAAAACACGTTGTAGTTTAAATGTTGTGCTACAACAGCCAACATGAGTTAAATTTATAAATTAGTAGAAATAAACTTAGGCCAGCGGAGTGACAAACCCCAGACGTAAACTGATAAAAGGTTAGACAAGCTACATACTTACTTGCTTTTTTAGTTTGCAAGTGACAGCACTGACTATAGCATGTCATTCTCCTGATTATGAAGCATAGTAACTCTGAATTTTTTGAGGCATCGGAGAACATCCTATTGGTGCCAATGATAACCGAAGTAACTGTATGCGTCATCTTCGTTATCATTGTCAAGTTGCATTATTGTCTCAAGTTATTTCAATGAAGTCAATTGACTTAAATTCACTACAAATGACTTCAATTGACTTCCAATGACTTTAACTGACTTCATAATGATCGACTTCAAGCCAATTAATACTTTATAGAGATCAGGACTGCAAATAAAAGACTTCAGAAAAATTACTTGAGGACTGCAAATAAAAGACTTCAAATGAATTCAAAAAAATTAGTTCAAAAATAAAGGATTGGTCATTGACTTCAAAGTGACTAGTGCCTTCAAGGTCATTATTCTGGATTCACCCAAAAGACAGGAATAATGCATTCACTTCTTTAAAAAGTCAATTGTGTTCAAACTTAAAAAGACTGCAATCTCTTGCAGCTCCTTTGATGGGAAACAATAGAAAAGCCTTAAATGTACTTAGCTGCCTTTGGGAGGTGAATAGAAGCCTTCGTTTTAATCAAATAATAGGTACTCCAAAGCCTTCTTTTAATCTGAAATGGATGACTTCAAATACTGATAATTCACAACGAAGTAGATGTATTTCAGTTTTACTGTGGTTGTGGGAGATTTTTCCTAAATGTATTCTAATAAAAACGGATTTTTTATAAAAGTTTTTCGGAAACTGTCGGTGATAAAGAAAATTCTGTTTTCAGATTCATGTTCACCATCGATATTAATAAGAACCACCATACTCCATCTAAGAAACGTAAAGTGTTAATAATCATACCGAAAATAGAATATTCTTAAACTGATCTAACAAAAAAAAAAATTAACTTAAATATTGCATCAATGGCAGATTTTATAATCAATTATCAATTACAGAACCTTCTTAAAGAATTCAATTACTCCTCAATGCCTTCGAGGTATCAGACTAGACTAATATAGAGAGCAGACTAATCTATTTCCATTATAAAGAGAGTGACGTAATTTTCGTTTCGCTCACTGCTCTTTCATTTGCTTATTATAAAACTTTAAACTTTCGGGGAAGCGCAATATTTTACCAACAAATTTGATTTACAAAGCTATGTAATTATTTCTTTAAATTACTATAATCTATACTTATTTAATACATAGTATTTTCATAACTTGTAAAAACCACTTGAAAGAAAAATAATAACAAGAGTAACTAACAATTCAATCATAAATATTTACTGAATAAAACATTCATTCAATTATTTACAATAATTTTCTCATCATTTATACATCTGAAAAAATAATCACCAACTTCACTGCACTGTCACCATCAATATTTCCTTCCAACACTTCACACCATCAGCCGCCAACCAGGCACTCACTTATCATCACACCGAACTGTCAAACTGTTTTGAATGTGTTTGAAGGAAGGAGTAAGTATGCGGTGGCGTGTGTAAAAGTGTTGAAGCGTAAAGATTGATGATAACTTTTTGGGCTCAATACTTGTCAACTTCAAACATACCATAATGTTGACATTACTTTTGGTTGGGTGGCCAACAAGTATGAATGCAAAATGGGAGCGACGTACAAACTACAAAGAAAATCTCACCTTTTGCACTTTTCACCATCACCACCCAACCATCCATCAGCCAACAGCGAACAGCATTCAACATGCTGCGAATATTCATCTTCGTTTCCAACTTCTCTCTCTCTCTATCTCTCTATCACTCTCCGTTCTCTTTACTTTAAATAAATGAAAGCCTCCTGCTGTTTGAATTGTATTTGTTGTCACAATGGTGCGATGATGATTGTTGTCTTGAAACATGTTCATCGTGGTCGTTGTCATCATTTATATACTATAACTACAACAACAACAACAACAACAACATCGAAAACAACAACAACAACATCGAAAACAACAACAACAACAACAACAACAACAACAACAACAACAACAACAACAACAACAACAACATCGAAAACAACAACAACAACAACAACAACAGCAACAACAACAACAACAACAACAACAACAACAACAACAACAACATCGAAAACAACAACGAAAACAGCTACATTATTGTAAATGTAACATAAACAACATCTTTCAATTTTTTTTTTTTTTTTTTACTTCGTCATTATTTTCTTTCTTGCTTGTCTTGTGTCATTATATTTTGTTGTGTTTTTTTTTCTTGTTGTTGTTTCTATATTTTCTCTATTAAATTTATTTTCTTTGTTATCTTTCTTGTTGTCACACAGTTATCAGGAAAAATTGTTATTGTAAGTATGTCATTCATTTGCTTAACGCTATTCGTTATTTTACTTTAGTTTTAATGCTGATGCCTGCCGATGTCTGCTCCTGCTGCTGCCGCTGCTGGTCGGTGGTCGTCGTACTTAGTTCATGCTGCTGCTACTTACTACTGCTGCCCTTTTATTCTGTTCTCTCACACACAAACACAAATGATAAAATGTCGGAGAGACATCATCAGCAATCAACAAAAATATCATTGTCATTGTCTTTGTCTTTGTCATTGTTTTTCTTATCGTCTTTGTCATCGTCCTCGTCATCAAAATCATCAGCATCATCATCATCATGAACGAACAATAACAACTAGTATGAGTCTGGTAAGTATGGAAGGAAGCCTAAAATACTGAAATTATTATTATCCTTATCATGATACACAAATCATTATTTAATTAGTTTTAAGCTTTAATTCTTATTGATTTGTTGACAATGTCATTCTAGTTGTTTGTCAATTCGTCTGAGATATCATTTTGATATTGTTGTTGTTGTTGCTGTTTTTGCTGATTTTGTGATTGTCATAATTGAAGTTCTTTGGAAATTCCTTCTCCTTAGTACTAAGTAAGTATAGAAATAATGATGCTATGTTAAATGCCTTGGTGAGATTTTGTGGTTTTATTGTAGAATTTGATATATGAATGTAGGGAAATGCTTGGAATTGAAAAAAATGGGAGACATCGTTGTTATAGATTTACAAATAGGATTAGGATGCCGCCCTGCATTAAGAAATTAAACATTTCAAGGTTAACTGCTGAACTTTTGACATTTAGGTATTTTCCCTTTCACTATAAACTTCAAATCTAACTTCAAGTAGATGGATTTTTTTTCAATGGATTTGGGTGTAGGATTCTGACTACTACATTGCTATGGAAGCTCCAAACACTCGGAAACAGTTATACGAGGTGTGATCAAAAAATAACCGTTATTTTCAAATTTCGTGAGTTACATATGTTCGATTTTCGCCTTTTTTTCTGTTATGTTGGTACACATGTCTGTTATACGAGTATATGTTGGCAATACCAACCATTTTGGATTGTCAGTTTGTTTTTGACAGATAAAAAGGTTAGTCGTGTTTTGGTGTTCGATGTGCTCTTCGATTTTCTACTATTCGATTAGATGGATCCTAGAAACTGTATTCAGTTTTGTGTAAAAAATGAAATTAAATGCGCAAGGACATTTGAAATGTTGACTGTGGCCTTTGGCGAGTCTACTATGAGCAGAATACAAGTTCAATTGTGGTATAACCGGTTTAAGGAAGGCCGAGAAGATGTCAATGACGATGCTCGTCCTGGTCGTGCTGGTCGCCCGAGCACGTCAACAACCGATGAAAACATTGACGCAGTGAAGAAAATGATTTTGGATAATCGTCGAATCACTATCAGAGAGGTTGCTGATGATGTTCGGCATATCGTTCGGCTCATGCCAAGCAATTTTCACGGAAACGTGCGGCTGCGAAGATTGTTTCAAAATTGCTAAATTTTGAGCAAAAACAAAACGTCGCTTGAGCGTAAGTTTTTGGCCAAAACCAAAAACAAAACCGTTATCATGCCTCAACCACCGTATTCACCGGACTTGACCCCCGCTGACTTTTTCCTCTTCCCAAAACTGAAGACACCGATGCAAGGAAAGCGTTTTGCTATGATTGGCGAGATAAAAGAAAAATCGAAACAGGAGCTGTTGGCGATACCAAAAAGCGCGTTTCAGAAGTGTTTCGAGGATTGGAAAAAACGCTGGCATAAGTGTATTATAGTATATCTGAGGGGGATTACTTTGAAGGGGACAAGATAATTGTTGATAAATAAATAAATACTTTTTGAAAAAAACGGTTATTTTTTTTATCATACCTCGTATAAGAAACACTTTCGGATGCAAGGTAGAACAGGAGGATGGTACTTAGTTAAAAAGCCAGCCCATTCTTCTTCTTTTAATGGCACAACAGCCCTTGAAGGGCATAGGCCGAGCATTTCGCATCCATTCTTGTTGTCCCTGAATGAAAGGGACCTACAATTTTACGCCGAATCCAAACGGTAAAGGGAAAAGGTTTGCTTACGCAAATTTTACTCTTTGAAGTTAACTATTGACTGCCAAGAGGTTAGTTGCCGTCTAGGAAATTTGTTTTTCTACATTTTGATTT
The DNA here is from genome assembly GCA_958295655.1 of Palloptera scutellata. NCBI lineage: Eukaryota > Metazoa > Arthropoda > Insecta > Diptera > Pallopteridae > Palloptera > Palloptera scutellata. Next base: position 55,163,034 of record OY282452.1, on the reverse strand, counting down.
TAGCATGTGCCGAGATTTGAACCCCGGATACTCTGCATAGCAAGCCAGCACACTGCCAACTACGGCACGACGACCACATAATAAAGCCTGTGTGATCGCCACCCGCCCCTAACAATTAATAACTCATGATCTTAAAAAACAAAAAACAAACAACTACGGTGTACAAGCATGAAACCGGTTTATTTAAAACAAAATGGTTATAAGTTCTTTCAATCTTCAAAGTAATGGCCATTTCTAGCTATACATTTTTCCCATCTCTCTGGTAATTTGTGAATGCCTCGCCAAAAAAAACTGTTAATTTTTTGAGTCAAACCAGTCATCGAGCTATTTGCCCCATTGATAAAAATAAGTGGTAGTCAGATGGAGCTAAGTCTGCTGAATAAGCCGCATGGGGGAGGGCTTTCCAGCTGTACGAATCTACCAATTCCCGAATCTGTTTGGTTCTTGTTCGATGTGATGGTGCATTGTCATCAAGAACAATCACTTTGTGTTGCCTAGCTTGGTTTTCTAGACGTTTTTGGCGCAAAGCACGTTTTTGGTTCAAATCGGCCAATGGTTGTTGGTAGCGTTGACCAGTAACTGTTTCACCTGGTTTCAGAAGGTCAAACCAGATAAAACCTCGCTGATCTCAGAAAACACAGAGCATTGTCGATTTGTCCGGTGTACCGGGCTTAACATATGATCGTTTACGTTTGGGATTCTCGAAATAGATAAATTTTTCATCGCCAGTAACTATTGGAATTCGATGAAGATATGACTTTCTTTTGTACCTGGCGAGCAACATTTCACCGGTGGGGTTTCTCGATTTTCTTGCTGTCTTTCAGTCACGTCATGCGGCACCCATCTTCCCACCTTCTAACTTTCAAAATCAATCCCATGGCTTTTAAACAGCAGCAGCAGTTGAGAAATGCATTGTTGGGTCACATCGAGTAAAGCTTGCAATTCGGTATCTTCAAACTTTTTCGGTTGTTTTCCCATTTCTTCGTTTCTCACATCAAAATCGCCAGTTTTAAACTTATTGAAGCACTCGTTGCTCTGTGTTTTGCCTAGAGCGTGCTGGCCATAAGCTTCCACAATCATTCGATGAGATTCCAAAGCAGATTTCTTCAATTGGTAACAGAAAATCAATGATGTCGGCATATCGTAGTTTGTAGGCACAAAATTCGACATTTTTACGAGCGAAAAAAAAAATGTTGTTGTATGAAACTTTATTGTTTATGAACTGTATATTTTTGACAGAACTGAATGCGAAGAAATGACGCCATTGACTTGGTTTGACAGAGCGTATAGTTTTACCTAGCGACACAGAGATGTCATTACCGGTTTCACATACCTGTTATGTGTCAAGCTAGAAACTTTTCAGGTAACTTGTATTTTATATAAATACTAAAATTCTTTTACATAATAACAATTTTGTTCTCATGGAACTTTCACATTCATTTTATATTAACAAACAACAAGAACAAATACAACGAAAAAAGAAGAGAAATTGCAAATAATAAATGTATTCACCTGAAAAGTAAATATATTTCTCCAACAAATAATCACAACAAATATATTTCTTCTTTACAATAATAACAATGCAGACAAAGGCAGAGCACAGCGCCAGAACGAGCGGAGAAGGTACAACGCTCCGAAACGGATCGGGAAAAAAGGAGCAGCGTGAAAAATTGTCACATGCACACACTCATCATTACATTGTTAACGTATGTAATGTATGTGTATGTGTATGTGTATGGGTGGGTTGGGTGTGTGGGTGTGTGTGAAAGAATTCGTTGAAAGAATTTTCTGTTATTTTTTTATGTTTTTTTTTTTTTTTGGTGCTACTAACGCACTACATTTTTCAATAGCTTTTCTTTGATTTTGTGGTTGTTGTTGTTATTGTCATGCCTTTTTAAACTCATTTTCATTTTTATTTTGCTCATTTCGTTTAGGTTCTTTTATATTGTTTGTTTTTTTTTTTTTGGTTGGTAAAGCATTTTCCGGTGATTTTTATGCGTTAAGGAAATCTTGTCAATTTAATTTCACACATACACGTGCACAATTCACACAGAAACACACACACACACACACACAACGCCAAAAGAAATGTCCTGCCTGCCTTCCACTCGATTGAAGAGTGGAGAACATCATGTAGACCTCATGTCTCGCACCGCACCACCTCATGTTGCCCATTGTATCTAGTTAACAATGAAAGTATTGCTGCTACAACGACTGGCTTCATCAACTCTTGCTCTTACTGTTGCTGCTCACATTATTGTTACCATACACAGATTATTGCAAAGCAATGATTTATTTGCACATTTATTTTATATTTGAACAACAGAAAAATTTCAACCCAAAACAAAAAAAAAATAAAAAAAAAATAAAGAAGTTTGATTTAAATCGGTGGTAAAAAGGAATAACTGCTTAAGTGTATAATAGATTTCCAATCTGTGAGCACTTCTCTAATTGCACTAGATGGTTGTTGTTCTTCTGTTACCTCCTCTTCTGCTAAAGATTCCTTAATATCTTCTTGCACATTGCAAATCCATAAGCTCTTCGGTAGTCAGCTCCTCACTGTGCTCTGCCACAAGCTCATCCATGTTGTCATTGTCATCCACCTCTAGTCCCCCTACTTGTAAGCCAAAAATACAGATAATTTCATTGTTTCCTGACTCCATGGAGGCTGCATCGTGGATTCATTCAAATACGTATTCGGCAAAGCGCTCGGATCAACGTTTCTTCCCGGAAGATTCGAGAGTTCTCTTAGTGACTGACACTTTCCCATGCCGTTTCAATTATTTCAAAACACGCAACGATGTGGAAGTGATCTTTCCCAAACTCAATTAGAGTGCGATTAGTTCGTTAAGTCGTCAAAGCAATGTTGAGAAATATTTCTTTAGTAGAGCTTCTTGAAGTTAAAAATAACTGTCTGGCCCCATAGGCTGAAGTAATGAAGTGGTGTTAGGAGGCAAAAAGTGAACTTTGATGAATTTGATCCCGTAAGCCTGGTGGATGTGGAAGGAGCGTTGTCCATAAGTCCATAACAAGCAAGGCACGAAGGTGGTAAATCTTTCGCAATCAAATATTTTTTCACAGATGGGCTAAAAAAATTATTTGTGAATCAATCGGTAAAAAGGTCACGTGTCACGCACAAGTTTTACTGTGGGATCTCTCCACGTGGCACTTAGCCTGCCCTTGTCGATATTATGTTTTTTGAAGACTCATCGATTCTCTGATTGATAAACAAGGAGTGATTTCATGTTTAAATCGCCGCTTTTATTCACACAAAACAGCAAAGTAAGACGGTCATTCATTGGCTTCGGGTCAGGCATTGCTTTCTCCTCTGCTGTTTATTTATTTTCAAAAAAAAAAAAACAAGACAACTTAAAACCTGCTGGGGCAAGAAACCCTCATTATCCATAAGCTTCTTGAAATCGCCGACGAAATTTTCTGCTGCCTTTGCGTCTCAGCTTGCTGCTTCACCATGTCTCACAATGCTATGAATGCCAGAAGGTATTTTTTTTTTTTTAAATTTCGAACCACCCTTTGCTTGCTTTAAACATTTCTTCTCTCTGGCTGTTGATGTTCCTCGTTAATTATCGAGGGTCCACTGTAAGTACTTAATATAGATATTTCCAAAAATTATTTCAAATTCAATCCGATTTGTTATTTATAGTCAAAAATATGTAATAAAATATTTTTACATCTTAAGTCGACTTAAGCTGTTCATTTTCATTTTCACCATAGAAATTCGAGTGTGTAGGTGTGCACGTACATATGTTTAGTTACGATGTCTTTGAGTGTATAAGTATGTGATGTCAAAAGACTTGTGAAGGTGACAAATGTCGATAATGTGTTGTAATTTAGTTGAAGGATTTCTCAAGTGCTGAAAGGGAAATCCTTTACCCAAAACATTTACAAAAAGTTAAACAGCATCGATACAAATCACACACAAGCATAAGTTTTTGACTAAAGCAGTTTTTTGAATGTCTTTTATAATATATGTATGTAGTTCTTCAAACATGGGTTCAGTATAGGCTGAAGGGTTCAGATGCTGCTGTTGCTCTTTCCTTTTTTTACTTCGGGCATAAGCTTTTGAAGAGTTATGTTAACTTTCGGGAGCCAATTTCTCTTTGTTGGCTCTTTGTTATTTTGTTTGTTCTGTTTGTTGCTTAAATGTTGAATCATTCCTTTACTTAACCTCAAAAAAAAAGCAGCAAAAAGAGTTTTCCTTCATTGGCACTAAAGTTAGCAGAGAGAAAGAGGTTGAACCACCACAAAGAAATAAACATTGTAACAACCTTTATGGTTTTCAAAAACCTGAATTTAAGTAATGACATCGAATTAAATTGATCATCGTTCAAATGTGAACAACCAACGGCCAACAGTTTTACTGACCTACCGACTTCGAGAGCTGCTACAAAACTATTTACTACTACAAAAAATACTTGGTCTATACTTTTGTAAAAATATAAGGTGGGCTAAAAAGAAAGGTCAGACAAGGGATATAGCTAATTTAAAAGTACGATAACCCTGTACTGGTCCGATCTGGCAACTCTTTGTTGCTAAATGTAGTTGACATCTCTGAGAATCATAAACAATTTTTACCCATTGACATTTCTTCATTATTCAACTGTTTTAACGTCACTAAAATGAGTACAGAATCGGAATAAAAACTTCGTTACATATTACTTTATTTCTTCGAGAAGCTCTGTACGGCCTCGAAGGCTCACAGAGAAGTTTGTGCACATTATGGAGAATGTATTTTATCGGAAAGGACAGTTGGAAAATGGTACGATGGATTCCGCTCCGGAAATTTTATTGTAAAAGACTCACCTAAATCTGGTCGACCATGCACCAAAAACGTCTACGAAATTCTTCAACAGGTGGAGGAAGACCGACACTTAGGCAGTCGGGACATCGCTACGGATCTTGACTAATGTGCACAGAGCCGTGTGGCAAGTATCTCCACTTAGAAAATGTTTATAATTCTTCCCACAGCCTCAGAGTGTATTCTTTTGGGACCATTCACCTCTGCACCAGCTCCTTAAACTATTCTGGAGCCGCCGGTGTACCACTTTAATGTGTACATTTTGAAGTCCTATTCCCACTTAAATGTCACTAGGTATAAGTTTGAAAGATTTCCCGAAGTTATATTTCTGGTTCATATCGTCTCTGTGGAGCATGGCTAGGCGTAGGTCAGTAGAGATTCTTCTCAGATCTCTACTGCTATTGACTTTCCTCCTGCCAGCTCCTTCTCTTGCTACCATATACTCGTAAGTGTTCTTTTGCCAGCCATTTCTATTACTAGATATAGAGGGGTAAGGTCTATTAGTACCCGCATGGCTGCCGTGATACAAACATAGACAAGTTTTTTCACTTTATTGAAGGTGTTCCATACTGCGATTAATTTTACTCTTTGCAACCAGCCTATCGAGCCATATGTTATAATAGGTCCTACCATCATGGTATACATCCATTTAAGAATGTACAGAGTATATACCCAGGTTTTTGCTGCTAAGTTCCTGCACACCATGAGTGACTTAGTCGACTTTTTTCCAGAGAAGTTTTGACTATAGTGTTATTCCTGGGTATTTGATTTCCTGTGTAACATTGATTGACACATCATTCAGCTTTATGGGCTTCATGTTGTCTCTACATAGGGAATGGTACCAGGGCTGTCTTGGACGCCGACTTGTACCATCTATGTGTGAGGTTAAGCCCGTTGTTTCTACTTTTTTAACATTCAGAGCACTTTTAATAGCCTCGTGACAGGTGTTGTTCAAAAGCTCTTTCAATGGCTTTAAACACATCTGAATTATATCGCAGGGTACATTCTCGTATTTCCCCCTTGGCATAATGACAATATCATCGGCATATCCTTGACAGGCGATGCCATTGTCTGTTAGACGAGTAACGATTTCATTGACAAGAGAGGTGATAATGACCGCTTTGTGGAAGCGGTTATTTGAAGTCATATTTGGTCCTCGCGGTCCCGCCATGAGAATTCAAATTATCCAGCGGAACACCGTTATTTCTATCATTTTAATTTTCAGAGCACTTCTAATAGCCTCGTGAGAGGTGTCAAAAGCTCTTTCAATGTCTGGGAACAGGCATATTGCTGTTTCTTTGTTATCCAGAGCGTGTTCGATGTAATTTGTCTCTTGTTACTGAGCAGTCTCCGTAGATCTGCCCGCTCTGCATGTGAGTTGAGCTGGATGTTAAGGCTGTGAATCCTTTCCACTGCATTTACTTTGATATATCCATTGCCTTCTCCATTGTTTTAAGAGCAAAAGAGGTCAGACTGATAGGCCATAGGTGAAATGTATGTAGTCCCTTTTGCCTATCTTTGACATGATTGTCACTAGAACCTTTCTACAACTGCCTGTAATAAGTCCTGTTGCCAAGCTACTCCTAGTTAGTGTCATAAGGTGCGGCTGAAAAGCCTCTCTACCTTACTGCGGAAGAGCGGATTTATTGTCATTCCGGTGCCCTGCGATTTGTATGGCTGGAATGTACTGACAACTCAGGGATAGTCTCGCTGCTGAGCATATTCTCGAGGCAATCTTTCAGTCTCCTGGATTTGATCTTTGTCGTTCCGCGGTTGTCCTTTCACCGGTAGCTATTGCTTCGAGGAAGTGTATTCTCGAAATTGTGTGTTGGCTCGTTGATGTTGTAGCTGCCATCATTATCTTAATCCTTTCTTTCGCTAGTGCTTTATGAATTCTAAATGCCATGGGACTTTCGACACTACTTATCTCATAATAAAATTTCCTGAAGTTGGGTCTTTTCGACCCCCTTATCTCATATGTACTCGTGTAAACAAGTAAGAAAATAATAAAAATGAAAAAAAAAATTTCAATTATTATAATCGGATTTCCAAAGTGAAACAACATCACACACACACACACACACACACACACGCATATTTTTATACATACACACACACACACACATACATAATGAAAACAATAACAATTTCACATGAAATATAATGCAACAATAAAAACATATGAAAAACGTATGCGAAAATACTCGTAAAATAATAAAATTAAATTAAAATTAAAAAAAAAAAGAAAATAAATACTTAAAATTAAAGGAAAATAACAGCAGTCAAAATGAATCGATGCGCTCATCCATAGGCCAACATTTACATACAGCACAACCTTCCCACCCCCGCGGGGGTGTGCGGGTAAACATGCACTGAAGCTGAATCTTTATGGGAAAGGCAAATAATGAACGAAAACTTTCGGCCAGACACACAAAAAGTAGAAAAATCCGGAATTGCTTTTTAAATTATATAAACTTAGTTATTTATAATTGATTGTAAGTAAGTGAAATTGTAGGTATTATAATAAACTCGATTATTGATTTGATTAAGTAATGAGAATGAGGAGCTAAGTATGAAGATTTAAACAGTTTTCAGAAAGAACCAGGTACTAACTGGGCAGATTATTTCCTAGCCAAATACAATGCCTAAAGTCGATATCTGCACCTAAACCCGTGCCCTAAACCAATTAGTTTCTTATGGATCACAGATGGGAGTTCATATGGAAAATAAGTTATAACTTTTCTTCTTAATAACCAAGCATCATTTGCAGTGGTGTCTAATTTCTAGCAGATTGTCGAACCAAATCCAATTTCGAAGTCGATCTCTGAACCTAAACCAGTACCCTGAACCAATTAGTTTCTTGTGGAGCTGGGAGCTCACATGGAAGATGTGTTATAAATTTCTGTTATTCTTGATAACCAAGCAGCATTTGCAGTGTTTTCTAATTTCAAGTAGATTACCGAACCAAATCGAATCCCCGAAGTCGATCTCTGCACCTAAACCCATACTCTGAACCAATTAGTTTCTTGTGGATCACAGCTGGGAGCTCACATGGAAGATGTGTTGTAAATTTCTGTTCTTCTTGATAACCAAGCAGCATTTGCACTGTTTTCTAATTTCAAGTAGATTACCGATCCAAATCGAATCCCTCAAGTCGATCTCTGCACCTAAACCCATACCCTGAACCAATTAGTCTCTTGTGGATAACAGCTGGAAGTTAACATGGAAAATGAGTTATTATGACTTGACTTGAAAACTTGAAAACTACAAGGTCTTTAAGCTGCACATTTAACTCTAGGACTATTTGAAAGGATGCCAGTTGTATGTTACCTATAGATTTGAAAACTTCTTAGAGAGAGACTTAAGGTGCTCTCTGAACTCTGGAACTCTTTTCTAGCTCTAAAGTTTCCGTTCTCCGAATAAAAAAACCCAAAAATTCTAATTATTTTACTATCTCAAAAGTTCTCGGATTTTTTTCTCATAATCTTGAGTTTTTAAAGAAAGTTGAGTGGTCCCAAGATTCCCATCTCTAGCATTTGTAAAGTAAACAATTTCAATTGAAATTAATTTGGTTTTGTGGATTAAGATTAGACAAATTATTATAATGTACGATTAAGTAATGCATCAAATATCATAGGCCTTACCTTCTACGACAGTTTGTGAGGCCTTGTGAATCATATGCTGATTTACGATCATGTGCAGGCGGTAGAATTCGCATACGATTGCGTCGGCTCAGACATATTTTTTTTTCTTGCACATTGATGAGATATCCGCTCGTAAATCAGATCGGCTAATGCATTTCCTTTCTTCGTCGTTTATCTTTTAGATTCTGCGCGTATAAAAGGAGAGAGATTTCACCATTGAGCATCAGTTACGGTGCAAGTGTCATAGAATGAGCAAGTAGTGCGAGAGGAAAGGAAAGGAAAGTGCGAGTGAAAAAAAAAATTCGTTTATATTAAGTAGCCTAAAAACTGCAATCTTATTATTTTCTTTCTAAATTGCGGCTTTTATTCTACTTTATTTAAATGAATTTTAAAACAAACTTGAACTAAAAATTGTTAAATTCTTTTAGTGGTGCTCACTAAATTCATGAGGTAAAGTGAAGTGATTTGTATAATGAAGAATCGTATTAATAAGTAGTCGACAATAGATGAAGAGTTTAAATATTTCATCTAAGTTCAACTACTTACTAGCATATTTTTCCAAAAACAACTTACATAAGTATTTACAAAAAACAAAAGCGAGTGCTTATAACAAAACAGAGGATCAGTTTGACTTCACTGGCGACTTATTTTTTCTAAACTTATTGGTCTGACATACCGTGTTAACTAAGTCAGCTGATTTGTTTTGTAAACCTAAGTCAGCAAGTCGTCTTCATGAATAAATTTACTTCTAATTTCCCTACCGACACAATTTGTTTGCAATCGGCAAACAGTTCGGTGGACCGACTTGATCCAGATATAGCACGGCGACAATTGAAAATGACGGCAGTTTGTAGTAATGCCTCATACACATTGACAACGGCCAAATCTCCACATCTCTCAAATTATAAAAACACAATCATGTTCTTATTGCGACGATTATTTTGCCGACGACACGACCACGTGACCACCGACCACACATCTGGTTATCGTCAATTTAAATCTCTTTCCAATTTGGCAAGCAACAAGAGGAAAAAGTAGCAAGAGAAAATACAATCATGTTCTTATTGCGACGATTATTTTGCCGACGACACGACCACGTGACCACCGACCACACATCTGGTTATCGTCAATTTAAATCTCTTTCCAATTTGGCAAGCAACAAGAGAAAAACATAGCGAGAGAGTGAAGAAAACTGCTTGCGTCTGTGCTGCTTTCATTGTAATCAAGTAGCCGAATACATGGCGACATTTGCAGCCGACGGCAATTCATCGTCATGTTTTATTGTAGCTGCCCAACGGGTAAGGAAACGCTCCAAATGCGCTTCTTTGCCTAGATGACTTGTCTAGCGAAAAGACTGTTCAAATAAAAAATCTGACACTTATCAAACTGACATCAATTCATCCACACGATTTCTCAACTTTATTCATTTGGAAAATCGTTTATATTAAGTAGTTTACAATATGCAATTTAATTTTATAGTATTGCTATTTTCAACTACTTTATATAAAGAATTTTAAAACTTTATTAAATACTGATTTCTTTTGGTAGAAGGTAATTATATTTCCATGGTTTTCCTTCTTTAATTATAACTAATACGGAAAATTTTACTGTTAAGTAGTTTATTTTCGAGTGATGCTTTTGAAAACTTCACTCAAAATCTACTACTTATTAGTATATTTTTCAAATCAACTTACTCCAAATATTCAAGTACATAACTCATCTCTAAAAGAGAAAAGTTACAAAGTACACGTTATATTTACAGAATTTATTTTTAGTCATGTCCCATACACATTGGCAACGGCAGCTACACGGCCACATCTTCACATTTCTCAAATTATAAGAACACAAACATGTTTTTATGGCGACGATTATTTTGATGACGCTACGATCACATGACTGTCGACCACAATTGTGACTATCGACAAATTCCATCTACTTCCAATTTGACAAGCAGCAGTAGGAGAAGGATAAAAGTGAGTGAAGAGAGTAGAGGCTTGATTATACATACGTAACGTAGCGTAACGTAACGTTGCCAAATGTCACAAATCGAGCTATGATATGAGCTGAGCGTGCAAGTGAGAGTTAGAGTTGGGACAACGGCAGCTGCAGGCCACATCCCTCAAATTGTAAAAGCACTCACACGTTCTTATGTAGACGATGGTTTTGCCGACGACACGATCACATGACCACCGACCACAATTGCGGCTATCGGCAATTTAAATCTATTTCCAATTTGGCAAGCAACAAGAGGAAAAAGTAGCGAGAGAGTGAAGAAAACTGCTTGCGTCTGTGCTGCTGTTGCGGTCGCTTTCATTGTGCTCAATTCATTGTCATGTTTTAGTGTAGCTGTCCAACGGGAAAGGAAACGCTCCAAATGCACTTCTTTGCCTACACTGAAACGTTCCCGTGTCAGCAGTAAGTGCTCCTTTTTTCTTTTTTATAGTACACCTAATATACTTTTTACATTGCACATCACAGAAAGTAAACGCTTACTTCAAGCTATCCGGAAGTCTAAAAGAGCGTTCATGAAGAGCTTATAAGCAGAGCAAAGAAAGAATGACAGTTAGGAACTCAGAAAATAAACTCTCATTATCATTCGTTTTCTGAAGAATTTTTGGAAGCTAAAATTGCCTGTCTTCGAAAATTATTGACTGCTCCTATATGTAATTATCCAGAAAAGTAGAGAGTCAGCGCTCTCAAAGTGTATCTTAGGGGAGGGCATCCAATTTTCCCCGTTGGGTTGGTTGGTTGTTGTCAATGTGTATAGAGTTTCATGTAGTCGCGTCGCCGCTGTCGCCAATGAGTATGGAACAGTGAAGTGAATCCTAAATATGCAGAGAGATGAAATTATTTTGTATGCTCTTCTCAAATGTGAAATTAGTGTTGGCAAACAATTTTCTCTGCTTTTGAAAATCTTGCCATTGAAATTCTGGAATAAGTACTGGAATAAGTAAAAAACAAATGAATTTTTTTCATCAAATAGTTCGCGTTCACGATGTTTTTCATCTAGAATTGCGATCACGAACTAATTTAGGTCCTTTGAAAGCTGATATTTCTATACTTCTTCCAACTAAATTTCAAGTAGAATTATTATTTTATTAAGTACTAAGGAGTGAGATCGAAAAAATCTTAACATATATAAAACTCAATAATTTTTAAACGGTTGATCTTAGAGTTTTAATTTTTTTTTTATTTAATTGATAATATTTTACAAATTACAGAAAAATATAACTTTTATAGTTTTGACCACTATTTATGAACTCGTGGACCTTTTTTTGGTAAGCCTTCCATTAGAGATTTGATAGTTGTTTCAGACACCTTTTTGGAGCAGTTTGCCTCCTTTAAAAATCTTCGATATTTAGGGACACCTTTTTTGTGCTCTTTAAGTTTCTTTTCACAAGAGCCCAATATCTCTCCACTGGTCTTAGCTCTGGACAATTTGGAGGATTGGCCTCTCTTGGTACAAAAACTATGTTATTACTTTGGTACCACTCCAGAGCTTTCTTGCCGTAGTGACATGATGCCAAATCGGGACAAAAATATGTGAACTCATTGTGTTCTTTTATGAAAGGAAGAAGCCTTTTTTTCAAACATTATTAGCCATTATATTAAAACGAAAAATTGTTCTAGTCGATTTATAAGCGATCGAATTTAGAAAATTTCACTTAACATCCGCTTTATTAGCACATTTTCTAATCAACCACATTCACAAAAGGAAAAAAAATCTTGGATTAAACAAACAAAAATAATTTATAATTTATTTAAGTATTTACAAAAATTATTTTTATAAATAAATTCTAAGAACTTAAGCTTAACTGTAAAAAATAAAATGATTTATTTTTTAAAGAGAGTGCATTTAAAAAGAGCCTTTCAATTTGCCTCTCATGAACAGAGAGTAAATTCACCATGATTTCACCCAATTCAAACGAAAACTAAAATGAACGAAATCAAGGTGAATTTAAATAAGGTGGTTATCAAAATCATTGTTTGTTTTGTTTTCTTTTTGTTTTCCGCATCTTATTTGGACATTCACTAAGCGCCATTTTAATGGTCACAACAAAAAAATGTGTTGTTATTGTACTCTTGCTTTCGTCAGCTGATTCACTCATTCATTTATTCTGCATCGCTGCAACAACAAATATGTGTTGTTATTGTAGTGTTGAACTTGGTGTACTGGTGCGTTACATATACTACTGTGGGCAAAAGTTAGTAAGACTTTGTTCATAATTTCCAATTTTTTTATTCATTCTTCCAAATCTATTTCGTCCCCTTCAAAGTAATCCCCCCCGGCCCCAAAACACTTGTGCCAACGTTTTTTCCAATTCTCGAAACAGTTGTTAAAGTCAATTTCCGGAATAGCCTTCAATGCGCTTAGCGATTCATGTTTAATGTCTTCAATTGACTAAAACGGTGTCCACGAAGCGGTTTTTTGAGTTTAGAAAATAGCCAAAAGTCACACGGTGCTAAGTCAGGCGAATAGGGTGGTTGCGGAACGATATCATTCGAATTTTTGGCAAAATGGTCTCGTAAAACCAATGCAGTGATTTTGGAACCAATCGTGCATTCACTCTTCTTAGGCCCAAATGATGTTTTAAAATGGTTTTCACTGATCCTTCCGATATTCCAACGATGCCAGTAAGGTCTCTGACTGTTAATCGTCGATTCTCGAGTCTCGAGCACCAATTCCTTGATTTTATTGACGTGTTGATCATCAGTTGATGTTGATGGCCGTCCTGGACGTGGTTCGTCGTCAACGCGTTCTCGACCATCTTTGAACAATTTGTACCAATCAAAAACACTTGGTAGCGACATACAATTATCACCGAAGGCCTTTTGCAACATTCTGAACGTTTCGGCACCAGAAATTTGATGCCTCACACAAAATTTAATTTATTATCGATCCAAATTCTTTGTTGAATAATTTCACTCATTGTGAAAATCGCCGAATGCACTTTTTGTACTTCAGAAAGACAAGCGTATACTAAACACTAATGATTATTTTGATGTGACATTTGGCACAGATGTCACCGACAGTCATACCAACCTTAAAAAAATAATATTTTGATGAATGGGTTTCCGCGCGAAATTTAAATTAAAAAGTCTTATTAACTTTTGCCCACAGTAGTATACCACACTTTTACATAACATGCTTAGTGTAGGATATTTACATATATTTATGTAATTTCACCATGGGCGAAATCAAATAAACAACGCGTGCCTAACCTTGTCAATACAACTGAATAGATATCCCCACACTCAATAATGCTCTACATCAGTATTGGACAAATCAATACATAAACAAGCATACTTGTGTGTATATGTGAGAGAACGACAACGCAGTGAGATCTTACTTACTTACATATATGAATGCTGAAAGTCAAATTACATGATTTGCGTTGACAAAATCGCTCTCAAATCTCGCCCGAATTCCATTGTTCGTCAATAGTTCGTAAGTTGTACGAAGAAGTTTATAGTGTACGTGGGATAACATTGCGTCGGCAGAAAACTTGAGCCTATTCACATGTGAATAGGAATATCCAAAAATTGCCCGACACTGCTCTATACACATTGCTGACAGCAGCTACACGAGCACTTGACCACGAATTGCCGTCGGCTTCAACTGCCGCCGTGTATTCGGCTTCTTGATTACAATGAATGCGACCGCAGCAGCAGCTCAGACGCAAGCAGTTCTCTTCACTCCCTCTCTTCTACCTCCCTCGTGTTGCTTGTCAAATTAGAAATAGATTTAAATTGGCTACAGCCACAATTGTGGTAGGTGGTCAACATTGTCGTGTCATCTCCAAATTAATCGACTCCATAAGAACGTATGTTTCTTATAATTTGACAGATCTGGTCGTGTAGCAGCCGTCGTCAATTTGAATGGAGCATAATCGTATAGAAAATTATGTTCAAGACTGGGACTGGGAGTGAGTCTGATCTGCTGACTCAATCTAAGAATGTCCAAGTTCCCACATTGCGCCCATGCGAAAGAGTGCATTTATTTAAAAGACAATTACCCGATGCTGGCAGTTTTAGCACCTAGAATTTATACAGTATTTCTATCCATATTATCTAGTTCATACCATTACGTCCAGACCCTACTGAATTTAGACCTAAATGCTCATGATTGACATGAAAATTTAATACTTAGCTCTGCTGTTTTCGGCACCTAATACTCTGGTGGGCTACCCTGTTGAAGGCGGGAGGTGGAAGGGGGAATGGGTCGTACTTAGAGAACTGAAACCGACCGTCTCAATACTCCAATTCACATTATCCAGCATCATGCCTTTAAGTCAAAACCCTACCGGTCTCAAACCTTGACAACCACGGGCACTGTAATAGATATTTGATCCTCTATGTTCTGCTGGCATCAGCTCCTAAGATTTCCAAGGTGCTACCCTAGGGTAAAGGGATGCGAAGCTCAAAGGACACTTCCTTCTCATTGTGACACATCGTGCTTTACGACCTTTTCAGAGGCACTCTCCACTTCTGCAGTGTAATTTAATCACCTCTTTCGACAGGTTTATCTTAATATTTTAAATTTACCATTCAATACCACCAAGAATTTTATAAGCGCCCACAAATTTTATGTATTAAAATTACCGGAAAAAACATTTTCTGTTCTTGTTTTATTAACCTCGAATATTACACAATCTGATGTGTGCCACAAAATCCGTTGTTGATGTCTCAAATTTCTTTAGATCTTTCAAGAACACACTGATATTCATACACATGCACAGGCACAGACATAGCAGACAAACATACAAATACTAACACTACAATACACAAAAAAAAAAAAAACAACAACAACAACAAAAATACACACGTGTGATGAGAAAATCCTGCGGCGATAATTTACTCCGCGATTGTTATACAAATTGCTTTGATTTACACATCGCGCGCTTAACATTTCTAGTAAGAGTGCTGCTCCTGCTGCTGCTGCTGCTCGCAGTCGTTGTAGCTGTTTCTTAAGCTGTTGTTATTGTTGTTGCTGTTGTTGCTGTTATTTGCTGGTTTTCTGCGCATCACATCAAAGCTAAATCACAGTCACATCAATTCAAGAAGTTTGCACTTTGCTTCTTTTATTTTCTTACACGTTTCACTTGATTACTTAAGCAACAGCAGCAGTAGCAGCGGCAGCGGCAGCAGCAGAAGCAACAACAAACAGTGACAACACACACACACACACATCCTTGGCAATACATCCTTTTCCGCTTTTCCGCAGCGGCAATTTTACACACACACACACACACACACACACACATAGAGTAGTACTCTTTCTATAGTATATGAGGAAGAACCTCAAGCTGTACACATACACATACACATACGAGCATGTATGTACCTATGTGTGTGTGTGTGGATGTGTGTAATATATTCATATAACATACGAGAAAATATTGTGTAAAGAAAATTGAGTGAACATTGGAATTTATTAATATATTGTATATGGTATATATGAGAATGTTTATGTATGCATGAACATTAGAGTGGATCGAGGGGGTCTTTTGTAACGCTCATCATTAATTTTGAATTTTTTTTTTTTTTTTTTAACAAAATAGATACCAGAAATGAGCCTTCCTGGTCCACAAGATTTCAGCAAAATCGATCGGTTCATAGATGGCGGCTCCAGTATAAAGTAATATTTAATTGTTTTCCTGTCATTAGTTATAAGTTTTAGTCTAAAGCCTCCTAAAGAATAATTATAAACTTAAAATGAATGCCAAGTATAAATCCTTGATCTACAAACACCTGGTGCTGAAAATGTAAACGTAGAACTCGGTCCATTCAGAGATGATATAACTTTTTTGTTTACTTTCCTCTAATTATTTAAACGTTTGCTCTCGAGCTCGTTCAAGACTTCATACTTTTAAAGAAAATCAATATGTCAGGTCAGTCGATGGAGCTCCTGCATAGGAAATTATTTAACTTCTTCCAGATTTTACCCTTAGGAATAATTTTTAAAGCCAAAATGAAGACCAAAATAGGCTTCTTACACCCCCGTGGTGCATAGAATTTCAGCAAAATCAGCCCAAAGATGTCGTGAATTTTTCTCCGATTTTACCAGTTTTAGCTTTGAAGACTCCTTTGAAGACTCCTCAATTCGAAATGAAATCCAAAAATAAATTTTTTGACCTGAAACACCGTGTCTCTTAAATTTTCAGCAAAATTGGTCGGTCCACAGTATATGGAAAAATTCAAAATTTTCTTTGATAGGAATGAATACCCGCATTGCGGTTTCTTGAGCTAAAAACTCCTGATCCACAAGATCTCAGCAAAATCGATCGGTTCATAGATGGCGGCTCCAGTATAAAGACAAATTTAATTTTTTCCTCGCACTACAATCTTTTGGTCTGAAGCCTCCTTAACTTATGCTCTTGAATGCCCTCAGGAATAATCTGAAGCTCAAAATTTAAGTACAAAATGAGATTCTTGGACCATAAAGCACATGCCGCGCAGAATTTCCATAAAATCAGTGGGTCCATAGATGGTGCTTCGAACAAGAACAAGCTAAATTCGACTTTCCCTGGTTAAACTAAGCTCCGAAGCCTCGTAAGAATATTTTTAAGTTCGAATTGAAATCTAGAAATGTATTCCTTGGCTTAAAAAAATTTGGGTCACAAATTTCAGCAAATCGGTCGATTCATAAAAAGAGCTGCAAGGAAAAGTTTTGCTATTCCCTGTTACTACTAAGTTTTGCTCTGAAGGCCCCTCAAGCGATCAAAATAAGTTTCTTGGTCCATAAAATACCGGATGCATGAAATTAAAACAAAATCTTTTTCCCCACTTTACAAGTTTATATTAGATTAGATTGAAACACAGGGGCTGTTAACGAGGTACCAAATCACTGCGACGTAAAAAGCCCAGTATTGTAAAGAGCCCATTTAATATCCTAAGATATTCAGCCTAGGCTTGAAGCATTTAAAAATGCTAAAATATCCCTGGCAGTCATATTGCCCACTTCAACCGTAGTTCAGGATATGCAATAGCAAGGTAACAAAGTCTAAGCCTTGCAGGCGTGCCACAATGGCACACAATGTTCTGTGCTGTTTCCTCGCCTTACTCACAAATTCTACAGAATTCGTTCCGTTTTATTCTCATGTTAGCAAGATGTTTCCTAACTGGGTAGTGTCCAGTGTAAGAAATCCTGTAACAGCTCGGACTTCGTTTCTGTTTTACATCAAGAGTTGCTTTGTTCTTAACTTTAATACACTGGGCATGAATGATATTGTTTGTCTATTGCCTGAGGTGTCGTCGCTGGCAGCTTGGACCTTTCTGTTCAGCCATGTGTTAAGATTGAGCCACAGAATGGGGTTAGCCCAAAACGGGGTTCGGATGCTAGCTCATTAGCCATTCTGGCTAGCTCATTAGCCATTTCATTGCCCTCAATACCACTGGGTCCAGGTACATAGGTGGAATCTATTTTGTGGTGCTAGTTTGATCAGTAGCTGAAGTCATGGGAGTGCCTTTGGAGCTTAATTTGAAAGAGTTTAAGGCCAGTAGTGCCGCCTGACTGTCCGAGGGACGGCCTTTCTTCATATTCTGTAAGACATAATTCAATTGCGTGTACTTCTCTTCCAGCTTTACTAATTTCAGTTCAGTAAATTCCACTCCGGAACAAGTTTAAGTTCGAATGAATTAAAAAAGTCGGTATTTGCTTCGGGCCTACTTAGTGTACAAAATTTCAACAATATTGGCCAGTTCATAGATGGCGCTGCAGCGCAAGGAGTCCTTTTTTGCCCTTCTTGTAAAATCAATCACGTTTTACAATATTTCAGTGACCTTCTTTTTCAAAGCCATCGCTTTACTTTCGAAGTATGCTCGAAAGTGAATGAAGGAATTAAGTGGTCTCATGTCAGGCTTCCTTTGAAAATAGTCAAGCTATTCTTAAATCGAATTATGTGCCTTCAAATATATTTGATTCGAAAATATCTAGCATTATTATAGCTCAGATGAGCCAACATCAATTTTTAGTTATTACAAAATTTATGTAAATCGTTTTTGATTAAAAAAGAGAAAATTGTTCTACCTTTATCAATTTAAATGTAAATGGAAATGTTCATTTCATAAATATTTACACCTAAGCAAATATTTTTTCATTTCGTAAAATTGAACCCATAAGAAATTCTGTTTCCCATTTTATACTTCGGTTTGTAGATATTCAAAGTAAATATTAAAAAATAATATAAAAACTAGTCATATGTTTCCTGCACTCTCTCTCTCTATCTCTCTCTCCCTTTCTATCTCTCTCTCCCTCTCCCTCTCTCTCATTGTTGTGCATACAAGTTGGCCATTGTGTGAACGTGTCTGATATTTCCGTTTCCGTTTGCTGCTGGAATTTGTATGGGAAAAGCAAAATAATAACTGGCATGCCTACATACACACATACAACAATGGGTAACAAAAACAACAACAGCAGATCTCCCGCTCAGCTAAAGCAAAACAATTAATTCAACGAAACATTTTCAATATTTACACAATGGCAAACAAAAATATTTACCTTTCATAAAAAATTACAAAAAAAAAATTTAATTTTTACCTTTCCTTTTTCCCAATTTGTTTGTTTTAGCGACAAATAAATACACAAAAGCGGGATTTTAAAGGCAAATCTTCTTTATACTCTACATAGAATACTAAGTGAAGATGGATCAAGTACTCGTATTCATAAATAAACCTTCAAGATTTGAAATAGATCAAGTTTTTTGAAGCACCCCAGAAAACGCCCGAGATGTTGAAGAAAAATTCATAGAAATTCAAACAGGTCATGCCTTATGAGTGCGTACGGATAGGTGCAAAGAGAAAGCTGGAGCTAAGGAGCGATGCAGAGAGTTGAGGAGAGAGGAGAAATGTCTCTTCAGGCGCTAGAAAAGATAAGCTGAAAGACGTGAGATTAATGATATCGAACAGGCACGAGGTCTAGAAATTCTTCGAAAAAATAAGACGCCTTACGTATGGACTGAAAACCGGGGCCTCTTCCTGCAAGGATGAAGACAGAAATCGGGTGGCAGATGTCCAGCGCCTAATGAGATTATGGAGGGATCACTTCTTGCAGCACAGGCAAAATCAAAAAAAAAAAGTAGAAAAAATAATTTTTCTACACGGCACCACCTCTTGTCAGGCAATGGCAAACCTACAAGAGTAAAAATTGCTATGAAAAGCTTTTCCTTCGCCGTTCGGATTCGGCTTTAAACTGTAGGTCCCTTCCATTCATGTACAAATATAACACGCACAACATGAGTGGATGCGAAAAGCTCGGCCTAGGCCCTCCATGGGCTGTTGTGCCATCAAAAGTAAAGTAAAGTAAGTCACTTCTTGCAGCTGCTTAATGGCGATGCCGGAAATAATCCCGCCACTGCGGAATCTGCCCCAAAAACCCCAATCACTGACGTCGTTGAAGTACCGCCATCCGACTATGAAGAGGTCTTAACAACCATCGCTCAGCTGAAAAACAATAAGGCTGCAGGTGCAGATGGCCTGGCTGCTGAAGTTGTTTAGGAATGGCGGCGAAGAGCTCATAAAAAGAATGTATGAGCTTCTATGCAGAATATGGTCGAATGAAAGTATGCCAATTGATTGGAACCTCAGCGTACTGTGTGCAATCCATAAAAAAGGTGATTCCAATATCTGCGCCAACTACCATGGGATAAGCTTCCACAAGGATTCGATGAGATTCCAAAGCAGATTTCATCAATTGCAAACAGAAAATCAATGATGTCGGCATATCGTAGTTTGTAGGCACAAAATTTGACATTTTTATGTTGTTGTAAGAAATTTGATTGTTGACAGAACGAAGTGCGAAGAAATGGCGCTAATGATTTGGTTTGACAGTGCGTATAGATTTACGTAGCGACACAGAGATGTCGTTACCAGTTTCATACTTGTACACCGGCATTCTAAGCAACTAACCTCAAAAACTTATAAATGCTAGATTACTTGGTATATAAGACTTTCGAAATTCAACGTTAAAACCTAGGTGAGCCGGCACAGTGATCGGTACAGCAAAGTGAATCTTGCAATCATTTAGAATCTCAAGAATGATTTGTGGCCTGTGTATAAACTTTTACTTAATTTCTTTTCAATTGATAGCTTTGATCTAGCAAAATATAAACGTAAGCAGTTAGTCGTTTTTAACAGAGAATTTGTGAGTTTTATCAGTAGGTAACTCATACGCCTAAGTGCCCTCACTCGTATTACATTCGACAGACTAAAAGCAATTCCAACTGTCACTAGCTACAAGTAGTCGTAAGACCACAAAAAAATGTTGTTGCTCTTCATGTTTACATGTGTAATTACAATTTAACCAAATAAAAAAAGAATAAAAATACAAAAAAAAAACACAACTACAACACCGAAAGAAAGAAAACACGTCGCAGTCATTGTTACGTGAACGTGACATACTTAAGAAATTAAACAAGTACTCAGTAAAAAGAAAATGGGGAAACATTTATTTAATTGTGCTTAATAACTGCATTCAACGAAATAAAGAAGGGAATAAAGAGAGACTAAAGAAACTAGGTACAAATTATGTAATACACAAAAGTTAACTTATTTAATAGATACCTTAAGGTCCTACGAAAAGTATCCGCCGTTGTTTGGTACTTTTTTGGACAAAAATTGTCTTTATTGAAGATCAATTTTAATCAAGTATACATACATTATTAATGACCATTTTCCTTTGACCTTCTGCGGGTAGCTTCATAATTCCATCGGTGTTGAATTTCATTTGTTTATCGGCGAAAACTTTGGTCAAGTGATTTTCAGCGGCTCCTCGGTCGCTAGGTTTTTTACAATTAAAAGAGTTTTGCAGAGACCTAAAAAAATGATAGTCAGAGACGGTGCAAGGTCCGGACTATACGGTGGAGTCATTAAAACTTCCCGACCAAGTTCCTTGAATTTGTTCCGTGTCATCAAAGAAGAGTTTCCCCTGGCATTTATTATGTTGGAACACAACTCCTTTCCTTTTGATAAATTCTGGTCACTTTTTCTTGATTGCTTAATTCAGACGGTAGAGTTGAGGGCAGTAGAGAACCGAGTTAGTTTTTGCATCCGGCTGAAGCAGCTCGTAATAGAAAATTCCCCTCCAATCCCACCAAAACACTTAACATAACCTTGTTTGCCGTCAATCCAGGCTTTGAAGTCGTTTGCGAAGGGTCACTGCGCTTTGACCGTGATCACTTGCACTGGATATTCTCGTACCGAATACACTTGTCATCGTCCGTTATGATTCGCTTCAAACATGGTTCGAATTCATTGCGCTTCAGCAGCTTTTCACTGATGGTAATTCGGTCAATCAAATTTTTTCCATTTCATTTATGTAGTACCCCAACATCGAGCCTCTTTGCGTAGCCTCCTTTCTTTAAATCATTCCAAACTGTTATGTGGTTGATGTTTAGTGTCTCCGCTATCTCCTGACAGCTTGCGTATTGATCTTGCTCCACCAGTTGCCAGATTTTATCGGCGTTTTCAGTGACTTTTAGTGCATCTTTGATATCGTAATTTCCGAAATGGAACCGAGCGAACTCCACCTAGGCCCAGAGTTCACTCATAGCATCCTAGCACAAATTTTTCGCCATGTTTTTGCAGCGATTTTACCTTCTCTATTTCTTCATATATTTCACTCACTTTCAAATCAATGTAACTTTTTGCGCTAGTGACGAATTACACAACTGTCTTGCGAAATGCCACCACTGTAGCGTGAAATGCCACCTTTTAAACATATGTGTGCGTTTGACATAATCGGACTAGTGTTGCCAGATTTGTGGGTACCTTCATCATCTTGTAACAAAAAACCGCGGATACTTTTTATGTGTACTGAAATCGTAAAAAAAAAGGTATTACTTCGATTAAAGATTTAAAAAATTTTTATTAAATTATTTGCAACTATTTTAGAAATTTCTACTTACGAGTATTTTTAAACAGAAAAAGTACAAAAAACTTGAGCACGTGACTTTTAGCTGAAGTTTGGCAAAGTAAGAAAAAAATTTAAGTTTATAGAAAAAGAAACCCCCCAAAAAAAAAACTGAAAGTATTCAAACTATTGCTTTTTCTACTCTTACATCTAGCATCATCCAAAACTTTATTTCCAGACGACGGCGATGGCAACGGCGGCTGTTTTCTCAAATATTGCCGCGAATCTTTCAGATTTTTCATCATTTTTGCATCACAGCAGCAAAAGATTTGAAATCTGTCTGTGTTTGCTTAAACGATTTCAAATACAAGCTACCGCTACGCCCTCCGATCCGCCCTCCGCACCACCCTCTCCCTGCTGCCCTAAAATAAGCGTGCAAATGTAATAACTGAAATGTGAAAAGGTATACAGGAAAAAAGTTCACGTGATACATACAACAAAACAACAACAAAAAACGACAAAAAATCTTGTAAAATTTTATACAAAAGTTGAGGCACAGAGAGAGAACAAAAAAAAACTACATAGACGGAAACAAAAAAAAAACAACAAAAAATGAAATAAAATTGTCGCGTCGCATCACATCGCATCGCATCGCATTCAACTTAAGTCAATGTTCAACTAAAGAAGTAGTCGGGAAAAACTTTATCCTTTGCCTGATCCTAGTTACAATCACTCTCTCTGGTACAAAAACACACACACACGTTCTTAGTCTCGCATCGCCCTCATACCCTGCCACAACTTACCATCAAGCACACAACATAAAACAAAACAAAATGAAGGTAGTTTGGTACACAAAACGTTGCCGAAATGGAAATTGTCGCATAATGTCGTAAAAATCGAAATCGATTTGAAGCGATAATGTTGCAAAGTTTTCTTTTCTTTCAGCTTTCAGTTTAGTCTCTTTTATTTAGTTTTCGTTTTGTTTTCTTGCTTTCTTTTCTTTCAGTTTCTACAAGGAAAACCATTACCACAATACTCTCAAATACTATCTCTGTGTAGCCACCCAGTGGGAAAAGTTTGGATGTGCGCTTACCACAGGAGAGAAGCTTTGTCTTGGTACTTCCTAAGGTAAAAACGGCAAGAGCTTACCGAAGAAGTATGTAGTAGAGAAGAAGTTTTAAGGTGAAACTTCCTGAGAAGAAAAAACTACGTGAAAAAAACGGATTTTCTAAAGAAAGATTAGAAGCGCTTACCAGAGAATTGTCTTCAAACCACCTACCTGCGTAGAAAATTTGAAGAGGTTATCAAAGATAAGCAGAAAACTGCACCTCCCAAAAGTCAAGGTTTCAAGTGACCAGAAAACTTTGACTTAAGATTCCTTGAGAGGCAATTGAAGCAGTAACGAAACTTCCTGGAAGCAAGAGATAACATGAGATGAGAAAGACAACCATGGTTTTCTACATTCTAAAAAATGAGCAATTGGAAAGATTTTAAGCCCTTGCCAAAGTAACTCCAAGGAAGCGTCACTTCGAACTGTGCATTTTTTTTTATTTCCACAACAGCCTAGGCCAAGCTTTTCGCATCCACCCATGTTGGGCGTGTTATATTTGCTTTGTACATGAATAGAAGGGACCTACAGTTTTATGCCGAATGCGAACGGCAAAGTGAAGAGCTTTTCATAGGCAATTTTTACTCTCGTAGATCTGCCATTGCCTGCCACGAGATGGTGCTGTGTAGAAAATATGTGTTTTCTACTTTTTGATTTTGTCTGTGCTGAGATTGGAACCCCGGATTCTCTGTGTAGCAGTCCAACACACTACCACTACGCCACAGTGGCCAGTAAATACGAGTAATCGTTGCTATTTAGGCTCTAATCAACAGAGATTTCAAATGCTTAGAGCCAAAGTTGTATGCACTGAGAAAACGTTGACTTCAGACTCCTTAAGAGACGGTTAACAAAGAAGAGCGTAACCTTCAGATTCCCTAAGTGAATGAGCTTCAAACCCGTTATTCAAAGCAGTGAGTACAAGTACAATGGTCCAATGAACTTGTTGCTATGAAAAGTCTTTAGCTCTCCTATCCACCACCAAATCGATGGTAATGTAATCTAAAATATTACTACCAAAACATGTACTGGAGCCTCCATTGAAGGATTCATGAATGAATTTATTAAATTTAGTAAAAAGAGAGTTATGTAGCTAAAGGTCGAGAGACCTTCTGGAGCACCCATCCACGACAATTTCCCTCAAGCAAACGTTAGTTAAACTCAAGTGATGTCCATGCTGCAGCCGTGCATCGTGGCTTTAAGGCATTTTAAGGGAAATAAAATTGAGTGAACTAAATAAACAAAGAAGAAATTTTAGAAAAATGATGTACTACTGTGGGCAAAAAGTAGTAAGACTTTGTTCATAATTTCAAATTTTTTTATTCATTCTTCCAAATCTATTTCGTCCCCTTCAAAGTAATCCCCCTATCCGTCCCCCCCCCCCCCGGCCCCAATACACTTGTGCCAACGTTTTTTTCCAATTCTCGAAACAGTTGTTAAAGTCAATTTCCGGAGTAGCCTTCAATGCGCTTAGCGATTCATGTTTAATGTCTTCAATTGACTCAAAACGGTGTCCACGAAGCGGTTTTTTGAGTTTAGAAAATAGCCAAAAGTCACACGGTGCTAAGTCCGGCGAATAGGTTGGTTGCGGAACGATATCATTCGAATTTTTGGCAAAATGGTCTCGTAAAACCAATGCAGTATGAGCCGGCTCATTATCGTGATGCAAAAATATGAGTTGTCTTTCCATAATTCCGGCCTGTTTTTGCGAATCCCTTCACGCAAACGACGCATTACACTCAAATAGTATTCCTTGTTGACAGTTTGGCCGGTCGGAAGGAATTCGGAGTGCACCACACCTCGATAACCGAAGAAAACTGTCAACATTACCTTGATTTTTGACCTGCTTTGACGGGGTTTTTTCGGTTTCGGCTCACCTTTGGCATGATATTTGGCCGATTGATCGTCTGTTTCCGGATCGTAAGCATAAATCCAAGTCTCACCGCCAGTTATAATACGCTTCATGACATCCTGGTAGTCGGAAAGCATTGTTTCACCGACGTCAACGCGACGCTGTTTTTCCATAAAATTTAGTGATTTTGGAACCAATCGTGCATTCACTCTTCTTAGGCCCAAATGATATTTTAAAATGGTTTTCACTGATCCTTCCGATATGCCAGTCCTTCCAACGATGCCAGTAAGGTCTCTGACTGTTAATCGTCGATTCTCGAGCACCAATTCCTTGATTTTATTGACGTGTTGATCAGCAGTTGATGTTGATGGCCGTCCTGGACGTGGTTCGTCGTCAACGCGTTCTCGACCATCTTTGAACAATTTGTACCAATCAAAAACACTTGCTCGCGACATACAATTATCACCGAAGGCCTTTTGCAACATTCTGAACGTTTCGGCACCAGAAATTTGATTCCGCACACAAAATTTAATGGAACTTCTTTGTTGAATAATTTCACTCATTGTGAAAATCGCTGAATGCACTTTTTGTACTTCAGAAAGACAAGCGTATACTAAACACTAATGATTATTTTGATGTGACATTTGGCACAGATGTCACCACCGACAGTCATACCAACCTTAAAAAAATAATATTTTGATGAATGGGTTTCCGCGCGAAATTTAAATTAAAAAGTCTTACTACTTTTTGCCCACAGTAGTATGTAAATATTTAGTGGACGCAGTAGAATTGAAAAGGGCCAAAGAAAAAATTCTGGAAAACAAAAATTCTTTTAAGTAAGACAAAAACAAAACTGAGCTGAACAAAGTTAAATAAGTACATAAATCATAGCATATTACTAGTTTTCTATTGAGAGGAAACATTCTCCCATTTCCCACTGGGATTATAGCTTTCAAATTGACTTAACTAAATATTCCAATATAAGTAAGTGTGCGAGTGTGTGTGCGCGTGTGTGAGAGTATTCGTGTTTTAGGTAAGCTATGTTGTTGACTGTTGATGTTGTTGTTGTTGTTGTTGTAATCCCTACACATTTTGTAGCAGTATGTAGTGCTTAGTTGTTGCTCTCCTGTTGTTGTTGTTGTTATTGCTATCATTGTAATAAAAATAGAATTCATCCTTGTGGGTTTTATTATTTAGAAAATGACAATAATAAAAAAAAAAGAAAAAATTTCAACATAAAATTGCAAGCATTATTTCCTGTTCGCTTTTTCGTTCATTTTGTTTTTGTCTATATTCTGTCGTCCTTACGTGACAAACATTTTATATTCAATGCATGCAACTTTTCCCTCTCTCCCTCTCCCTCTCTCTCAGTGTTGTGTGTGTGCGTGTGTGTGTGCTTGTTCTTTTTCGGTTCAATTGCTCTAATTAATGTTTAAAGCCTATCCCGGATTTTCACTGCGGTTGTGTAAATATTTGTCAGGAATATTAA
Organism: Palloptera scutellata; assembly: GCA_958295655.1. Lineage (NCBI taxonomy): Eukaryota > Metazoa > Arthropoda > Insecta > Diptera > Pallopteridae > Palloptera > Palloptera scutellata. Next base: position 55,136,279 of record OY282452.1, on the reverse strand, counting down.
TTAAAAGTACATGAAGTAAGTTTCAAATCAATTTTTTTCGCCACTCCTCGTTCACTGTTCACTTATTTTATTTAAGTTTCACTGTGACAATTTTTGTTTTTATTGTTGGGAGTATTTTCGCTACGTGTATGAAATATATGATTTTTGAATTAAGTTTTATCATTTGAAAAATTTAAAGTTTTTTAAATAAACAAATAATATTTTTAAATGAATGCATTTTAGTGTCAAGGAAATTACTGAATTACTTCTGAGCTATTCTGCGTTCACAGTTTTTCGAAGTTCTAGTAAAGTGAAGGACTTTTTCTTGCGTGTAATTTTTGGTCCTGGGACTGAGTTTGTAAAGTTAGAAAAACATTTTTGACATGAGTTTTGACGTCAGGGTTTTAAAGCGGAATTGCTACTGAGCTATTCTGCGTTCAGAGTTCTTCTAAGTTCTAGTAAAGTAAAGGACTTTTCTTTGTTTGAAAATTTGGTCCTTTGGACTGAGTTCGAAAAGTTTGAAAACCATTTTTGACATGGGTTTTGACGTCGCATTCTAAAAATGGAATTGCTACTGAGCTATTTTGCGTTCAGAGTTCTTCCAAGTTCTAGTAAAATTATGGACTTTTCTTTGTTTGAAAATCAGTTTTGACATGGGTTTTGACGTCTGGGTCCAAATCGGAATTACTACTGAGCTATCCGCTTTTTGTAAGTTCTAGTAAAGTTAAGGACTTTTTTTGTCTTTAATTTTTGGTCCTGGGACTGAGTTTGAAAATCAGTTTTGACATGCGTTTTGACGCTCGGGTTCTAAAAGCTGAATTGCTACTGAGCTATTCTGCGTTCACAGTTCTTCTAATTTCTAGTAAAGTTAAGGACTTTTCTTTGCTTGAAAATTTGATCCTTTGGACTTTGAAAAGTTTGAAAACCATTTTTGACATGGACGTCGGGTTCTAAAAGAGGAATTGCTACTGAGCTATTCTGCGTTCAGAGTTCTTCTAAGTTCTAGTAAAGTTAAGGACTTTCTTTGTTTGAAATTTTGGTTTTTTGGACTGAGGTTGAAAAGTTTGAAAATCAGTTTTGACGTCTGGGTTTAAACCGGAATTGCTACTGAGCTATTCTGCGTGCACCGTTTTTCTAAATTCTAGTAAAGTTAAGGACTTTTTCTTGTCTGAAATTTTTGGTCCTGGGACTTTGTTTGAAAAGTTTGAAAACCATTTTTGACATGGACGTCGGGTTCTAAAAGAGGAATTGCTACTGAGCTATTCTGCTTGCACCGTTTTTCTAAATTCTAGTAAACTTAAGGACTTTTTCTTGTCTGAAATTTTTGGTCCTGGGACTGGGTTTGAAAAGTTTGAAAATCATTTTTGACATGGATTTTAACGTCGGGTTCGAAAAGAGGAATTGCTACTGAGCTATACTGCGTGCATTGTTCTTCTAAGTTCTAGTAAAGTTAAGCAATTTTCTTTGTTTGAAAATTTGGTCCTATGGCCTGAGTTTGAAAAGTTTGAAAACCATTTTTGACATGAGTTTTGACGCGGGTTCTAAAATCTGGATTGCTACAGAGCTATTCTGCGTTCAGAGTTCTTCTAAGTTCGAGTAAAGTTATGGACTTTTCTTTGTTTGAAAATTTGGTTCTATGGACTGATTTTGAACAGTTTGAAAATCAATGAAATATTTAAAACATTGTCGGATCTTATAAATTAGATTTTAGTCGAGAGGTTTTGAAGTACAAAATTTTTCAAGCGATTATGTAAAACTTTTCAGCAATTTTTTGGTTCAAAAATTTTCGTCCTGGGACTGAGTTTGAAAATCAATATAAAATAGACAATTTTCTCTTTAATCTTTGTAAATGAGGTAGTAAAGTAAGGTAGTAAAGTGAGAAACTTTTTACAATATTATTTATACTTAATTTTGAAATAGGTATATCTAAGTTTTATTCTTTAGTTGGTAGATATCGCTGACGAAAAAACAAATCATACTTGTAAAAAAAATTTGAAATAATTTTTAAAAATTGAAAACATATCTGAAAAATCTGTTTGTGTTTGTTTTTTCTTGGTGGAAATGCTTTTGTAATTCAATTTTTCTTTTGTTCCATCTAAGAGTCTAAAAGGGCAACGGTGCGTATGAGTAACATTGAATTAAGTAATTAATCGGTAATTTTTTTCATGTTTATTTTTTTAATATTAATATATTTATATATTTTGTTAAACAGAGAAATTTAAAGAAAACATTGCTTACTTTTTCTGTAAACACTTTGGTGTTTAAAAATTTTCCCCTTTTCAAAGCAAATATCCTGAAACAGTGCAAATGAGTAATAATTAACTACGGAATTAATGGCTTAAAAATGATTTAAATAAATAAATTTTTATAAAAATTATACTCAGATGTTGTGAAGTAGGAAAATCAAAAGGGACATACTCCTCGGCAGCAATAAATTGCAGTGGCAGCTGCACTTGCACATATTGACATCATACAATCTTTCGGGGACACTCAATCATAGCTTTCATAGCTTTCAGTGATGATCGATAATGACTGTGCGCCATGCCATAGGGCAAAAATAGTTAGTCTGATACATCTTTGTATGCATATTTGAACTGGTCGCTGCTGATTGGCACTCCCTGCTGCAGTGGTAACAAAAGTTTCACTTCTTTTTCCACATTTTTCCACATTGACCCTTAACAGCATTTTGACAACATATTTAACAGCCATCAATCATTTTTGCATTTATTCATATCAATTTAACTACATGCTCTTACATAGCTACCCTTAACTTGTGTTTTCTATTGCAGGTTTTAATTACTAATTAAAGCATTTCTACAAGTCATTTCTGTGTAAGTTTTCTACACAGCTTTACTGAAGCTCAAAACTGAATTACTCGCAAGAAGGAGCCCCAAAATAACTTCAAGTACCTCATTTGCGGTTTATGGAACTTCAAGGATGCATAAATGTGCACCTACATTTCTCATTACTTGCACAAAAAACCCCCCACTTCCACTTACTGCTTGCACAAGCTGCTTAGCGAAACGAAAAGCATAGCACAGAAGCTTTGTATATGAAATATAAATGAAATTAGAATTTTTAGCATATAAAAGCAACCACGAATGCAATCCAATTTATTGCATTGACCTGACAACACCGACCACACATTGGTCCTTCTACCATGACCCAGCTAGAGTCGTACACATGCACATGCCCCGCACTGACCGACCGCCGCGGCAACGGTGAGTAGTAGAGAGTAATAACATTTTTTGCAATTTTTGTGAAATATTTCGATTGGGCATTGATTGAAATTGCAATTTCATGTCATTTCCCTTTGAATTCAATCAGTTTTTCCTTTCTTTGTTTATTTTTATTTTCTAATCTTTTTTACATATAAATTTTATGTGTTTGTGAAGTATAGTACGAGTACATGAGAAAATCACCAGAGTTTTACGAGAGATTCTTTATAAATGATATACGAAAGTCATTTATGCATACTTACTTGAATTGAAAAGGTTCAGTTAGAGTTTTCCTCAAGAAAGGGAAACTGCTTGTATTCATTGCAGATTTCCATAGTTTAACAACTTAATTGCAAGTAGTTATGCAAATAAATTACAAAATAGTTAATCTGAGTAGAGAGAAGAACATCATATTAGTTTTCCTTCGCACAAAAGGATTCATTTTAAATTTCCTTGCATTTTCATGAATTTTCTCTAAGTAATAAATGTTCCTTTGAAATGTTCGTTAGAAGATTTCTTCTACTTCGACTCAGTTATTTACTTGCAGGTATATAGTATAGGTACATATGTATGTATGTATATCTTTGATTAACACAAAATATAAAAATCGATCAGCATTCATTTATATTCAAAAATTAAATGCTCTTTGGAAAGTGCTCGCTTATTAACATTTAAAGATCAAACTACCGAAATAAAATTTCGAATGTAAATGTGTCATACAGACACACACACACACACACATACACACATACTCCCGACGAAATACTTAACGGTGGTTCCGGGAGGACCTACCGTCCGGACATGTGAGGTGGTTTAGTAGGTGGGGTTCTCACACCGGCTGAGGGTTTCAATGCTTTCCTCCTCCAAAAGAAACAAAACGCATACACACACATACATTCACATACTCACACACACAGAGAGCACTTCATTTCCATCGAAATTATATTTGAACTATTTTTTTATGCGATTAAATGAAAAGTAAGTGAATGAAAATGAAATGAAAGTTTCTTACTCTTTAGCAGACATTTTTTGATATTTCCTTGTAGCCACTTCAAAGGAGCGAATTTTGATACTTTCAGGCAATTGTTGCCAAAGTTATGGAAAATTTTCTTCCGTATTACTTTTCGTGTAGTTCCACAGGCTTTGTAATCGGCTTCAATCGAAATCGTTTAAGAACACATACCTTCTTCATATCAGCTAAAAGAAATCTTAAGCGTTTCTGCTTAGAATGAGAAAAAAAAAAGAAAAAAGGAAACAGAAACTGGATCAGCACTAAAAGAAGCTTGCCAGTATGAGAGCAAATCCTTTCCCATCTCCTTTCCTCCAATCTGTCTCGCCCATGAAATCGAATTACGAGCACAATAAATTGATATGTTGAAATTGAAATTTTGTTCTGTTTTCTTGTCTTTAGTTTGTTTTCATCTTTTCGTCTGGTCTTTGGTTTTCGAGCTTGTCTGTGGTTTTTTGTGTCTGGCGTGATTTGGATTAATTTCAAGTCTTCACGTATAAGTAGACTCTGCTTCGGTTTCTGCTCAAGTCTTCAGGCTGGTCTCTTAAGTGTAATCTGTGATCTTACTTATTTCTCGTCAGGTTTCTGTTTTGACCTGATATCCTTTGTTTTTAGTGTGGTATCTATTTTGTCCTGCAATTGTATCTTAAGTTTCTTGGGTGGCGATCTTCGGGGGTTTACCCCTCCGATTTAATTTTTAGTCCCGTTTATTGGCTGATGAATTCTGAACTAGATTGACCGTTGAACTGATCTGACCGTCAACTAGACTCTAACCTAGTTTGTGGTCTGATGCAGTTCCTATTTTGCTCTAGTCTCTGTTTTGATCCCGTACCAGGTCTTTGGTCTGGTTTGCAGGCTCGTTCGGTCCGGATTTCTCAGTTCTGGCCTATAGGCCTATTGATCTGACCTAGCATGCTTTCAAGTCTGTTTTCTAATCTTTAGGCAGGTCTTTGGTTTGGTCTTTAGCCTGAGCTTTGTAATTGTTGCTCGTCGATTTTATTATCTAACCACTCATCTGTGAGTGGTTTTTGGGCTGATCTCATATTTGATCTTTTGTACAATATCTAGTGTGGTCAGTTTTCTAGTGTGTGGTCTAGTATTCAGTCTGGTTTTCGTTCTAGTTTCAGGTCTGGTTTTTAGTCTGATCGGTGATCTAATCTGAGCCCAGTTTTAAGTCAGGTCGCTAGGTTCGGCTCTTGTAAAGATAACTGGTATTATCTTTGGTCTGGTTTCTAATGTAGTTGATACTTGGTCTCTAATCTGGTCTTTAGTCTAGCCTAGGGCATGGTTTCATGACGGTTTGGTCTCTAGTCTGGTCTCCACTATGGTTTACAGTGTGGTCTCTAGTCTGGTCTTGCCTTAAATCTGTAAATTTTTTATCGCTGGTCTTTAGTCTAGTCCAGAGCTTGGTTTCATGACGGTTTGATCGCTAGTCTAGTCTTCAATCTGGCCTGGTTCCTAGTCAGGTCTGATATTTTGTCTTGCCTTAAATATCTAGAGTCTGATCGCTGGTGTTTAGTCTAGTCTAGGGCTTGCTATCATGACGGTTTGATCTCTAGTCTAGTCTTCAGTCTGGTTTATAGTCTGGCCTCTAGTCAGGTCTGATATTTGGTCTTACCTCAAGTCTCTAAACCCTGATATCTGATCTTTAGTCTAGTCTAGTTTCATGACGGTTAAATCACCAGTCTAGTCTCTGATTTATAGTCTGGTCTCTGGTCAGATCTGATATTTGGTCTTACCTTAAGTCTGTAAGCTCTGACTTCTGGTCTTTAGTGTAGGGCTTGGTTTCATGGTCTCAAGTCTGGTCTCCAGTCTCGTTTATAGTCTGGTCTCTAGGCAGGTCCGGTATTTGGTCTTACCTTAAGTCTCTAAAGTCTGATCTCTGGATTATGAACTGGTTTAATCTCTTGTCTGAACTCTGGCTCGTTTCTGATCTGTTTTCTGGTGTATTCTGGTCTCCGGTTTTATCTGGTCTCTGGTTTCGTCTCTTGTCATATTCCTTTTGTTAATGGTTTCGTCTCTGGTTTTATGTATGCTCTCATTTCTAGCCTACATTCTTATATCTAACCTACTTTGTCTTATATGTAACCTACTCTTCTTATATCTAACCTACTCTATCCCGTTTTACATCGCCGTTATGTTGTTCGAACAAACTTTTTGTTTGGTTTTTTGGTTTCCGATATTCGATCTGATACATGGACTGTTTTTTAACATATTCTGGTCTCCAATTTAGTCTATAATCTGGTCTCTAGTCTGCTTTCCTCCATTGACTGGGTTTTGGTCTATGTAACAGAGCAAATGTAAGTATATTGTGCGCGCCTAATTTCTGTACCCTTATATAAACTCTTAAGTCGCCAATGTAGTTACGAAGAAAATCGCAAAGAAATATGCAGCATACTTGTTTAGATACCACAAGAAGGTAGAGTTTCTCTTGGACTAGTTACAATTAACTTTTCCCAACTTCTTTTATGCATGGTTGATTCGTTTCAACGGTTTTACGTACTTTACTTTTTTGTAACCACACTCGCACACACACATATACACGAACATATGTATGTATCAATGTAGCATACTGTATTTATACACTTTTTGATTCTTTTGCTGCTGTTGCCTCGTCTTCTTGAAGTTAATTTAATAAATCTTCAACAACTGAATAAGCTTTAAATTAATGATCCTGTAAAGTTCATATAAATTATTACGTTATCTTACACAAACGCAGGCAGAATATTTTCATACTTATTTTCTTCTTGCCTTGCCTGCTGTTGCTGTTGTCGATGTTCTTGGTTGTTTTTGAGTGTTTTTTTTTTATGATTTTGTAAACGTTTCTCTGAAGCATACATAAATGCAAGCGTGTTTGTTGTGTTTGTGTGTGTGTGTATGTGTGTGGGTATATATGTGTGTGTGTGTGTGTGTGTGTGTGTACGCTGTTCTTGTGTGCCACATTTTATTCCACTTGTGCTGTCATTATGTTAACGACTTTGCACGCACACATACTTATACTGAGACACACACTCATACGTTGACGTCATTTCAAGCATATGCTTTCAATTTGGTCCATTTTGGAAAATGATTCTTTTGTGCCTTTGCTGTTCTTTTTGTTTTTATTTTTTTTGTTTTTTTGTTTCTTTCCACTACTATTTATTGAAGCAAATAAAATTAGTATCAATTACATTTGTGTTAACATATAAATTAAGGATGATGTGCGTGTTATTTGAGTTGAAAAGTTCGCCACACTCAGATAATATCGAAATGATTGCACGAAATATACTTTGGCAATTAAATATTACGTATACGACCTGATAGCCGCTACTCTTCTTCTTGATATTCAGTTTTCTGCTAGTCGAGAGTATACAAAATATTCAAAAATCACAATCACGCTGTATTTGACTAATAAGAAATATATCTCACTCACTTTAGTAAAGTTAAAGACTTTTATTTTCTTTTGCATTAATGTCTTGGGACTGAGAGATCCATGTGATTTTTGACTTTTTAACGAGAATTATTTGCGAATTTTTCTCAAATATTATTTGTAAAAAGCGTTGAAAACTTCTATACTTACGTTAATTGATTTAAAGAAAAAATTTAGAGAGGGAAGGCAGGGAGGCTATATCATTTCTTTAAAAAGGTATAATTAATATTATGAAAAAGACTACAAAATTTAGTTTTAAAAGAAGGTTCCCTTCGACTTGTAATTAAATTTTTTCAAAAAGTTTAACTCTAAAAGGCTTCTCTATTTTTCCGAACTGTGCCCGATTTTGATTTTGAAAATTCAATTAGAAATCAGAAGAATTTTCTTATCAAGATGAAACTTTTATATTTATTGATAAATATGTTAAAATTATTTTTTATAAAATTTACTACCCTCTTGTTAGCGGTTACTTTTTTAGCGGTGAAAAATATTTTTAAAAAACTTTACACCTATTTGGTTTGAAATGAGACTTTGTATGAAATCTGGCTCGTCAATCTTTTGTGTGATAAATTATTTCATTTCGTTTGGCTCTCTGTGTGCTCATCAAAAAATTACAATCCACTCGTTTCTCTCACTCTCTTTAAACAAAGGAGCGAGTAAACAAAATCCAATACTACTCAGTACAACACGAACAGCACTCTCTCTCTCTTTCTCTTATTTATGAATTTGCACTAAAGGAATTTCTCGCAAAAAACAACACGACTAACAATAACAGTAAATTCCTTCGAATTTAATCACTCGCTAATATGAAACTTACTCGATTTTTCGCAGTCGACCGCGTGTATATAAGTACTCTGTATACATGAGATCACATTGAGAGAGCCGACGCCTCTGCTTGTACTGCAAGGGGCCGATCGCTATATAACAAATGTTTCCACATCACAATACCGGCTCTCACTTTGATATGATACTCTCTCATATTTAAAGGAAATGAAAGGAAATTATTACTATTTTTCATTTGAGTTGATTTTTCCAACAAGTTACTTTTACATTTTTCTTTGCATTGAGTCAAACAGAAAGACCATTGAGATATGAGAACGCGAGAAAACATAAAAAACAGATTGATTGATTGTTAGAAGTGAAACAAGTTGGTTGTGAAAAGTTTCACCTCACTCTGGTCTTTTTTAATTGTGATAGTTTGCGAAGATTCGATAATAAGTTAAATTTTTTATTGATTTATAAACTTTTCACACTCAGTCATAGAATGAAAAATGCATACCCAAAAAATTCTTAACTTTGATTTGTCTATAAAAAATAAAAAATACTGGATTGCTTAAAAGCACGATTCCTTTTTGAATCAGGAGCCATACATCAGGTCAAAGAAAAACGATTTTTGTCGCATAATGTTATTACTAGTATTGCAACTTTTCCCTTTCCTCTCTTAAACTCTCTCCCTTCTTCTCTCTATAAGCCTCTCTGTACCTCGTTTCTACCCATTTGACTTACCTTTGCTAGCCTGCTGTTCTATTTATCCCACTGTGTACCCTCCTACCGCTCTTTCACCATTTTACCTCTCTTGCGTTTTCTCCTTCAGCTGATGCCCAACAATGAAAAACATATTCATATTTTTCAACTTCATTGCAAAAGTAACCCGACCACAACCAGACATCTCGGAAGCGTGATTACAGAAGATTACTATCAAAACGAATTACTCTTGGAATTGTTTTTATAAATATTTGGCTAAGTGTAAAGAAGCAGCAGCTTTGCCATAGAATGGGAGTAAAAGACCATACGAAACTTCACGCACTTAGAGCACAGTTCCAGAGGAAAAGACTCAATCGATCACAGTGTATATTACGTGGGTTGCCATCACTGTTATAATGTAAATTTTGTAAGTTAATTGCCAAAAGACATTAAAATTTAGCCGTGATGATATCGCATGAGGAGGTCAGGTAATGGATTACGTATTTTGTATTCATCGCATGATACTCAATGGAACTTTAACTACATACTTATATTGAATTTAATAGAAATCTATAGAATTGTATTTCATGACAAAGAAAAAAAAATTATCATATCATTGGCATATGCCTACCCGTACTCCTCTTATACCTAGTCTACTCACTAAGCATCACAGTAGCTTTAAACACCACAGCTTGATCTTCCAAAACTCCTATGCATTCCAGCCACTCCATAAATTTTATGTACTTTTCGTAACAGAATATTAATATCGTTGTTTTTACTTTTGGTTTTCGAAATGTTTTGTCATTAGAGTAGTTTTTTTTAATAGCACGGCCCTGAAGTTTGCGCTCCTGGACTTTGTCACCCACATGACCTATTTTTATGAAAAATTAAAAAAAAATTTAATGTTGATTCTGCATGTTAAAAAGATACAAAAGTGCTATTAGGTTCTTATACCAGCAGAACTCTACTCACTAACCAACATAGGTCCAGAATAGCCCAAAAGCTCCAATTCATTTCAGCCTCTCCATTAATTGCATTAATTGTCCTTTCCACCGCTGAATGCCACCATCATTGTTCCTACTTTATGTTTTCCCGATTTTTATCCATTTCCGTGTTCTTTTCATAACCCCAACTTGAACTTCATGCATATCTACAATATGATTACCAGATTTTCGTCTCGACCGGATGTTTGATGCCGTTACCTTTAACAGCATATTTTGGTATTTTAAAATTAATGCCCAACATATTTATTCACTCACCCTCCCTCCTCCTCAACTTCGTTTATTCTTTTCTAATTAATGTAAATTAAATTCTTCATTAAATAGGAAAACAAAAAAAACAAACAAAATGAATAAATCCAAAAAAAAGTTTCTATACACAAACGTAAATGACTTTTTCATTGGCTTCATCATACAACCTAATTAGGCTTCAGAATGTAACTTTCTACTCACACTCTTAAACTTGCTCTCTGCCTGCCTCTCTTTAGATTTCATCTCTATTTAGAAGGTGTGTGTGTGTGTAGGTATACCATACAGTGAGAGACAAAATTCAGAGAGCAATAGGGGTAGAGTAAAATAAACATTAAATAAAATACTTATTTTAAGTGTGTTAAGGGGGGAAGAAACTTAAAGAGCAGTAACGAGCAAAGAAGACCGAAGAGCAGTTTTCAAAGAAGAAGACGAACAAGAAGACCAATTTTCGTTCCTTTCACGTATTTCAATCCCTAGGGTCAACTGTAAATTCCTGAATCTACTAAAGTAACATATGCCAATGATTAATCTTCTGGAAGCTAACATTTCAGTACTATCCAAACTGTTCGATAATTTGTATATGGAAACATCTGAACCCGAGACCACCAAAGTGGGCTAGAGTGAATTGAATTGAAAATTGTAAACTGTGACGTTATCTACAGTCGTAGTACATTTTGATTTTTCTTCGGAGCCTATTTCGGGCATATTTATTGCTTTTCACTGTCAACTCTTTGAAATTCAAAACTTTCTTACTCAACTTCACAATATCTCATCTCTTCACCGAAGACTAATTTTCAAAGAAGAAGAAGAGTAGTAGTTTTCAAAGAGGAAGAGTAGTTTTCAAAGAAGAAGAAGAGGAGTTTTCAAAGAAGAAGAGGAAGAGTAGTTTTCAAAGAAGAAGAAGAAGAGTTTTCAAAGAAGAAGAAGAAGAAGAGTATTAGTTTTCAAAGAAGAAGAAGAGGAGTTTTCAAAGAAAAAGAAGAAGAATAGTTTGCAAAGGAGAAGAGCAGCTTCCAAAGAAGAAGAAGAAGAAGAAGAGTAGTTTTCAAAGAAGAAGAAGAAGAAGAGTAGTTTTCAAAGAAGAAGAAGAAGAGTAGTTTTCAAAGAAGAAGAATAGTTTTCAAAGAAGAAGAAGCAGAATAGTTTTCAAAGAAGAATAGTTTTCAAAGAAGAAGAAGAAGAAGAAGAGTAGTTTTCAAAGAAGAAGAAGAGCAGTTTTCAGAGAAGAAGAGGAAGAGTAGTTTTCATAGAACAAGAGCAGTTTCCAAAGAAGAAGAAGGAGAATAGTTTTCAAAGAAGAAGAAGAAGACTAGTTTTCAAAGAAGAAGAAGAAGAAGAAGAAGAAGAAGAGTAGTTTTCAAAGAAGAAGAAGAAGTAGAAGAAGAAGATGAAGAGGAGTTTTCAAAGAAGAAGAAGAGTAGTTTTCAAAGAAGAAGATGAAGAGGAGTTTTCAAAGAAGAAGAGGAAGAGCAGTTTTCAAAGAAGAAAAGTAGTTTTCAAAAAAGAAGAAGAAGAGTAGTTTTCAAAGAGGAAGACTTGTTTTCAAAGAAGAAGAAGAGTAGTTTTCAAACAAGAAGAGGAGTTTTCAAAGAAGAAGAGGAAGAGTAGTTTTCAAAGAAGAGCAGTTTCCAAAGAAGAAGAAGAAGAGTAGTTTTCAAAGAAGAAGAAGAAGAGTAGTTTTCAAAGTAGTAGAAGAGTAGCTTTCAAGGAAGAAGAAGAGTAGTTTTCAAAGAAGAAGAAGAGTAGTTTTCATAGAAAAATTCTTCTTTTTCAAGGAAGAAGACGGCAAGCAGTTTTCAAAGAAGAAGAAGAAGAGTAGTTTTCAAAGAAGAGTAGTTTTTATAGAAGAAAATTTGAAAATTTCTCGATCTATTAAAGTAACATAAGCAGAAGAAAAACCTTCTACAATCTAAGATTTCAGGTCTATCCAAACTGTCCGACAATTTTTATATGTAAATATCTGAACGGGAAGGCATCAACGCTCGGCAGGCTATAGTGAATACAATTGACGACTGCCATCTACATGCGGCAATTTCGATTTTTCTTCATAACATAGTTCGATAGACATGAAATTTATTTGCTTCCGAAACAATCGTCTGATCTGCCTTATTCTCTCCGGGAAATATAACGTTCATTAAGCCTATTTAAATACATTAGATATACTCTAAAAATAAAAACTTTCCAAATTCGGAAATAATTGTTTAAATTAAAAATTTTATTGCTTTTCACTATTCACTATTTGAAATCTAATACTTTCCTTACTCAAATCATCTCAATATCTTTTTCACACAGAGCAGTAGCTTTTTCCCAGCAACAACTTTATATCCTATGAATTTTGTCCCTGACTGTATGAGTGCGGGTGTATGTGTGTGTTTTAGTGTGGTATTTGTGGTGGGTAGTTGCTGAAATTTTCTTTTGGTGTTATTTCGGTTTTTGCGCTAATTAGTGTAAAATGTTTCCTGTTATTTATTTAATTTTTTTTTTCCTCTTGTTGTTTTGGTTATACAAATTTACTAATTGTAAATGAGTCGGTTGTGGTAGTTTTATTTTTTTTTTTTTTTTGTACGTTTATGTTTTTGTTTGTTGTGACTGAGTTTACGTGACTTGTGTCATAATAATTTTCCTCAAGTGGCTTAATTGTTAAGTGAGTGTGATGAAGAGTTTTTCGTTGTTTATTGTTGGTATACCTTCAAATGTCCCCAAGTTGGAAAAATTGCAAAATATTTAAATTTATTGTAAGCATTGTATTTAGTTGGATAGATTTCAAGATTGTATGGTGGTCGCTGAGGCTTACTTGGTAGTGCGTTGGAGTATCGCAGAGTATCCGGGGTTCTCGTAACAGCCAAAATTAAAAAGTGGAGAAAACAATTTTTGTACACGGCACCTCACCCATTGGCAGGCATGGGTAGATCTACAAGTATATGAAATGCCTAAAAAAAACTTTTCACATCACCGTTCGAAAATGTAGGTCCCTTCCATTCATGTTCAAATATATCAGGCAAAACATGAGTGCATGCTAAGCTCAACCTAGGCCCTCAATGGCCTGTTGTACCATTTAAAGAAAGAAACGAAGAAAGATACACGAGATTTTCCATATATTTTGTTAATATAAAATCATACCCATAGCCCATTTCATATATAAATTATGTTTTTAATGCTTTGTTTACATGTCCGTGTAAACTTTAGGTAAAGAAATGTCAATTATTGTAAAGAGGTGTTCATGATATGCTTTCATCATATACTCAACTAACACAATTACAATAGATAAGCTATGGTATACATTGTGGTAACATTTCATGAGGATTATTATCATAAAAAAGATGGGCATATTTATTACTTCTAAATTTTTATGAGAGAGAGTATCATAGAGTACATGAACAGAGAGAGTGAGAGGAGTTATTGTGATCAGACTTTTTTCATATGGTACTATACTCGTTTATGTAAATTCATACATACATGGAATATTTTGTTGCATACGAATCAAACCAGATACAGTACAAACAAGCAGAGACGTCGTCTCTCTCAATGTTATCTCATGTGCACATAAGTATGCACGCAGGCGACTGCGAACAGTCGAGTAGTTTTCATATTAGCGAATGATTAACTACAGAGTAATTTACTGTTATTGTTAGTCGTGTTGTTTTTGCAATAAATTCCTTTGGTGGAAATACATACATAAATATGAGAGAGAGAGACAGTGTCTGTGTGTGCTGTTCGTGTTGTTCATGTAGGAGTGGATTTTGTTTACACGCTCTCTGTTAGTGTTGTTCTTGTAAGAGTAGATTTTTACTCGCTTTTTTCCTTGCGACGTCCCTCTCGCCACCACTCTATGTGTTACAGCGTAACCATTCGATTTTATTCATCAATAAAGAGAGTGAGAGAAATGAGTTTGTTGTAATTTTTTGATGTATTGCTTTTGAGAGTCAAACAAAATAATTCACCACACAAAAGGTTGCCGATCCGGATTTCAGCCCATAAGATTTCCTACTAAACTACTAAATTTACAATTATTCACTAATGTTTTCTAGTTTTAATTAATTTTTAAACGCTTCCAACTTTGTCCCAGGACAAAAAATGTCAACACCAACAACATAAGTCCTTTATTTTACACTACAAAAAAAATTTGAACAAAAAATTTCTCAATAGAGTATAATCTTCAACACATTTTCCTATCCAAGAAAATGATGTCGCACAGCGTAATTACACCCATTTCTCTCTGCTACTTACTAGCCCAATCCTCTCACACTTGCCATTCACAACACTTTATTAATAATATGGTAAATATGAATGTAGTTTTTACATCGTTATCAACAAGATGATGTCACTGCGTTAATGTGCGGTAATGATTAAAATCATCATAATAAATGAATGAATGAATGAATGAGTAAATGAAAGAGTATATGTACAAGTTGAAAAAACAAAACTTTAGCATGCTGTAAATGAGACGTTAATTTTTGACAATTATTGTCGACATTTAAAACATTTTACAATTCATAGCAGCAGCAGTAACAGAAGCAGCAGCAACAGCAGCAGCAGCAGCAACAGCAGTAATAAGCAAATTGCATTTAAAAATAAATGATGATGATTATAATGATGCTGCTTCAACAGTTGCTTGCACTGTTGCGTGCTGTTGCTATTACAGTTCCCTCTGTTGTTCCGGATGCTGTTGCTATTGCCAGTGAGTGTTTGATGTTGTTTGTACTTTTTTACTGCTAGCGTAGAGAGCGTTTAATGTGGCAAGTGTTGAATGAAAGTTTTGCAAAAACATCATCACTGAAAAATATTAACGCAAAGTGTTTTACGACACTGATTTTAATGATATTAAATCATCAACTTTATGTTATGAGGCAAAATTCAAGGGGGAGGGTGAACCGTCCAGGCAAGATATGACAAAAGGAAAGTGGTTGAGCATATAAAATATCTATAGTAATTAAAATGAAATGTTAGTTACACTATGGTTTACTAAAGGAAATACAACTAAGGTTAATTAAGTTAAGGACTTATTTTTTTGTTTGGAAATGTTCGTCCTGTAACTGAGTTGAAAAAGTTTAATAATAATCAAAAATAGATATCATTAATGGATTTTGGTAAATTTGGACTTGATATTTCTTAAAAAAGAATAAAGTACATAAATTTACAAAAAAAAGTTATTTCAAAAATTTCCGGCCAGCAAATGGCGGGTTTACTTATGGAAAAAAAATTACCACAACCACTCCAACAGAAATTAAGTTTGAAATAGACAAGAACTTAACTCTGAAAAGAAACACCTAGGTTTGACCTGGTTCAACTGAACTTTTAAGAAATATTCCCTATAAATGAATTTTGTACCTTACTAAAATATATAACGGATGCATAAAGCTTAAAATCGTGCCTTGTGTGTGGAAAGTAGCAGAATTGATTATGATTCCAAAATCGGGAAAACCCTTACACGAAGTGTCTTCATATAGACCAATTATGCTTCTACAATGGCACTGTTCTTAGATGCGGCACAAGCATTTGATAAAGTCTGGCATGCCGGCCTCATATTTAAACTTAGAATACCCCTCCCGAGTGATTTCTGTGATCTTCTTGAATCATATTTAACACAACTATTCTTCCGCATCAAACAGGGTGATACGTACTCGAACCTTGGAGAAATTAAGGTGTTCCACAAAGAAAAAAATCACAGAGCTTGATCTAAGAATCGAAAATATGTATTGGCTTCTTGGTCGGAAATCGTTGCTTTCCATCTACAATAAAATAGTTTCATATAAATCGGTGATCTCAAACCTATTTGGATCTATGGAATTCAACTTCTTAGAATTGTGCCAGTGAGTAAACATTAATGTCTATTTAACGCTTCCCGAACAAAGAACTTAGGTCAATCGTCAATGCACCTTGGTACAGTCGTAATGCCGACCGGCGCCTTGATCTCGAGATAGAACTGGCAACGGACGTAATCAACAAATTCGCTACTACTTAATTCTCATTCTGTAAGGCTTCAACGACACGTAAACGAAGAGGCTTCAAAGCTCATCCGTCTTGTCCAGTCAAGGAAATGAGTTAATTATGAAGAAAGGGGAGATAGGAGATATCAAGACATCATTGTAATTTTTTGGGGAAAACCTTCATAATAATTTCAATATTACTGCAAAAACAAACATTTCATTGGGGTAGCAGAACTCTTTATATTTTTATTCGAATTTTTAAAATTGAATAAAAAATTTCCATTTAATTTTTCAAACAACGCTCGATTTAAATTTTATAATTTAATTAATAATTGAAGAGATACTTTTATAATAAAAAAGAAAGTACTGCAGTTTTATTGAAAATTAATGATAATTTTTTTTTTCCGAAAATCTCATGCTACTTATTGCCTCGTTTTTTGCCGTTGCAGCCTTGAATGTGGGGATTACACCCACTAAAATATCCTACTCTTTCGTTTAGGACTTTCTTCAATTCTGGGGTCGTTAGACTGCCCATGTATGCCAAAACTGTGATGATAATGAACTTGTCAAATAACTAAATAAACTTGTCCGCCCTTAAGTAATCGAACAACCACACCAGACGACAAAATCACAACAACAGCAAATGGTCAGTAAACCACTGAAACTACTCTTAAAACATTAGTAACGACTGTGAATGGAGGCACTACAGAATATTATTTAATAGCCACCACTAATGCTGGTGAAACGTCATCAAGAACAGCACTACTGAAGTTGATGCAACAACTAAAGAATGCTCAGATATATCCATATCGACGGTAAACTAATACACCACTGGCATCGTCGGTGGCGACTCATCTCAAACAGATGTATCCAGCACCGCAATCACAGGTGAAGATTCATCGAAAACAGATCAATTTTACGCTGCAACCACAGGTAGCGATTTATCGAAAACTGATTAATTGAACAATGATATTACAGGTGGCGCTTTATCGACCACAGATTAATCAACCACTGAAAGCATAGGTAGCGATTCATCGACAACAGATCAATCCATACCGAACCAATAGGTAAAGCTTCATATCCGACAGATCAATCCACCGCTACAACCACAAGTAGTGATCGATTTATCGACAACAGGTAAATCAACCAGTGAAACCACAGTTGGCGATTTATCGACAACCGATCAATCCATCACTGGAATGACAGGTGGCAATTTATCTCCAACTGATTAATGCAAAACTGAAACCATAGGTAGGGGCTTCATCGACAACAGATTAATCCACCACTGAAAGCACAAATGGCTATTCACCGACAACTGATCAATTTACCACCCAAGCGATAGGTGACGCTTCATCTCAAACAGATCAATCCACCACTGAAACGACAGGCGGCGGTTTATCGGCAACTGATTAATCCAACACTGAAACCACAAGTGACTCTTCATCGACAACAGATTAATCGAAAACTGAAACCACAGGTGGCGATTTATCGACAACAGATCAATCCACCACCAAAGAGGTAGGTGGCGCTTCTTGCCCAGCAGAACAATCTAAAACTGAAACCACAGGTGGCGCTTTCTCGTCAACTGATTAATCCAATACTGAAATCACAGGTGAAGCTTCAACGACAACAGATTAATCGACCACTGGAACCACAAGTGGCGATTTATCGATAACAGATAAATCCACCAACGAAGAAGTAAGTGGCACTTGTTGCCTAACAGAACAATCCAAAACTGAAACCACAGGTGGTGTTTTCTCGTAAACTGATTAATCCAATACTTAAACTACAGGTGGCGCTTTATCGACAACTGATTAATCCAATACTGAAACCACAGGCCGCAATTCGTCAACAAAGATCAATCCACCAAATAAGCGCTTCAATAGATCTCCAATAGATCAATCTAATACTGAAACCAAAGATGGCGTTTCCATAGCTTTGATAGAGAGAGATTAGAGAGAGTATTATTTTGATATCTTTTCTCCCCAAAAGATAATATTATCCTGGTATTACACAATTGTAGTAATTAGCTATCCCATGTATTTCTCCATAAAAACTTAACATCAAAATGAACTTCTATTAAGTAAATGAAATTGGAAATTACGAATGCAAAAGCTTTAAAAACAAAACGAAAAAGCAAGCAAACATAAATTGATATACTTAAGTAAATTCAATTAAATGATAATCATTTGCATTGGCAAAGTTTTACCAAACTGCAATTCCAATTTGAGAAACTATACCTCAATTATGCACTTATACTTCGCTAGTCTGCTCGCATTCTCAATTCTATTCAATTTTTACAATACAATTTCAACTTAATCATCTTCTTCACTGAAAGTCTAAACTTATTACGGGGTTTTTTTCCTCGACAGTTTTTGTTGCAATTTAGCTTTTTGTTCTTGTGATTTTGTGAACGTCGCGCGATGTTTTTTGCCTGGCGCGTCCTTGCGTTACGTTGCGTTGCGCTTCTCTTCCAACATTTCGCGGTACATCAACTTTGATGAAGCTCTCGTTTAAAACAATTATAAATCTTTTATGTCTCCGGGGAAATTATTAATGCAGGACAGAATGAACGAAATTTAAAAAACAACGTAAAGATGAAGAAAACTTTTTGTTTTTTTGTTTTCGTTCGTTTGTTTGGTTCGTAACTCCCTTAGATGCCCTTTGCACTAATAAGAACTAATTTGTTGGAATCTCTATGCATTTTGGCCAAAAAGTTATGGTGCTGGTTGAAGTTGGCTAAGAATGTTGACTAACTGACTAAGGGTGGTGACGAATATTCACTTTCACAGTTTAGTAAAAATTCAATTCATGCAGTTTCGCTTAGGCTTAAATATCACACTGGGCAACAGGTGTCGCGGCGAACTTACTCCCTTCATCGCCCGTTTTTTTATTTTAGATAGAAAATAACAATTCTGTCTACTCGGCAAGAACTGTTGCCAGTGTGTTGCCGACCTTATGGTTTTGCTCTGGAATGGGAGAATTTTCGAGTATCATACTCAAATACGAAATAATTTTAATTGGGAAACATATCAAAACAAAAAGTTCCCACAAGTTTGAATTTAATAATAAGTTTCGCAGGACGTTCGAAACATTCAGTTTCGCTGTTTATTGCTTTCGCAATCTATATTTTTTTAAGAATCGCTATAGAACTTAATTTGCAGAAAACATCAAGATCCAGAAGTTGCCAGCGACTTCTTCTTCCTACTGCCCGAATTTTCCCTCTAAGGCCTTCGATATTGTAAAAACTGTGTACTCGGTGTGCGATACACCAAGCACATCGTGTTCAGTACAACAGCGATTACATGGTGTTCGCCGAGCAGTATTTTCAATATAACCACGGCCTAACGCGAAATATTTTTGTTTCGCTAAAGAAATATTTCTGTATTTGCTTTCATTTTCGGTTTCGCGAGAGAAATATTTCTTTATTTCCTTTAATTTTCGGTTTCGCGGAGGATATATTTCTGTATTTGCTTTTGTTTTTAATCTCGTTAAAGAAATATTGTTATATTCGCATTTAGTTTCGATTTCGCTAAAGAAATATTTTTACATTCGCTTTCAGTTTCGGTTTCGCGGGAGAAAAATTTCAGCATTTGCTTTGATTTTCAGTTTCGCAGAAGAAATATTTCTGCATTTGCTTTCATTTTCAGTTTTGCGGAAGAAATATTTCTGTATTTGCTTTCATTTTCAGTTTCGAGAAAGAAATATTTCTGTAGTTGCTTTTATTTTCAGTTTCGCAGAAGAAATATTTCTGTATTTGCTTTCATTTTCGGTTTCGCGGGAGAAATATTTCTGTATTTGCTTCCATTTTCAGTTTCGTGGGAGAAATATTTCTGTATTTACTTTCATTTTCTGTTTCGCGAGAGCAATATTTCTGTATTTGCTTTCAGTTTCGTGGACGAAATATTTCTGCATTTGCTTTCATTTTCAGTTTTGCGGAAGAAATATTTCTTTATTTTCTTTTATTTTCGGTTTCGCGGAGGAAATATTTCTGTATTTGCTTTCGTTTTCAATCTCGCTAAAGAAATATTTATATATTCGCATTTAGTTTCGATTTCGCTAAAGAAATATTTTTACATTCGCTTTCAGTTTCGGTTTCGCGGGAGAAATATTTCAGCATTTGCTTTGATTTTCAGTTTCGCGGAAGAAATATTCCTGTATTTGCTTTCATTTTCGGTTTTGCGGAAAAAATGTTTCTGTATTTACTTTCATTTTCGGTTTCGCGGGAGAAATATTTCTGTATTTGCTTTTATTTTCAGTTTCGCGGAAGAAATATTTCTGTATTTGCTTTCATTTTCAGTTTCGCGGAAGAAATATTTCTGCATTTGCTTTCATTTTTGGTTTCGCGGGAGAAAGAAATATTTCTGTATTTGCTTTCATTTTCAGTTTTGCGGCAGAAATATTTCTGTATTTGCTTTCATTTTCTGTTTCGCGAGGGAAATATTTCTGTATTTGCTTTCATTTTCGGTTTTGCGGAAAAAATATTTCTGTATTTACTTTCTTTTTCGGTTTCGCGGGAGAAATATTTCTGTATTTGCTTCCATTTTCAGTTTCGCTAAAGAAATTTTTCTGTATTTGCTTCCATTTTCAGTTTCGCTCAAAAAATTATGCTGATTTTTGCTTTCATTTTCAGTTTCGCGGAAGAAATATTTCTGTATATTTTAGTATCGGTTTTTGCTTAAGAAATATTTCTTTATTCGCTTTGGGTATCTTTTTCTATATTAGCACTTTCCTTACAACCCTACTGGCTCACTAACTTATCGGACCAACTAACTGTATGCTTCTCTGCCAGTCTCTGTCTCTGCATACGATGACTGATAGTTGCAGCGACTCGGGCACTGGCTGCTGTGCAGCCAGTATACACACTAATTTCATTCATTAAAACTTTTTTACTTACTTAAGTACTACGTTCCACGTATTGGTTGGGGTGGCACACCAAACAGAATCCTTTGGGTAAAATAAGAATATACCGAGTATGTATCTTGTATCTATCTTAACGTAACGTATAAGTCGTGAAGTTTTGTACAGTGTGGAATTTGCAAATAAATAGAAAAAATGCAATGTTTAAAATAAAATAATTTACCTACTGCATATTCTGCTTTTTTATGTAATGTGTAAGCAGCGTAAAAGTAAATTAATTAAATTCTTTCAAAGTCATACTCACAGAAATGATAGTACATGGAGTAAGTCATCATACATAATATGGTAAAGAGAAGCTTACACACTCCGCTACGTAGTACGGACTCGTATGCTGGGGCATATTTCTTTTGGCATGATTAAAGATGACAAGCTTTGGAAAAGTGATAGTAAATTTAAACAATTGCCCACTATAAATTAATGAGGTGTGCATTTATCGTCAAAGTTACTGAAACTTTTTTATGGTGGAGATAGAGAAATTTTGTTAATATTTACTGCAGACTTACGAGTATTTTATTCAGCTAATGCATTAGAATCGAATTGGAAGATATCTTCAGAAAAAATCCATATTTAAAGAAATCATGCTTAAAATTTACTGCATAAGTTTCTCATGGCTTTTGTCTTTACAACCATGAGTCGTTTTGACCTTATCACTCAATAATTAAATTTCTAGTAAATTTTTGTGCACCTTCAAACTAAAATTTTTCTCCCATTCAGTTTCTGGTTCTTTGTTTGCCATTTGGCATTTATGCAAGAAAGGACTAACTTGCATTTGAGTAATTGTTACCTGCTACCAACTATGTACATACATACATCGACATCTTCAAACTTACCTCGCATGTTATTACCCTTGAGAGTACATGCCACATAAACTTGGCTTGTTTGTTTGTTTGTTTGTTTGCTTGTTTGGAATAGTTTATGTTTACATGGAAATTAGGTCTACCAAATCATATACTACAATTATCAATATTATCCTACGCATGTCGTTGGCTTTCTCCCTCGATGTTTGCTCCATAATGTTGACATTGTAAAGCCACCCTAAAGTGTGTGTGTGTGTGTTTTGCGTTTGGGTTTTGGGCTTTGGGTTTTGGGTTTTGTTAATATTTCCAGCGGTTATAGCTTGTACAAAATTCATTGAAGGATAAGCGTCAGGTTTGAATCGATGATGACTTAAAGTTTATACAAAAATTCAATGTTCATGTTTGATCTACATAGAAAGTTATACAACATTATAGGTAAGTTAGTCAACTTTATAAAGGACTCAGATTAAAGATATAAAATGTTTTAAAATTAATAACAAGTAAGATTCATTGTCCATTCGATTCAAATATATTGAGAAGTCTGTGCTAATATCTCTGATATATTCCTACAGCCATCTGAGGTTCTGAGAACCTTAGGTATTCCGTTTATGTTCGTTAATGTTCTGTAACTTTACTTACATAGTTACACCAAATAGACCTGCATTAAAGATATCACATTACAGAGCTGACTTTCTGCTACTTGGTAGGTTAAAAATCAAATTAAAAATAAGGCCTAAATCTATACCAAAATCCAAAACAAGACACAGACCTCGATATGACATAAGTCGTAAGACTAAAATCAAATAAAAAATCAGAATAAATTCAAAACAAAAATTTAAGCCAAATTAGTTCAAAATGACAAAATCCAAAGTTTAATTCACACCAAAACTTAGATCAGAAATCGGAACAAATTTCTGATCGGACCAAAAAACGAACCGATTTTCAAAACAAATTTCTGAAAAAAAATCAATCAAATAATTAAGCTATAATGTTTACCTAAATTCAAATTAGCTATCAGAGCAAAATTCAGACCAATTATTATAATAATTTAGGCCGAAATTAATGACAGAATAAAATTCTAACCAAATTTTAGTCCAAATTTCATTCCAAATTTATAAATACCTAAATTCAGATCAGAGATTAGATAAAACTTGAGACCAGAATTCAGACCAAAGCTCAGATTTTAGACCGAAATTCACATTCAAATTCAGCCCAAAATTTATACCATAATTTAGACGGAAAATCAAATTAAATTTCCGTATAGAAAATTTACAACCGAAAATTTAAACCAAATTTCAGATCCAAAAATCAGACTAAACTCAGCATAAAATTTAAACCTAATCAGTCCAAAATGATGAAACTCAAAGTTCAATTAAGACCAAAGCTCTTAGCAACAAATTGACCAAAATTTATTTAACGCCAAACTTAGACCAAAATTTAACCCCAAACTCAGACCAAAATTTAATCCCAAACTCAAGCCAAAATTCAACACCCAAACTCAGAACAAAATTCAAACCCCAAACTCAGACCAAAATTTAATCCCAAACTCAAACCAAAATTCAAACCCCAAACTCAAAACAAAATTCAAACCCCAAACTCAGACCAAAATTTAATCCCAAACTCAGACCAAAATTCAAACCCCAAACTCAGAACAAAATTCAAACCCCAAACTCAGACCAAAATTTAACCCCAAACTCAGACCAAAATTTAATCCCAAACTCAAACCAAAATTCTAACCCCAAACTCAGAACAAAATTCAAACCCCAAACTCAGACCAAAATTTAATCCCAAACTCAAACCAAAATTCAAACCCCAAACTCAGACCAAAATTCAAGCCCCAAACTCAGACCAAAATTTAATCCTAATCTCAAACCAAAATTCAAACCACAAACTCAAAACAAAATTCAAACCCCAAACTCAGACAAAAATTTAATCCCAAACTCAGACCAAAATTTAATCCCAAACTCAAACCAAAATTCAAACCCCAAACTCAGACCATAATTTAATCCCAAACTCAAACCAAAATTCAAACCCCAAACTCAAACCAAAATTCAAACCCCAAACTCAGACCAAAATGCAACACCCAAACTCAGACCAAAATTCAGTACAAATTTCAGTTAAAAAATTAAAATTACAATTTAACCCAAAACTCGGACCAAAATTCAGACCAGTATGATTCATATTCGATTGATTGATGGGATCATTGAGTGGATCCATTTTTGTAAGTATACACATAATTTTTCATACGCTACTTTCGCTCATTTTTTCAGCTTTAGAAATTTCAAACGATTTTTGTTTGAAATGTAAAATTTTTGTTTGAAATATCAAATTTTACTAGAAACTGTCGGGCAAAGCCCTTTATCAATATAGAATGAATCATACGCGAATCAGCGCCCTCTATCAATCGAGTTTGATTCATACTCGTGGATACATACATATGTATGTACTGCCTATTATTTATAATGCATCCTCATATTTTTCTTACTTGATTGATAGAGGACGCTGCTCTACATTTCCGTAACAATTTCCATTTTGCCACGATCATCTTTTACCCCCTCATAAATATAAAATCGATTCTCAAGAGGTAAACTTCAAAAAGGCAAAGCTCAAGAGTGTGACAAATGAAAGTGAAAGTCTTTGCCACGTGTACGAGTATGAACGACCTCAAAATTAAACCCTTGATGGCTTTCAACCGATCAACTGCACATTCCCCAGCCATTCGAGTACTGGCATAAGGTATTTTCTATTTATTTTATAATGAACTTTATATTTATTTAATAAGGAGCAGTGTTCACCTGATTCTTTGCTGTGCAGCAGATAGCGATACCAGTTTATTAACTGAATGAATGGGTCATCAATAAGCGTTTAAAATTTTATCGATATGAAAATCGTAAAGAAGCATTAAAGCTATCTGCTCAAGGATCCAACATTGCCATACCTATTTTGCCGCATAATTAAGTAAATATACTTGTACTTATTTGCAGTGATTGTATTCTTTATAAATTTAATAAACCACAGTGTGAGGTAGGCATTCTTTACGCGGCATTAACACGCATTCAGGCGAGAATGCAGAATTGAACACAGGCTGCGTGAAAAGAGAAAGACAGACAGACAGACAAGCAGACAGACAGACAAGCAGACAGACAGACAGACAACTGGTCAAACAGGAATGCAGGTGAAAGCGCAGATTTGCGGTATAATTAAGAAATAAATGCCACAACCAAACACATTAAATATTCAGTGTATCCCAAACACACAAACCCTCATACACTTGCATTCAGCTGCAATGCAAATCGTATGTGGTTTTCAAGCTGCTGCTGCTGCAAAAAGGAAAAAGAATAACCCAATGACCGCGATTATTGCGAATGCGAATAAAATCAGTGAATATTCCGCATACATAATATGGCAAACACAAGCGTGAAGAGGCATGCAACAGCTTTAGAAAAGTGAGCAGAAGCAGAAGAAGAAGAGTCTCTTCAAAGCTTTTAACAGGCTAATTAATGTGCTTCATAGCTTCACTGTTTATACATCATATTTACATACTACTTGCATACAGTTAAGTTATGTCTAGAAATGCTATTCACATTAGTACGAACTGCAAAACATTTACGGAATACATGCAAATTTAAATAAATCACTGCATACCGTAAATATAAACAAAATTTTGTTTGCATTAATTTAAATTAACCATAAATACGAGTACATGCATTCGTACAGACACACATGCACATATCCATACATACGCATGCATACTTATAGTATGTAACTTTATTATCCTTTCGTTGCATACATACATTCGGATTTACTTCTCCTTTAGGCAAAATTTAATGCGCTGTTTTTTTTGCTGTTCATTTAATGCGCTTCTTCAAGGAGCCGATTGGAGGCAGTCTGCTTTCGGCATAAATGAATGAACAATCTACAAACCAGATCAAAATTCAGACTATAAAAGCAAATCATATTTCAGACTAAAAATCAATCGAAAACTCAAACCAAAAATCAGACCGACATTTAGACAAAAGCAGATCAACTATGACCTGCCTGCTGAAGTTGTTTAAGACTGAAGGCGAAGAGCACACAAAACGCATGCCAGAGCTTCTATGCATAATATACTCGGATGAAAGAATGTCGAGTGAATGCAACCACAGCGTACTCTGCCCAATCCATTATAAAGGTGATTCCACGATCTGCGTCAACTACCGTTGGATAAGTCTTCTTAATATTGCATATAATGTTATATCGAGCGTACTGTGCGAAAGACTGAAGCCCATCGTCAAGAGCTTCTATGTATAATATGCTCGGATGAAAGAATGCCAAGTGAATGGAACCTCAGCGTACTCTGCCCAATCCATAAGAAAGATGATTCCACGATCTGCGCCAACTACCGTGGGATAAGCTTTATTAATATTGCATATAAGGTTCTATCGAGCGTACTGTGCGAAAGACTGAAGCTCATCGTCAACAAACTGATTCGACCTTATCAGTGTTGCTTCAGGCCTGGTAAATCCACTATCGACCAGATAGATTCACACTACGCCAAATCTTGGATGAAAGGCCCGAGAAAAACAGATCGACACTTATCATCTATTCGTCAATTATAAAACAGTTGTTACTACGGCAACAAGGACCTTCGCCGGATGATGGGACTCATCGCAGGGCATAATCCATGGGCCAACATATGACCACCATCGGCATCACCGAGGACCCGACCTGCACATCTTGTCTGGAGGAGGTGGACAGCATAGAGCATTTTCTCTGCACATGTTCCGTCTTTGCCAGAACGAGATTGCGCATTTTGGGTTGCGATGTCACAGGAATGGACAAAGTTCACTCCTTCCCCTTCTGCGATCTTCTGAGATTTGTGAGAGAATCCGGAAAATTTGCGTAAGAAAACGCATATATAATGCTCTTTTCGACTTTTTCCCTCTTTTTATCTAACCTGTACTTGCTGTCACCTCTTCTTCTTTTCCTAGGTCTTAAGTACAATGGGCTACATAGCCTGAGTGCTTGAGGAACTTTCCTGCACTCGTAGGTCAGGTGCTCGGCCTTCTTCATATCCATCCATCCATCCACGGGCTCATTACACAATTGAGAAGTAGAGCCCTCTCTCGACCGACGTATGTTTGTTTGCATGTTTTCGTACTATTATATACATTTTTGTTCTTTTTTTGTATAATAGCTCATTGTTACCTTGAATTCTCGGCGTGCTCGGTGTACATTTCAACCAGCATATCGTGTTCGCGAGTGAGTAAAAGCTCTCTCTTCGTGTTCGGGGCAACAACAATTTCACGGTGTTCGCCGAGCAAACTCTGAACATCACCAAGGCCTTAGGGATCGTCACCAAAAACCAACGATCTACAGCCTCATGTATTTTGAGTATGTATGCATTTCAATAGAACTCTTCTTACCGCTGGGTACATAGTCACAAGCACACTTACTGTGCATATTTCATCATACCATATGCATGCACATAATATTGATTATTATCTGCAGCGATAAAATTTCAAGAGATGTAATTTGCGCTCAAGCACAGACACACACACACACATTCATATACATAAGTACAAACTTACATTGAATGGAGTGGTAATCTATAAGTGCGTTAATTATGTGCAGCTGTTGTTGTTGTTGCTGCTTCTGCTGCTTGTGTATGTGTCTGTGTGTGTGTGTGTGTGTGTGTGTGTGTGTGTTTGCATGCGTTTTTAATGGATATCAATATAAATGCACTTATCCTTTGACTGGCATCAACGAACTACCGACATGCATAAGTAGTTAGGTAAAATTTATATTCATATCCATATGCATACACACACTCATAGGTAAGTATGTTTGTATTACGATGAGTATGTATGTATGTGTGTGTAGTGGCAATTATAAGAAATTTATAAAGTAGTTATGCTTTGTGTAATATTTAAAAGAGATTATAGACTACATTATCTACTCTTTAGGCACTCAATTATTCATGAGAATGCAGAGCATTGTGTTGATTTGAAGGAAAATTGATAGGTTGAAGGAAGAAGGAGGGAGAATGAGAGAGCAAATGCAAACACAGGACACCGATAAAGAGTTAGACAGCAATTGTGGCAAGTGTTACGCCTTTACCACTATGAAATTCAGTTTTATCAATGTCGACTATGACCGCATGTAGCGCGGTAGTTATGGTTAATTGTGGAACACTATTTAATTTTTCCTCGACTTCCTCGGCTAGCCTTGCAGTAGCCCATACCATCAACCCAATTTTCTAGCTGTATGGAGCTGTACTTGACCGATGGCTGCACCAATTTCGAGCCTTAAGAGCCTCAATCGTTGGTTAGCGTAACACTTATCTTTAACGGTTGATCCACATAAATAATAGTCCAACGGAGTTGGAGCTGCGTGATGGCCAATGCACATCACCCAAACGGCTAATAACGACGTATAACGCCACAAAAAAGACCGAATACTACGTGGTTTGTGTGACACGGTACTCCAACCTCTTGAAACCGAATGTTATCCACACATATCTTCTAAAATAGGCCATAAATAATCAGTTATCATTTTGCGGGGTAGAGCACACCATTTACTGCAACGCTTCTTCCTTCGTCTGAGCAACAGCAGTAATTTTTTCGTAAAAGTACAAGAACGTGTAGTTTTATTCAATAAAAATCCAGTTTCATGCACACGCTTCACAAACTGATACCCAACTTGAGTGGAAGGCGTTTCTCTTCTAACGAACTTTCGAAAGCTCGTTTTAGGTCTAAAAATATGGCTCAAATTAATTTATTTTCACTAAATCTTTTGAACTATACTCGATTGATAGACGGCCAGTATAAATTACTTATACTCGATTGAAAAGATGAATATGAATCATATTCATTTGATAGAGGGCACTGATTCGCGTACGATTCAAACTTGATTGGTAGATCACTTTCTACTAAAATTTTACATTTCTCCCAAAAATTATACATTACAAAAAAAATTGTTAGAACTTTTTAGAGCTGAAAGAAAGAGCGAGTATAGACTAAAAAAAACAAACGCAGGCACAAACAAATGGCGATTGTGTTACGATAAAACCTCCAGTGAAAGCTGCGACTCAGAGACGCCGAGAATGTAGAGAGACGTCGAAAAATGGAGGCCCAACAAGATTCAAATTCTGCTATCGTAAAAAAAAACCCAAAGTAACTTTGGTCGCTGTGGCGTAGTGGTAGTGCGTTGGACTACTACGCAGAGTGTCCGGGATTCGAATCTCGGCACATGCAAAATTAAAAAGTAGAAAAAAATACTTTTTCTACACGGCACCACCTCTTGGCAGGCAATGGCAAACCTACAAGAGTAAAAATTGCTATGAAAAGCTTTCCACTTCGCCGTTCGGATTCTGCATTCAACTGTAGGACCCTTCCATTCATGTACAAATATAACACGCACAACATGAGTGGATGCGAAAAGCTCGGCCTAGGCCCTTCATGCGCTGTTGTGGTATTAAAAGTAAAGTAACTTGAGGCACAACAGAATTCGAATTTCATTGAAAAACCAGTCGCAAAGACTAATGCGGAGAGACAGCATGAATGTCAAAGGAGTTCATTACTAGAGCCAATGAATGCATCAACACTCATCTCGACATCGTCCCAACGAAGGTCGTGAGAATACTTATACAGCAATAGGCAGTCACTGAGGTGGCCAAATTCAGCGAAAGAAAAGGGCAGAAGATTTACGTGGAAATTTCCATGAAAATATTTCTTTCGTGGAAAGAAAACAACTCACATCAGCACAATAAAACATAGACAAGATTTGCTAGGTTTCGACTCAACCTCATAACGTCAGTTCTCAGACTGGTAAGTAGCAGATATTCCAACTGTTGACATCATACAACCTGAATATTTTGATGATGATGATTATAATTATGATAATTATAATGATGATGGTAATTATATTGATTAGGCAATTAAATTCGCATGCTTCTCGTATGAATATTTTTATGGAGATGATGATTTTGCAGAGAGCGTTGCATGCATTGGAAATGCAAACGGTCAAAATGAAGTTAATCCAGATGTAGCATACCTGGGATTAGGAATCATCAAACTGAAGTATAACAGGTTTATCGTTAGCATAAATCAGTACATCGTTAAAAATTCCTTCGGCCACGCCTGTAATGTCTGCATTAGACTCTGGTTTTTACAAGATTACTGAACCTAACCTGAAAACCCAAAACGCAAAAGTTCTGAAGAAGTGAACTTCTGACGGAGACAATGTTTTAATTTTTGTATATATTCTACTTATGGTATAACATATTTTACTCAAACCTCATGAACATAAGCAGTTTTGCTTCAAATAGACAAGCATAAAATATACCAACTCGTATATAGTAAAAAGTTCAAACACATACTCGTAAATCTTATCACTCACATAAGTCACACTTTAGCCTAGATTTTTAGAACGCAAAAAAAAAAATGGTGCAGAACTTAAAAAAAAGGGAAAAATGAATCAAAACTTTCATTTGTGTGTGTGTGTGGCGCATTTTTATAAACATTTTCAACTAAACGACGCAAAAATGTGCTGGTAGTTTTGGAAAAGTTAAGCTCATTAAAAACAACAAAAACAAAGGAAAGTTACTTCATTTTTTAGAATGTAACTGAAGCAGCAGCATGAATCGTGTTGCAGCTATACTGTATACTCGTAAGTGCAAAGAATGCTCCCAACGAAGTTGCATGATAGACTCTGCTTCATAATGCGTTGCAATGCGCTACTTTGCGATGCACTGAAGCTCATTTACTTAAAAATATATCCTTTTATCTTTTAAGTGATGTGTTCCAAAAAATATAATTGCTTTTAATTAATACATTTCCATTTCTATAAATTACATTGTTTTGTGACACATTTTCTTGATCTTAAACATCCAAAAACAATGAAACGCAGTACAATTGTAATCCATCCCATGGTACGGGATCGCCCTGATCCCGGCCTAAAATAGTTTTACTATGTGATATTTTTTATAAAAAATCGGATTCGGCTTAAAACTGTAGGTCCCTTCCATTCTTGTACAAATATAACACGCACAACATGAGTGGATGCAAATAGCTCGGCCTAGGCGCTTCATGAGCTGTTGTGCCATTAAAAGAAAAGAAAGAAGAATTTTTATAAAATTCCCTCCAAACTCTTGCTCTGCAAACTTTTACTTTACATACCCACTAAAAGGTTCACTTAATTTATTTTTTTTGTGCTGCTCTTTCTTGAAAGTGAACATGTAAAAAAAGAACGAGACTGAGTAAGATTTTAATCCTTCCTACGGCAACTTAATAATTTTTCTATACATTATTTTTTATAAACTTGGATCCAGATAAGAAAAATATAAATATTCACATGTACAGGTAGTCCACAATAATACCCCTTTTATAAGAGCAATGGAGTAAAAATTATATTTTCAAGCTTATATTTTTACTCACTGAAATATCATTAAATTTCGACACGGCACCACCTCTTGGCGTGCAATGGCAAACCTACTAGAGTCAAAATTGCCTATGAAGATCCTTTTCGCCAATTGGATTCGGTATAAAACTGTAGGTCACGTCCATTCATGTACAAAAACAAATAACACGCACAACATGAGTGGATGCGGAAAGATCGACCTGGTTTCTCCATGTGAGAAGAAAACTTCATTCAATTCTTCCTTTTTGCTGTTTTTTCAACAAGTAAATGCCACAAAAAAAAAAACCTGACGATACGGCACGAACGGAGTAAGATTTGAATTCTTCCCAGCAGCAGCTCACTGGTGCTTCTTACTCAAAATAAGAATAAGAAAATATATTTATTTATAATATATGAATGAACTTTGACCTCTTTTTATAATACAATGGAACTCCAATTTTTACTGACTAAAAGCTTGATTTAATTCGCTTGCCAATCGTGTAGCTTTTTCATTCACGCTTATATACAAAAAAAAAGGGGCGTGATAAGACTTTACTTCCCCCTGCGGAAAACTTTCTGATCCTGGTCTTCCTTAATTCTTCGATGTGATATTTTCGATAAAGTTGGTTTAAAATAAGAAACATTTAGTTTTATAGAAATTTTCACCTGTGCAGGTATCGCACAATAATTGTACTTTTATAAGAACAATGGAAAAAAGTAATACTTTGAAATTTAAATTTTTACTCACTGAAACTTTCACCCAATTCCAATTTGTTGTTGCTTTTCCATGAACGTGTATATGCAAAAACACGAGAATGAATAAAATTAAAATCCATCCGGCAAAAACTTTCTGATCGCGCTCTTTAATACTTTTTTTATGTGATATTTTTATTTAAGTTGGTTCCAAATAAGAAAAAATTAATTCGAGTAGTGAAGCGGCGATAAACAGAATGCTCCAGTTTAAGATTTGTCACAGTCAAAAATCAACGTTGATTTATTGCAAAGAATATTTAACTTTAATTAAATTTATATTATTCCATTTTCAAATAGAAAAACACAACCGAAAAAGAAAGATTACAAAAATAAAGTAAATAGTTAAGTTGGGCTTGATAGCAAAAAAAAGAGATTTATGTGTGTTCAGCGTAGAGTGTGTTCAAGCAAGTGCATTTAGTGCTTAGTCACAGCAGGGTTGCATGTATGTACTATGTGATTTTACGCTGATATTGGGTGAAAGTAAACCGGCGTAACTCGAAGCCGGAAATTTGGTTTTTAGAGTAGTGACTTTATGCATTAAGAGTAGTATCCGGATGAAGTTTTGAATTAATTCCATCTTACACGAAAGTCGAAGCGGAGGAGCAAAGTTTTGGAAAATAAAACACAAATATGGTAAACATTTAAAAGTCTATCCCTTTACTTTAATAAAACATGAAAGTAAAATTTCACATAAAATTAATTACTTACTACGTACTTATAATCTTCAGCTTCAGCTAAAAACTTAGGCTGATTTCGGCCCCTTTTGTCAAAACCAAATATATGGTACTATTTAAGGTCGCATAGTCGAAGAACCGAGTGGTCGCCGTGGACCTGTTGATAGTGTGCTGGACGGACTTTTACGCAGAGTGCTCAGGTTCTAATCACGGTACAGTTAAAAATCTAATATAGAAGAATTACAAAATGTTTCGAAACGGAACCACTCCTTGGGTGTCAATGACAAACTTTCAAGAGTAAAAATTGCCTAAGCCTTTCACTTCGTCGTTCCGATTCGGTATGAAACTATAGGTCCAACTTCCATAGTTTTAAAACACACGCAATATGTGGTTCCATGTAGTCCACACTAATTGCCCTCCTACTTACACATATACAAAAATATGAATTAGAGCAAGAGCTAACCTTTAACGCTATCTTATTTTTTTTCTAGCCTGAGTGACCTTGAATTTGTAAGCCATCAAAACCAATTGCTTTAGGACCGCTCTTCTTTATTTCATCATAAAACATATAACTTTGGCATGCAAAATGTAAACAAAAAAATTTAAAACCCTGAAGCCATGTATATACATTTCGTCATATATGCAAGTTTTTTTTATTGTTTTTAATTTGAAAGCAGTATTGATGTAGAGACTTAAAAATAAAAAACTGAAAAGCCAAAAATTAGTTATATATCCTTCTACGAGAGTAAATCATGCGCACATAAAATTCCTCTGAACAGCTTATAAAAGAATCGCATTAGAAGCGTAGCTAAACGAAAGCGCATTAAAGTTGTCCCATGGGTTTTAAGTGCGTGTGAGAGTATGAGTTCGTGTGTGTGTGTTTTTGAGATGAACACATAAATTTTCTGCTGCAATATGTGACAACAAAAGAAGAAGAAGGGAAAAGAAGAAGAATTTGAATCAGAAGCAGAAAAAGTAAAAGAAGTCAGCGCAGATTTTATTCTGTCATACAAAGTAAAATGGCACACAAAAATTATGTAAAGAGTAAAAATAGTAATATACTCTTTAAAGCTCAACACTCTTCTTTCTCTCCGTGCTTCAAAATTCATACTCGTGCCTGCATGCAAAATGTACTCGTAACGAAGAGTTTTAAGAATTTAATATTTTAATTATAATTTATGAAACTGTTGAAACTGAAGCACTAGAAATCGCATGAAAACGTACATACACATACATAAATACAAGTCATGTAACAACAAAAATAGTGTGAAGAAGGGGAAGGTAACAAAAGGAAACCTTAAACGAATTATCATCATCATTTAGAGCGTTTCTTACGTAGTGATTTTAATTACATTTCACGCTGCATTTATTTATGTACCTACATATACTTTTTGCTATTAAACCGTGTTTAGTTATTGGAGTGTGAGACTAATTTGACAATTGACACATACTCGTAACAACAAATAAGTTATTGTGAATTGAAAAAAAGACATGGTTCGCTGATTTAACTTAACAATTCGACAGATTTTCTAATGCTTACATACTTGCAGTGATTCTGTAAAGGCTGCACATAAATGAAACGGTAATTCATAACTTGAAAGGTTTTAACTCGGGTAGTGAAGATTTGCTGTGGTCATCGTCATGCAGCGATACGCACAATGCGCCGGTTTAAAGCTTGTCACAATCAAAAATCAACGCCGTATCGTCCGTAATAATCAGTAAAAAGTTCATTAACTGCGAAGAATATTTAAATTTAATAAAATTTATACTATTCCAGCTTCAAAGAGAAAAATATAACCAACATTTCTGAAACCAAGAACGAAGAAGCAAAAATTACAAAAAGAAATTAAATAGTTAAGTTGGGCTTGATAGCAAAAAAAATTAGATGGATGTGTGTTCAGCGTAGAGTCTGTTCAAGCAAGTGCATCTAATGCATACTTAGTACATAATAGCAGGGTTGCACGTACTATGTGATTTTACGCCGATATTGGGTGAAGCCGATATTCTTTAGAGTAGGGATTTTATCAGTTAAGATTAGTATCCGGAAGATATTGTCATCCAAGCCGAAGTTTTGCATTAATTTCATCTTATACCAAAGTCGAAACAGACGACCAAAGGTTTTTAAAAATAAAACGCAAAGAAAACCGTACACAAGTCAATCCCTACACTTTAATAAAAAATGCAAATATAGGGGAAAAATTAAATTTAACTTAAAATTATTTAAATACTATAATTTACTTATAATTATCAGCTGATTTCGGCGACTTTTTACCGAAACCGAATATACTATATAAGGCCGAATAGTCGAAGCACCGAGAGGTCGCTATGACCTTGTTGATAGTGTGCTGGACTGTTAGCAGAGTGCTCAGGTTCGAATGTCGGCACAGTTAAAAATCTAATATTGAAGAATTACAAAATTTTTCCAAACGGTACCACCGCCTTGCAGTCAATGATAAACCGCTAAGAGTAAAAATTGCATAAGAAAAACTTTTCACTTCGTCGTTCGGATTCAGCATACTACTGTGGGCAAAAGTTAGTAAGACTTTGTTCATAATTTCAAATTTTTTTATTCATTCTTCCAAATTTATTTCGTTCCCTTCAAAGTAATCCCCCCCGGCCCCAATACACTTGTGCCAACGTTTTTTCCAATTCTCGAAACAGTTGTTAAAGTCAATTTCCGGAATAGCCTTCAATACGCTTAGCGATTCATGTTTAATGTCTTCAATTGACTAAAACGGTGTCCACGAAGCGGTTTTTTGAGTTTAGAAAATAGCCAAAAGTCACACGGTGCGAAAAGTCAGGCGAATAGGGTGGTTGCGGAACGATATCAGTCGAATTTTTGTCAAAATGGTGCCAAAACACTGCAACAATGCAGTGATTTTGGAACCAATCGTGCATTCACTCTTCTTAGGCCCAAATGATGTTTTAAAATGGTTTTCACTGATCCTTCCGATATTCCAACGATGCCAGTAAGGTCTCTGTTGATTGACTGTTAATCGTCGATTCTCGATTCTCGAGCACCAATTCCTTGATTTTATTGACGTGTTGATCAGCAGTTGATGTTGATGGCCGTCCTGGACGTGGTTCGTCGTCAACGCATTCTCGACCATCTTTGAACAATTTGTACCAATCAAAAACACTTGCTCGCGACATACAATTATCACCGAAGGCCTTCTGCAACATTCTGAACGTTTCGGCACCAGAAATTTGATTCCGCACACAAAATTTAATGGAACTTCCTTGTTGAATAATTTCACTCATTGTGAAAATCGCCGAATGCACTTTTTGTACTTCAGAAAGACAAGCGTATACTAAACACTAATGATTATTTTGATGTGACATTTGGCACAGATGTCACCGACAGTCATACCAACCTTAAAAAAATAATATTTTGATGAATGGGTTTCCGCGCGAAATTTAAATTAAAAAGTCTTACTAACTTTTGCCCACAGTAGTAAAACTATAGATCCCGCTTCCTTACTTTTAGAACACACACAATATGAATGGATGCGAAAAGCTCGGCATAATCTTTCCATGGTTGTGCCATTTTAGAATCCAAAAAAAAAAACCGATACTAATTGAGATTTGTCCCGAAGTCTAAGATATTTTTTGTTTTACCGAACAGCCGGAACACTGATGCCTAATATTTTGTCTAACCATAGTTGTAAGCCAAGCAGCCTAAAAACTGAAACTTATTTTTTCGGAGGGGCTCTTTATACTCATATCTATTGGACACTAGAGAGAAAAATGGAATCTAGCCACGGGATACCTTAATAACTGCTGATCTTCATTTCTAATGGGCGTAGACTGTTCATTTAAGGGAATTTAGTAGTATATTACTACTTTGCTGCCTGATGACAATGTATCAATAAGACTTTGTGACGTCATACTCTCATGTGTGTGACACTATCAAATAGTCGAAAAATCGAATCCGAATATTTAGGCACTAATTGAGAGTTTTGCCAAAGATATTTTAATTCAAACAGTCGAAAGACCGATGACGGATACTCGGTCGGCGATTAGCTAAAACTTGTGCCTTGACGAAATCGTGTACAATTCCCCACCCCCGCCTTCATTATTGCCACTGAGAGACTGGTTTCGTTGGACGTGTTAAATCATCGCATTCAAGACCAAAGCAGGCTGATTGGATAGATCGCAGAAGATGATTAGGAGATCGAAGACGAAGAGGTAAGGTATCGCAACTTTTCCTGAATAATTCAAAAAAAACAAATG
Organism: Palloptera scutellata; assembly: GCA_958295655.1. Classification (NCBI taxonomy): domain Eukaryota; kingdom Metazoa; phylum Arthropoda; class Insecta; order Diptera; family Pallopteridae; genus Palloptera; species Palloptera scutellata. The sequence goes on along the minus strand of OY282452.1, from coordinate 55,099,268 downwards.
AACAAAATTACACTTACCATATTACCCCGTCGGACACTATCGGAACCTAGTTACAAAATCATTTTACAGGTCCAATACTGCTACTGAGCCAAGATTGAATTATTGGAATTGACTATACGAACCACTGCCAATGATTAAATCCTAGAGAATTGAGCCCTCGTACTGAGAAGGTTATAGATTTTATAATGAATTATCCGAAGTTATACATAGTGCGAGTATAATAACAGACTACTGCCAATAATCCAGAGCTCTCTCCAGCTCACTCTAGATCCTCGTACTGGGACAGGCGTAAATTGTATAAGGAAAGTTCTGAATCAGCAACTCAACTCACAGCCGGTATAATTAAGTAATTCAGATTTATATAATATTTATTTAATGCCCTTATATATTTTGAACCTAAAGCACCCAACTACATTCATAGTAAGGACGACTTTCAATAAAATTCTTTACATAATTAAAAGCAAAAAAACAAAAAAAATAAACTCATCATCGTTCTTCATTAACACAATCAAATATTTTAGTTTGGCTTTTATTAAAAGTTAAAGAAAAAAATGTGAAATTTATAACAGCACAGCAAATGATGCTTAAAAGTATATGAGGAATACACCGCAAAGTTGGAGGTGGGCTGGGCTGGACTAGGCTGGGGTGTGGTGTGGTGCGGTGTGATGGCGTTGCTTTACTTTCAAAGTCAGCCAGTCAGTTAGTAAGCCAGCCAACAGTCTGTCCAACCCAACACCACAGTCAAACTAAGACCGGCAACTAGGAAAACCAACCAACCAACCAAACTAAATCCAGGAACCTTTCATTCTTGTCATGCTGCAACATTTTGCATTATGCGAATAATTTATATTCACAGCTCAGCGCGACAGTCATTTTTCTAATGTTTGCTCTACTGTATTGCATGATGATGTGTGCATGATGCTGCTACTGCTGCTGCTTGCCGTCTGCCACCACAGCTACACCAGAGCATCGTCGCTCTCTTGGACTCGTGCAACTTTGCGCACTGATATACATACTCGTGCATCGTCATGTGCAGCGCGCATTCAACTAAATCCCATTATGAAGTGAGCTTATGGTGGCAAAAAGAAAGAAAACAAGAATGCACGAAAAAGACTTTCTTCATCATGCCATCCATCGTTGACTCCTTCTGCTCGCAATCCATCTCCTCCTGCTACTTTTACTTACTTCTACCGCTACGCTGATGATGTGCCAATGGAGGTGGTAGCTCTACGTTGATGTTGGCCCCATTTGGTGACAGCGTGTTTCCGTTGTTGCTTCCGTTAGTGTTAATGTTAACTTGTAGATAGTTATTGCGCTATTGTTGTTGCTGTTGCTACTTCCACTTCTGCCATTGTTGCTGCACATTCATTTTACATAATGCAAATTAAGTTAGATTCCGGTTAATTTTTATTTTGCTTTTGTTTTCAGTTTTCGAGAAAGCTCCGGTGATTTAGTGGTAGTATATACTTACTTATTTAAATGAGTGTGTGTGTGTGTGTTGTAAACATGTGTCTTTGTATGTGTCGGTGCGATATATGCGAACATTTTGAGCTGTGCATAAAATTGTCATCAGTTTATTGTTTGGTTGTCCTTGTAGTATTTTAGTAACGATTTGCTTGAGTCTGTGAATGGAGCTTATAAAAATGTACTCGTTTAATGAAAATATCACATTGAGGTAAAGTTTTAACTTACTTACTTACTTACTTTTAATGGCACAACAGCCCATGGAGGGCCTAGGTCGAGCTTTTCGCATCCACTCATGTTGTGCGTGGATGGAAGGGACCTACAGTTTAATGCCGAATCCGAACGGCGAAGTGAAAAGCTTTTCATAGCAAATTTTACTCTTGTAGGTTTGACATTGCCTGCCGTGTGACGGTGGTGCCGTGTAGAAAAATTATTTTTTCTACTTTTTGATTTTGCCTGTGTCGAGATTCGAACCCCGGTAAAGTTTTAAGTTCTCACATATTTGCGGAAAAATGCTTTCAGACTATTCTATTCTTTTTCGATTTGATTTAACTACATTTGTAAAATTTCATGCAAAAATCCAACCTTCCATACTACTCTCTCTCTCCTTCTACTTTTCTCTGCTGATAATAGTGCAAGACTGAAAGACTGTGGGAGAGAAATAGGTAGAAAAATAAGGTAGTAAGAAAAAGACGCAAAACTTCTATATCTTTCATATTACCTTAATTTTCTACCTGGCTCTCTAGCACAGTCTTTCATGCTTGCACTAACCAGCCTGGGCTCTTTCATGCTACCTTAATTTTCTACCTGTCTCTCTCGCACAGTCTTTCATGATTGCTGGTACAAGGGGATTTTTCCCCCTTGAGAATGGCAAACGCAGTTAAGCGAGGGTCAACTAATCAACTTTATATATCGCTTACCTCTATTCCTCAACCACATATCTCCAAAAGTATAATTTTGCAGAAAACGAAAGAACTTGAATATCAGTTGATATGCTTTAGTGTTCAAGTGGAGATACGAGGTTGAAGAACCGGCTATAAAAATTAAATTTTTTCATACAAACACGCTGATTACCGATTTCTATCTGGATTCTTCTACTATAAGTATATCATAGTTCCGGTTACTGGTGTTTTCCAATATTGAATTCCTACTTTTACTCCCAAGAAAAATGTTCCCTGAAATGTACATACATATAATGTACTTATGTTTCGTGGGAACAATAATCTTTCATAATTTCTTGTATTGTTAAAATTTTCGGATTTAGACCACAAATATTAAATTCATAAAAATATCAGATCATTTTGGCGATGGATTTTTTGGAGATGGACTCTCTTTAAACTCTCATCATCTTTCCAACCAATGCTAACTAGGAGTGATGATATTGATGTTGTTGGTACAGTTGTTCCAACCGCAGCGAGGTCGCTGTGGTGTCGTTGGTAGTGCGTTGGCTTATTACGCAGAGTGTCCGAGATTCAAATCTCGGCACAGGCCAAATCAAAAAGTAGAAAAGACAATTTTTCTACACGGCACCATCTCCTGGCAGGCAGTAGAAAACCTACAAAAGTAAACATTGCCTAGGAAAAGCTTTTCACATCGCCGTTCGGAATCCTCATAAAACTGGATTCGGCATAAAACTTCCAATCATAAATATGTAAGTGTAACATGCACAAAATGAGTGGATGCGAAAAGCTCGGCCTAAGCCCTTCTTGTATCGTTGTGCCATTAATAGAAGAAAATAAAGTACAAATGAACTTATTTTTTGGTACAATTATGCTTTTTAGTAAAATTGCACTTTTTTGATACAATTGCACGTTTTTGATACAATTGCATTTTTTTATTATAATTGCAATTTTTTTTAGATACAATTGTAATTTTTGGTAAAATTGTACTTTTTAGTACATAAGTACAACTGTTCTTTCTGATATAATTTGAAAACCAAACGCAGTTAAGATATTAGTACAATTGTACTTTTTTGGTATAATTGTACTTTTTGGTACAATTTTTCTTTATAGATAAAATTTTAGCGCATTTTGTTTTACACAAAATTTATATCATCCATTGTATCTTCTCTTATACATAGTATACATACAGGGTGCGACATCTTTTGTGGCGGTATGTAAACATTGAATAACTTTAACATTTATCAACCGATTGACTTGAGTAATTTTGTCAATTCAGTACAATTTTAACCATGAATTGCTTCCGCTTAACACCGAAACAATGCGCCGAAATAGTAACGCTGTATATTGAAAATAGTCATTCACTTGTATTAACTCCACGTGCATATCGCAACAAGCACCGTCTGACGCCAAACACTTTTCGTCTTTTAGTGTCGAATTTTGTTGAGCACGGGACAGTGGGAGATCGTCAACATGCCGTTCCGTTCATCAGCGCACAAGATGTTGCAATGAGCTGGTTGAAGCAGTAAGAGAGAGAGAGTGTTGCCGAGAACCCACATGTATCGCATTGTCACCGAGCTCAACAATTTCGGCGTCAGTGGAACCACCTTGCAGCGCATTTTGAAGGATGACTTGCATTGGTTTCCGTATAAAGTGCAATCTACCCAAAGAATATTGCTGACAGACCGTCCACGTCGCTTGGAATATGGCGGGCCAAACTGTCGCTGGAATGGTTGATACTGAATCTGAATTTTGGAAGGAAATTTTGCTGACCGACGAGACCCATTTCACACTATCTGGCGCCGTTAACAAGCCGCATTTAGGCAAGGGAGAATCGGCACACACGAGATCCATGAAACACTATGACCAAAAATTTACTGCTTGGGCCGGCGTTTGCGCCAAAACCATCATTGGGCCATTTTTCTTCAGAGAAGCCGCAGAAACAGTCGATGGGAATCGTTGATATCGGTGGATGTTGGTTGGCTCATTATGTCTGCCCACAAATGCGTAAAAAAGGTCTGATCGGTGAATGGTTTCAATTAGACGGTGCGCCATGCGTCACTGCTAATCAAACAATGCAGTTTCTGTAACGAAAATTCCCTGGACGTGTGATGCCCAAAAATGGTGGCATTGACTGGCCACCCAGATCTCCAAATTTGACCCCTCCAGACTTCTTTTTGTGGTGTTATTTATAAAAGGAAAGTGTACGCCAGCAAGCCTTAGACCATTGACGAACTCAAGGCAATCATTCGTGCCGGAATCATTGCTATACCGCCCGAGATGCTCGAAAAAGAGATGGAAAACGCAGCAAAAAGGGCACAACCACACTATGCTGTGGTCAGTAACGGCTAGCCACTAAGCCATATGATTGATGTTGTATTAAAACATTAGTCGAAAATAAATTGTAAATGACTAATATAAAGAAAAATACCTCATATTTGAAAATCGGTTGTTTTTTTAAGTTATTCAATATTCACATATTCACTGACATAAAAGATATCGCACCCTGTAGTATACCATATGTATACCTCAATCCAGATTAAATGTTCAATTTTCTGGGTGAACCAGCACATGCCAACGAGTACATATTTTTAGTACGATGAAATTCTCCGTTTTAAGTTCACCAGTGAATTTCTCTACTAATGAGTTTTGCCTTTCGTTTATTGTAAATCAGAATTCGTAAGTATTGCCACAATCTACCGGTAAATATGATGGTCATAATTGCGGCCCAATCGTATTAAATTGAACATGAATTTAATGACAAAACATGCAAAAGCTCAAAGCTATTAACTTGTCAAAATAAGTGACAAGACAATATTTCAAAATTATTATTATTTTGACAATAAATATAAATTCCTGCAATACAATCAATTCACACACACACACACACACAAATACACGCACACACACACAAATGTTATGTGAAAGTGAACATTTATTTTAAGCTGCATGCAATAAATCAAACTAGCAACAAAACAAAATAAATTAAAATAAATAAATTCTCATCACCATACAATGCGAAAAAACCAAAAAAAAAAATGAAAATATAAATAAAAAACTCACGTTTAAAACTAAAATTAAAAAAGGAAAAAATTTTTATAAAACTATTGCTGCAGCATCAAAAGAAAAATACCAAAATGAAATGAATTGAAAAAACGTGTTAACAAATTAAATACATCGCACAATCAAACTTTCATGGGCAAATTGCTTTGTTAATTATTTAAATTAGCGTTTTGCGGTTTTCCGCAGCACACCAAGCCCCCGAACGAGAGGCCGCACGCCACTGTCGCTCTCCCTCTACCTATTCTTCGTCCAACCCGAACGTCGAATGAGAAAATATTTGAAAATTTTATCACAACAAACGACAACGAGTTATAAATAAATTGCGAAAATCAATGCAACCGCAAGCGTGGCTAGAATTAAAGTCGCACTGAAAGCATAAATAATACAAACGCACACACACACACACACACACGCACGTAAGCACAAACACATGCATACACTGAGCGAGAAAGTTACAGCCATTTGCGAATGACCGCAATCCAGTGCGTGGTCATTGCCATTGGTAGGTATAAAATCAGGCAACAGAAACCACCACCAACATGGCTAGTAGCTGGGCTGTTAGCTGATTGTCAGCATGGTATATGAACACACATACATAAATACCATACATGCATATATACATATGTAAATACATACATACTCGTTCATGCATTTGCATGCATATGTCCTGCTAATGAATCGATCATGTCACATTCACTTCGAAGTGATTTAGAACGGAACTTTTTAAATTGGCTTGAAGCACACACACACACACAAACACTCACACACACACACATGTTTTATGTGTGTTATTTTTGGTTGGCGAGTGAACGAGTGAGTTTAAAATTATTTGGAATATTTTGCGTTTAAAATATTTTTTTCTTTTTCTGATGAAATGAGAACCTCCATTTCCAGTTGTGCAACAATTTGACACCTTACAAAATCAAATGGCAAATGATTAACCCTACACAGGTAATTCAAGGCCGCTAATTCTGATTGTGAAGTCTCATTTTCTCCAAACACATCTGAGAACCACGCTTTGAAAATCCTTAACCCTATACAAAAACTATTTACTTCAAAAGCATGAAACATGCCTAGAAAAAGTTGTTTCTCATGAATTCGTAAATATTCGGATTCTTGGACTTTAATTCTTTAATTTCATTTGATAATAATAATTCGTTCTTTGTTTTCACATTCCTTTAGAAACTCATGAACCATTCTAGATTTCCATCTCTTACTTACAACACAATTCAGTTTTCCAATACAGACCCATAGATTCCAAGTACAACCTATAACAAATCGAAGACTATTAGCACATACTCTTGGGAATAGTCTTCTTGCAGCCGATGCTCCCAAACTTTATTCAATAGTACTTATACCTTCTAAATCCATATCTCAGCTTAACTTTCCTAGATTAGTTATTTCTTTTAACAAAAACATCGAACCCAAAGAAATTTAAAACGTAAATTTAAACTTTAAATTTCTATTTAAACCAACTGAACTCCACATAAGTACTTACTTGACGTATTTAAGTTTCTCTGCAATTTCGATAACATTCCTCAGCACAGTAGGTAGTACTTTAGAAATTTAAAGTAGGTTGTTTCATCACATCAGCCACATCATTTTTGTGAATCTTCGCATTAAATTCTCCCAATTCAAAATTACATCCACTGCCCAAATAAATAATCGCAAGAGTAGCACAATTGGAACCAAAGAAAAAAAACAGATAAAATAGTTTTGAAAACCTTTTTGACACTCACATTCTCTAGGGTAACGTTACGAGTAAAGTTACGAGTAAACTCAAAGGCCACATAAACTTATATTATGTTTCAAAATATTCTAAAGTGGCGCCATTTGGCTGAAATTCTTGGAATTCTCTTCTAAAACTCTTTTCGTTTTTTTCTTTATTTTTCTTTTGATTGACCTTATGCCTCGTTTGGAAATTTATGTGACTTTGTTTGTGTGTGTGTGTGTGTGTGTGTGAGTATGTGGCATGACACACTTTTTGCAATCTTTATTCAACAATAAGAATTAAATATTGGGCAATTACTTATTCAACATACTACAGACAAGAGGATTTAAGTACGCAGTCTTTCGAAATATTATGCAAAAAGAATAAAAGAGACAAAAGATACGAAAAGAAGAAGACAAGGCAATTGATGCACAAAATATAAGTTTTATTGAGATGAAATTGCTATTATGTAAAAGTTTAAAGTTTTAAGGGAGCTTACTTATTTATGGTACTTAGCGGGCACTACAACCAATGAACGGTCTTGGCCGCCTCCCTCGATAGGCGGTTAATAAGGCAAAGTACAGTCAGGTCCCCCTGTTCCTGGTCTTTCCAATGGAGATTAGGGCCAGGTCCTCTTCTGCGTCTACGTCCACCGTGGTTCAAATAAAACACCCTTCTAGCCGGAGCGCTTTCTTCCATTCACTCAACATGACCCGGACAGCGAAGCCGCTGAATTTTTATACCCTGGACTAAGTCTGTGTCGGCGTACAACTCATACAGCTCATCGTTCCATCTTATTCGATACACATCGTCCACGCATACTGGACCGTAGAACTTACGGAGTATCTTCCTCACGAACGCTCTCAACAGCCTCTCAACGTTGGTGCTCAATGTCCATGTCCCGGTGCCATATATTAGGACGAGTAGGATGAGGGAATTGTATAGCGTAATTTTCGTCGGTCAATAGAGGGTACGCATCACAGAAAAATTCCGTTGAAGTGTGATTCCAATTACTGAATTTGCAGATACCTCTCATTCATGGCCTAGGCCCTCCATGAGCTGCTGTTCCATTAAAGAAGATAATAATCAAATGTTTACCTTAACAAATTCTATGTGGAAGTAGGCGTGTTCATAGAAATATAACACACGCAACATGAGTGGATGCAAAAAGTTCGTCCTTAGGCTGTTGTTCTATTAAATGAAAGGAGAAGAAATCTGGAGCCGATTTAAGTACTTACCTATTCTAGTGAATTTCGTTAAGGAAACTTAAAATTTCCTACAATAATGCCATTTTTCTTCTTATACTTAGTTCTATAGAAGGTGGTCATGGCTATTGGCCGAACTGGTCTATACGAGTATTTTCATTATGATAGTCTAGCACCGAGATATGCATACTTTTGCAAATTTGTTGCCTTTAGTTTATTTTCATTTACAAAAATTATCCATTTGGGAGATGGGCGTGTCCCATGGACGCTTTATGTAATTTCGACATATAAGAAAATTTAAAATTTAAAATTTAGATTATATTGGACTATGTGCTGGTAACACAATCAACCTTTCTATAATTGAATAAAACTTTTCTTTTTCAACTTAACTTTTCATCAGTGCCCTGGTGGGTGCTAGTATGGAGTCTCAATAGCCTTTGAGGTTGGGGTTCTCAAAATTGCAATAACTTCACTTGTGCACTTCTTCTTCTTTCTTCTTTTAATAGCACAACAGATCAAGGAGGGCCTAAGCTGAGCTTATCGCATGAATACAAGGGACCTACCGGTTACAATGCCTAATCCGAACGGCGAAGTGAAAAGCTTTTCATAGGCAATTTTTACTCTCGTAGGTTTGCCATTGTCTGCCAAAAGATGGTGCCGTGTAAAAAAAATTGTTTTTCTCCACATTTTAATTTTGGCCTATGCCGAGATTCAAAACCCCGGCACTCTGTGTGACAGTCCAACGCATTACCACTACGCCACAGCGACCAGATACCTTTAATATTAATTTAAGAACATTTACATAAAAGTGAACATAGAATTTAAATTTTTCATATCATCAAATTCACCTCACAGTTTTTATTCTTAATGAATACACTATGGAAAAGAAAAGAAAACGAGCCGAGCCGAGCCAAAAAGAAAACAGAATGTTAAATGCTAAATGCTAAAGAGAAGCCATTAAACATTTAAAAAAAAATTAAGAAAAAACAAAAGAAAAGAAGAAATTTTACATCACTTAAGGTCATTTAACTTAGGGAGCACCCCATAATCCGGAGTTCCAAAATCCCTACAGAATGCAAGCCAGGCAACAATTTTAAATTTTCGAGAAAAACTTTTTTACCGCATAAAAACTTAACGTCCACCCTTAATTATTCACCCTATGAAAAATGGGTCAAAAAGTTCTATATTATGACCTTTAACTTGGTTAATTGGATTGTTGTCTCAAGTTTCAGGGTTTTCCTTGAGGATAACAGGGTTCACCATCTTCCATGTCAGTATGTGAATATTGAATACTTTAAAAAAAAGCAACCGATTTCTATACATGAGGTATTTTTATTTAATTTGGTCCTTTACAATTTATTTGGACTAGTTTTTGAAAACCACATCAATCAAGTGGCCAAGTGGCCGCTGTTAAAGCAAAATGTGCCTTTGCCCTTTTTGCTGCGTTTTCCATCTCTTCTTCGAGCATCTGAGGCGGCATAGCGTAGCGATGATTTCGGCACGAATATCTGCCTTGAGCTCGTCAATGGTCTGAGGTTTTCTGGCGTATACTTTCCTTTTCAAATAACCCCACAAAAATATGTCCGGAGGGGTCAAATCTGGAGATCTGGGTGACCTTCTCTGAAGAAAAATGGCTCAGTGATAGTTTTGGCGCAAACACCGGCCCAAGCCGTCACTTTTCGGTCATGCAATGGTGTTTCATGGGTCTCGTGTGGATTCTCCGTTGCCCAAATGCAGCAATTTTTGTTAACTGCGCCAGAGAGTGTGAAATGGGCGTCGTCGATCATCAAATTTTTTTCGTAAAACCAAGTTCAGTGTCAACCGTTCGAGCGACTCTTTCGCCGGTCATATTCCAAGCGACGTGGATGGTCTGTCGGCAATATTCTTTGAGTCAATTGCACATTATCATATATGGAAATAAATGCAAATCATCCTTCAAAATGCTCCGCAAGGTGGTTCCACTGACGCCAAAATGCTGAGCACGCTGACGATGCCACATGCGAGTTCTCGGCAACACTATCTCTCTCTTACCGCTTCAACCAGTTCATTTAGTTTCATGTTAGCCCCAAAATTTGATGTAAAATAATCCCCTTTTTTAAAGAACTCAATAAAAAGCTTAGTGGATAAAGCACTAGACTTTCTTTCGGAAGATTGCGGGTTCGATTGAAATATTTTTTGATATAGTTGGGGTCTTCCTTCATTTTTAAAAATCACGCCTTTAACGCCAGAAAATTAATTTAAATAATTTTAAAAAATCGTTAAATTTTTGTGTGGATTGTATTTTGTTGGGATTTTGTCTTGCTTGTAGGGTATTTGTTTAGTTTTTAGATTAGATTTTACATAAAGTTATCAGATTTTGTCTTATCTGGTTTGGGCCATGCCCATCGAAATTTAATCTATCGGAATAGTGTCTTGCAGTATTTTGCCATACACCATTTAACTTAAGTTACTTTATGGAAATTGTCTATGCTATCATTGGTGAGAACAATCATCAGCAATTTCCCTGCAGACATATACATGCATACAAACCAACAAATACATACCCACTCGCATACACTCATGCACACAGTTATGAATAATTAATGTGGCACTCTGTTGTTAGTTAGGTAAATGCCACAGCTATGGATTCGCAGGTAGGCAGCCAGCCAGCCAGGCAGCTAGGCTGGCAGGTAGGCAGGAAGCAAGCAACAACAACAAAAACATCAGCGATATAAGGCATTAGGCCTGTGGGCAACATTCGAGCAACGAAAGGTGATTGCGATAATTTGACCTAATTGCTGTGGGATGCCACAAGTCAATTTTCTACTGCTGCTGCTTGCACCAAATAGTTGCTGGATGTTCCAGCTTTGGTTGATGGCTTGCTACAAAAAAGAAATGATTGGCCATAATGGATAAAAATTTCGTTAATGATCTCATATTTACTTCTTCAACTTTATGAAGGGATACAAATAATATTTTATCATTTCTTTTTGCAATTTCAATTCTGATTTGCTTTAAATATTGTTTGATAATGATTTTGTTTTATAGTAATCTTCAGTTTATTCACACCCGCTTAATTGCATTTCCCGATTAATGGAACCAGAAATTTTCTCTTTACATTTACCAAATTTAATAGAGATTAATGGATATAATTTTCAAATTTTCAAATAACTAATTCCCGCTTAATTGACCCGCATTTAATTCCATTTTCTCTTTAAATGTATCTGGAATTTTATGCTTTTAGTTCAAAATTTGCTCGAGTTCTTCGGCTTATTGCATTCCCCGGTTAATTAAATCAGAAATTTTAGATTTTCTCCAACGCAATTAACTCAGTAATAACCAAATTTTTTCAAATACAGTAATTTCCACTTAACTGACGCCCAGTTAATTTCGTTTGCGGTTTAATTGTACGGGAAATTTCACGTTTCTAGTTACGAATTATCTTAAATTTCTAGATTAATTTTATTTCCTGGTTAATCAAAACAGAAATTGTACATTTTCTTCGACGCAGTTAAGCGAGCATTACTTTATATAATTCAAAATTTCCGATTCACCCTCTAGTTCTCAAATATATGATTGACCTTAAAGAAATTTAATAGATTAATATCGATGTAAAAACAATTAATTGGCGTGGATTTATGAAGTCGGGAAGTTGTGGTTACTCAAAGCAATTGTGGTTGTTTTAGCATGTTAGCAATTTTCTTCTTCTTCTTTTTTTAATTATTAAACATTTTGTATTAAATGTTCCTATTCTTAGCTAGTCATAGACTGTTTTATGTACCGTTAGTATCACGGGAAGTATTTTATTTATTTGTTTTTACTTTTAAGCAAAATTCTCAAACTTAATCTAAATAATTAATTTTTTCAGATTTTCCAACGTTTTGGACTTTGGTTGCTTCCAGCCGCTGTAATAAACATCGCACCTTATAGCAGAAGCATTATTATGAAAGTTTGGAGAGTTCTCTATACGATATGAGTAGTAGTTGTAAGCTCATGACTAGTGTTCTGGTGGTTATTACACCTATTTTAGTGACGGCTGTCTAGAGGCCTGCTTTGGAACAAGAGGGTTAACAGAGAAATTTTACGTTTTCTTTCAGTTCACAATGTATTTAATCAGAAAAGAAATTGTAAATATTCTTAATTTACAGATTCCATAAACAGTAAACCCCGGTTAAGCATTCAGCTGAAGATGTCAGGCTTTGAGGTATGTACTTAAGCGGGAAAGGCAGAAAAAAGTAAGAAATTAGGAGCACTTAAGCAAGAATGGCACTTAAGAAGAGAGATACTTAACTGGAATTTATTGTAGGTAAATTTATGGTTAATTGACCCACACTTTATTTCGATTCCCGTTTAATTTCACCTAAAATTTTACGTTTTTAGTTCACAATGCACTCAAATTGCTCGCTTAATAGCATTGCTTGGTTAATTGAATCAGAAATCGTAAATTTTCTTAATTTAAAAATTCCATAAACAGTAAACCCCGGTTAAACCTTCAGCTGAACATGTCAAGATTTGTGGTATGTGTGGTACTTAAGCGGGAAATGCAGAAAAAAGTAGGAAATTAGGAGCGCTTACGCAGGAATGGCACTTAAGAGGATATATACTTAACCGGAATTTACTGTACGGAATATTACGGCTAATTGAGCAACACTTTCTTTCGATTCCCGTTTAATAGTTCAAAATACCCCCAAATTTCTCGATTACTAACAATTCTTGTTTAATTGAATCAGAAATTGTATATTTTTTTTAACGCGCTTAAGCGGGAGTATTGTAATATTAAATAAAAATTCCATTTTCAATAATTTCCGATCGAGCTTCATTCTATTTCGCTTCCCACTTAATCCCCAGAAATTGTATGTCCTCCATTAATAAAAGATCAGAAATCATGGTTAAGCAAAATTCCATCCATCAGAAATTGTACTACATAAATTTTCTTCAATGAAACTACTTAAGCGAGAATTACTGTATTCCTTGAATTCAATAACATGCTTAAATATTGCTTAAATTTTTCAGAACATTTTCTGAAGAGGTGACAGTAGAAAGAAAAACCAAATCATAGCCACGAAGGTGGCTTCTTTTGAGGATTCATTGGGAGCTATTTTAACGTGATTAAATGCACAACCATTCATTCAAGGCTAAGGAGAAGCCCGCCGCAAATATTACACAGTTAGCTCAGTGATGGGTGTCAGATCGCTATCGAGGGGACGCCACGAGTAGGAGACGTAGAAGCGCAAAGATCGAATTTGGATGCACTGAATTTGGGTGCGACCATCATGACTTTACCTTCTGTCCTACACCCCGAGGCCGAAACCGACATAGTCAAGCAATTAAAAATCCAGCGGCTTCGTTGGCTGGGAGTGAAAGAAGGCGCTACGGCTAGAAGGGTATATCCGTTGGAAAGACCGGCTACAGGGGGACCTGACTGTACTTTGCCTTATCAACTAGCGCATAGCAGAGCAGAGGCGACTGGCGAAGCTTTATAGAGGGAGGCGGCCAAGACCGATCATCAGTTGCAGTGCCAGCTAAGAACGTAAGGCACGAAGGTGATCGAAAGAATGAGTGCCAGCACTAGTCATCCAGCTACTCTTCAACCCTTACCGACCCCGCTGCATCCCCCCGCTCCACCTGCTGAAAATTCGTTTTTCTTACAGCGAATAATTGCTTCAAAAGAAATTTGTCTTCAAGACCCAGAAGCTTGGAATAACTAGGATTCATTACTGAGGATTCATTTGAAGAAAAAATAATCCCACCCCCCTCCCTCCCCTCCCCTCTTCACAGTTAAAAATCTCAACAATTATTAAAATTAGTTTTGTATACAAAGATTTCTGGAAAGAACGATAAACCCAAACCCACCGCCTCCCCTTTTCCGCGTCCCTGCTTCTCTTAGTCTATTCACATTAGTACATACTTATATAAAAAGGCAAACAAAACAAAACCGCAATGCCAACTGAAAATGTATGAGTACAACACCATCTGCCACGCTAAAAGACATGTCGTCCGAAACTTTTAGCTTTAAAGCAACAGCAACAACAACAATATGCACGAGTGAATTTCGAAGAGACAAAAAAGTATTAAACTTTTGACTATTATGTATTTAAGTTGAAATTCCGCACTCGCATGCATCATGGAAAACTGAACGACATCTTGTTCTTTCTCTCACAAACGCCATAAGCGTGAATTATATGAAATTTTCATAACCTTAACAACGATAAGAAAATGATAACAACAATATGACTCAGGGAAAATAACAAGAACAACTACCGCCAGCGCCACCACCAGCAGCAGTACAAACTTTTACGCCAAGTCATAACTTTTGTCATAGAAAACAAAAAAAAAAAACAAAAACCAAAACAAAATATTATGATAGAGAATAAAAAAAAAAAATCACAAAAATGGAAGAGGACATAAACATAACATAAAACTTATGCTTCATTCTGAGCAATTTTGAGAGTGTTAATAAACCAAAAGTTTTCATTTGCTTCGGAGCTAACTAAAAAGCTTCAAAAATTATAAAGAATAAACAAGCAAAACTACAAGACTTTCATACAAGTTTGCTCAAAATTTCCAAAATGCATTTGACTGTGAGTATTTGAATATCTACAATATATTCAAGAAGTAAGTAGTTTACGTAATCCTTTCCCCACAGAGGCCAGCTTTGGATTTTTCGATTAATTTACAGCCACATTATTGTGCTTTCAATTTAATTATACATTTCTAGTGCATAGTTACTAAAAATATACTGAACTTCACGGTTAATTGTCTTCCCGGTTTATTGAACCAAAAATTGTACATGTACTTTCATTGAGTCAATTAAGCGGAATTACTGAAGCGGTAGTGGTAGCATGAATCAAAAAGATATAGGTAACCTCTCGAATCCGGCAATCCTGTAGCACTTATCTCAAAAAGTAAGTAGGTTAAGAAATCCGCTACCCACATAGGCCAGCTTTTGGCATTCACGGCCAAAAAAATGCATGGTACACATTACATTACATATTTCATAAAAACAAAATTTAGATCCAAATTCAGACGAAATATTTTGAGCAAAACATCAGAGCCAAACTCAAAATCAAACTCCACCCAAAAATTAAAAAACCAAAACCAAAAATTAGACCAATATTAAGCTCAAAATTTAACCAAAATCTGTCTAAAATTTAGACCAAAAATCAAACCAAAATTTACGCCAAAACTCATATGAAAATTTCGGAGCAAAATGCGATTCAAAAATTTGACCAAAATTCAAGCCAAAATTCAGAATTCATGCCACAAATTATGCCAAAATTTAAATAAAATTTCAGAATTAAATTTATTTAAAAAAAATTTCAATTAAAATTTAAATCAAAATTTTTATCAAAAATCATGTTAAAATCAGGCTAAAATTTTAACAAAAATTCATCATTGAGTTTTGCCAAAATACTGACTAGACTTCAGAGCAAAACTCAGACCAAAATCAGGTTAAAACTTAAACTAAGATTCGGACCAAAATTCAGGCTAAATTCAAGACAAAATTTAGTTCAAAATTGATGCGAACAAAATTTAGGCCAAAAGTACAACCTAAATTCAGGGCGAAATTCTAATCCAAATTTAGACAAAAATCAGACCGAAAGCTAGGGCAAAATACAGACCAAAAATCACATTAGAATCAGGCTAAAATTTAAACAAAATCTCAGATTGAAATCAGTCTAAAATTTAAACCAAAATTCATCATCGAGTTCAGCCAAAATGATGACTAGACTTCAGATAATAATTCAGAGTAAAACTCAGATTAAAATCAGGTTAAAACTTAGACTAAAATTCGCACCAAAAATTCAGAACAAAATTCAGGCTAAATTCAAGACCAAATTTAGTTCAAAATTGAGGTTAAAATTCCTAAACAAATGCGAACAAAATTTAGGCCAAAAGTTGAACCTTAAATTCAGAGCGAAATACTATTTAAAATTTAGACAAAAATCAGACCATTAACTAGGCCAAAATTGAGACCAAAATTCGGATCAAAATTCAAACGAAACTTTATACCAAGCTTCAGACCAAACTCCAGACCTAACTTCAGATCAAACATCAGAGCAAAATTCAGACCGAAATTCGAACTTAAATTGTCAGCAAAACTCGGACACTAAAGTCAAACAAAAATTAAGTAAAAGCCTACATCAAAATTCTGACAAAAATATGAGACAAAATTTAATAAAATTCGCAATTAAAATTCAGAATAAAATTCGGACCAAAATTTATACCAAACCCCAGACGAAAGTTCAGACTAAAGTTCAGACCAAACTTCAGAGCAAAATTCAAACCGAAATTCGAACTTAAATTCTGACCAAAACTCGGGCTAAAAATCAAACACAAATTAGGTTAAAGCCTACATCAGAATTCAGACCAAAATATGAGACAAATTTAATAAAATTCGCATTAAAATTCAGACCAAAATTAGAACCAAACTTCATACCCAAATTCGGGCCAAACTTCAGACGAAACTTCAGACGAAACATCAGACTAAAATTCAGACTAAAATTCGAGGTTAAATTCAGACCAAAACTCGGGACAAAAAATCACACAGAAATTAGATAAAAGCCTAAGTCAAAATTCAGACATAATTTCACAAAAATTTTATAAAAGTTCTATTAACCTCGTAATTTGGATCAAAATCAGGCTATAATTTATATAAAAATCTAACTGATATTCAGACCAATATTGGAAACAAAATTTATACCATTACCAATATCAGTCAAAAACAAGTTCTAAGTTCAGACCAAAATTCAGACCTAAATTCAAAAGGAAATGGAAGCTATGGTAAAACTAAGATCAAAAATCAAAGCATACCTTATATCAGATCATATTCAAACTAAATATCAGACCACAATTCAGACCAGTAGTAGATTGAGAAAGTAGAAATTGTTGTCAGTCTACAAATGAAACTAAAATTTGTAACCAAATTCAGGCCACAAACAAAACAACCGATATATACCGATATACTCACATCAAAGACCATTATCAAACTCCCCAAACGCTGGACATCCCGCTACACTATCGAGGTTTTCTTTATATTATTTTCTTTAAATAAGTAACACTTTATCAAAGTCCAAGAGTGATTTGAGTTTTTTATTGAGTTTCAAACTTTTCAAGAATCTTTTCAAACTCAGTCCCAGTCAATGTAGACTTTTCTGGCAGTTGAAAAAGCGGGAACCTGAATTACTTCCCGAGCATGACTCTTAACCTTCACTGCAAATTTCAATTAAAATTTCATCTTATCAAACAATGTGACTCTAAATGAAATTCAATTGAATGTAAAATATTTTTGACAATCACGAGGATGTGCTGAATAGTACTGGATAAATATTTAAAAAAAAATAGAAATTTAAAAACATTCATAAGTGTTAAAAATATAAATTAAATTTAAACATTATTGGTTGCAACAGCAGCAATAATGGCAATATACGAGTACTACGTGCATACCAATTCTATAGACACGATTTTGTGGTTGCAGGCAACATTGCCACACACACACACACACACACGCACCGACCCATGCAAACATGCACATACACACACAAACACACATATACATACCTATACAATAGCATTCAGTATGTTTTATGAGGTAAAAATTTTCATGATTTTGTATGGAGGGGCAGGAGCGATGAAGGGGCGAGGAAGGGGCGAGGAAGGGGCGAGGAAGGGGCGAGGAAGGGGTTGAGATGAAATGTTTGTTACACACATAGTAAATGGTAATAACTGTAATTACTTTTATATGTAAAAAAGTTTAAAAAACATAAATTGCTGGTAAATGAGATAGTCATATATGGTATGCTAGCACATACATATGTGTAACGCTCCCTCTCTCCTATCTTTGGCTAACAATGATGCTGCTGTTGCAAGCGGAAATCAGAGCGTAATAAATTAAAATTTATGTTGCCCATTTAAATCAGAAATATTGCCCTCAATTCTGGCCACAATAACAACAAGCTGCTTGGTTGTAAATTTTCAACTCAGTGAGAAGGAGTGAAAGAGATAAGGAGAAAGAAGGGGGAGAGAGAGACACAAAGACAGAGGGAGAGAGAGAAAGAGAGAGAGAGAGAGAGAGATATATAAGGAGAAAGCGAATATGGTTAGGAGTTCATATAGAATATGTTGCTTTTAAACATGAAGTTAATAATCATTATGCCCCCTCCCTTGATTGTTGGTAGCTGCTAAGTAGGAGAAGGTGTGAAAGAGATAAGGAGAAAGAAGTCGAAGAGAGAGAGAGAGAGAGAGAGAGAGAGAGGGAGAGAGAAGGAGAAAGCTAGTGTGGTTAGATGTTTACCACGTACAGAATATGTTGTTTTTAAACTACATGAGGTTAATAAACATTATGCCCTCCCTGCTGATTGTTGGTAGGTGCTAACGACAAACGCACGCTGTTAGTTGAACGTACATAAATTATAAATAATAGCAGGCAGAAGTTAACACTGGGGGGAGGGGGGGTTAGTAAGTAGTTAGCTAGCTAGTTACTTACCATTGTAACACCCTAGTCTGTCTGTTTGCCGTTGCACGTTAAGTAGATACTAACTCATTGGACTTATGATTATTAATTTATTATTTCTCGTTGGCAACATTGAAAAGAGATTTCACCAAATAAAATGCATACATACATACGAATACAAAAGTATCTCCTCTACTTAGTAGGGACATAAATACTGTTACACACATTTGATGTTATCAAATTAAAAATAATTAATTTTTTTTGGACCAATTTTTAAAAAAAAATTTATTGATATATATTGTATAAAAAAGGCAATAACTTATTCGAAATGCCCGCCTTTGGCCTTTACGCACGCCTTAAGTCGCACTGGTCCATCATCAATAGCTGCACGCACCTCGTGCATTGGAAAAGTGCTGACAATGCGAATCAAAGAGGTCGTTTTCAGAGAATCAATGTTGGTGTACCTTTTGTGGTAAACCATGTCCTCTAAAACTGTCCATAATTTGTAATCCACTGGATTCAGATCAAGGCTGCCAGATGGCCAATCTTCAGAGCAAATGAAAGCTGACAAATTGTTTAGGAGCCAGGTCTGAGTCTTGGTAAACTTTGGCCGAAGTTTTGACCCCTTGTTCGCAGAAATGCAAGTCAGTAACCCCATCGTACCCTCTCTCTGTAAAACGGCTAAGTGTTTTGTGATTTGTCCAAACAGGAAGGCAGCAGAATTCCTTCTTAAATTAGGAAGGAAGGACCTGCGCCGGATGGTGGGACTCAGCACAGGACATTATCCATGGGGCCAACATATGGCCACCATCGACATCACCGAGGTTCCGACCTGCACATCTTGTCTGGAGGAGGTGGGCAGCACGGAGCATTTTCTCTGCACATGTCACGCCTTTGCCAAAACGAGATGGCGCATTTTGTGTTTCGATGTCACAGGAATGGACAAAGTTCATTCCTTCCCCTTCTCCCACAAATCTTCTGAGATTTGTGGGAGAATCCGGAAAATTTGCGAAAGAAAACGTAACCCCTTACTTGCTGTCACCCCTTCTTCTTTTCCGAGGCCTTGAGTACAATGGGCTACATAGCCTAAGTGCTTGAGGAACTGTCCTGCACTCGTAGGTCAGGTTCTCGGCCTTCTTCACAACCATCCATCCATCCCAACCCCATCGTAAGAGATACCCCAAACCATGACTGAAACTGGGTGATGACCCTTTTCGATCTATGGGATCAGTTCAGATGCTTCCTTAGATGACCGTGAATACACCCTATTTTTTCGCTGAATGGATTTGATTTGACAGCTTTGATGACCGGTGGCGGTATTTGAGGTCTCCAGTCTCCTCAAACTGTTTTATGCACCGGCAGACGAACATGCGACTAATCAAGAATGGGCGGAGTGCTTCGAAAATATCGCGATTTTTCATTTCACACTTAAAAAGTGCTATAACAGCGATACGGTTCTCTTTATCTGACCACTCCATGGTGAAAGCTGACACAATTTTGAATTCCCGTTACAGACTAACGCTAAAGAGGTTAGCTTTCATAAACGATGTGGTAATAACAGGGTATGTTCAATTCTACTATTGGAATGGGTGTGTTCAATGTTGTAACAGTATTTATGTCCCTACTATGTAAGTACATAAAACTACATACAAATAAAATTAATTTGCTAGGAAATTCTATGAACTATTTAGCTAAGTATTTGGGGAAAAGTCAAATTAAAAACTCAACAGTACAAAAACGCTTTTTGCAATTTAATTTACAAATAATAATAGTAGCTAAAATTTCTTTTGTAAGCAAGTACTTGCATGCATGTGGTACAGCAAAAAACAAAGGAAGATAGATTCTCGTAGCTATGTGAAGATAGTTAAAAAGAGAGTTGCGGAGAAAGCGGAACAAACTGAATGTTGAACTAAAAACAAAAGCACAAAATGAAACTAAATTGGAACAATTGAATTGTAAATAGCTTCAACCAAACCGAAAATAAAAAGTAGATATGCAACGTGCAAAAGACCAATATTTCTAAATGTTTGTCACGTATTTTACAATTTAGTATACAATTGTGTATAGCTAGTATACATACATATATACACACATACATTCATACATATACATAAACCTATCTCTGTATCTGTATTTATGGTATATGCTTTGAGTATCAGGTAATTGAGAGTCTGACTGTATGTCTTCGATTGAATATTGTTTGTATCCATTCGTGGCGACAGGGTGCGCCATCTTTTATGTCGGCATGTAAACATTGAATAATTTCAACATTTATCAACCGATTTACTTGACTAAACATGTCTTTGAAACGTCAATTCAGAACAATTTTCACCATGAATCGCTTTATACCGAAACAAAGAGCCGAAATAATGATGCTGTACATTAAAAATAGTCGTCAAGTGGTGTTAACACAACGTGCATATCGTCGAAAGTATCGTGCCAGTGTCTGACAAAACTATTCGTCGTTTGGGGTCTAATTTTGTTGAGCACGGGACAGTGGGAGATCGTCGACAAGCCGATCCGTTCATCCACGCCCAAGACAAGACGTTGCAGTGAACTGGTTGAAACGGTAAGGGAGAGGCAATGTTGCCGAGAACCTGCATGTGTCGTATCGTCCCTGCGCTATGCAATTTCGACGTCAGTGGAACCACCTTCCGGCGCATTTTGAAGGATGATTTGCATTGGTTTCCGTATAAAGTGAAATTTACCCAAAGAATATTGCTGACAGACCGCCCACTTCGCTTGGAATACGGCCAAATGTCGTCGAATGGTTGACACTGAACCTGATTTTTGGAATTAAATTTTGATGACCGACTAGGCCCATTTCACACTTGCCGTCTGGCGTCGTTAACAAGCAAAACTGCTGCATTTGGGGAACGGAGAATCTACATGAGACCCATGAAACATCATTGCATAATCAAAAAAAGTGACTGCTTGGGCCGGCGTTTACGCCAAAACCATCATTGGACCATTTTTCTTCAAAAATTCCAACTCAGATCTCCAGATTTAACTCATACGAACTTCTTTTTTTGGGGTTATTTGAAAAGCAAGTGTAGGCCAGCCAACCTCAGACCATTGACGAGCTCAAGGCTAGAAAAAGTGATGGAAAACGCAGCAAAAATGGCACAGGCACATTTTGCTTTGTGGTCAATAACGGCGGCTACTTGGCCACTTGATTGATGTTGTATTCAATAACTAGCCCAAATAAGTTGTAAATGAATAAATTAAATAAAAAATACCTCATGTATGGAAATCGGTTGTTTTTAATGTGTTATTTAATATTCACATACCAACATAAAAGATAGCGCACCCTGTATGTATACGTACTTAGTATACATCATATATTGTATATACGTACATAGTACATTGAGTCATATAAAAAGTATCCTCGGTGTTTAGTTACAAGATGATGTTGATACTTACAAATCTGGCGGCACTAGTCCGATTATGTCAAAAGTCGAACACATGTTTGAAAGGTGGCATTTCAGACTATATTTTGTAAGAAGACAATTGTGTAATTTGTCGCTAGCGTAAAAAGTTACATTTATTTGAAAATTAGTGAAGGTGAGAAGGCTGTGAGTGAACGCCGGACCCAGGAGTGGATTGGGGTTGCTTGATTCCATTACCGAAATTTCGATATCAAAGATGGACCTTGCTCTGTTCGGTAAGACACTGAAAAGGCATATAAAATTTTATAACTGATGGAGCCAGATCGATACTCAAGCTGAGAGGAGATAGCGGAGGCACTAATCGTCAACCACATGACAAGTTTGTGGGTATTAACATTATCTTGTAACGAAAAACCACGGATACTTTATATATGACCCAATATATCAACGTACAATCGGTATCTTCCTTTCGATTGGTATCCTTTGTTATAGCAATTTTCTATTACTCGTAAACATTGTGTACAAGTTCATGAACGAAGATACTAAATTTTTGTGGGTTATTAAGGATATTTCTGATGAGTATTACAAATCGTTCTGGAATATGTTGTACATATATCGTTCAAACATTAATCAAACCGAGAAGTTGAAGCTTCCACGTTCTCACTCAGAATCGGTCGTTTCTTTCCCAGTTCACACTACAACCATTCCCACTTTCATACAAATACTTTCATTATCTTCATTGCTATACAAATTTCCCCAGATATACCATTCCAACCATTTCATTTGTAATGAAGTGACCACGCCCACTTGCCCAAAGCCAACTTAAGTTCATTCCAATGACTAACAGTAACGTTTCATACACAGTCTGTTATCGAATTCCACAGTTACTTACGTTGTGAAGGGTGCCACACCAACTACCTATAAGCTATTTACTTTCCCCTTTAGTATTATACTGGCAACCAAACTTTTCATGCCAACTCTCAATACTGCACCACAAGTTTAGTTGTTTACTGTTTACTGTACTGTTTCAGGGTTGCACAGGAGATATTACTTCCACTAATCCAATCTTACTCAAATCCCCACAGGATGAGATTGATAATAAACGTTTCCACTCGAAATCTCAATATCGCTTCACTGAGGTTTCTCCATAATACAAATTAAGGCTGCCATGCCCACTTTTTCAAAAACAGTCATATTCTGCGTAATAACGATCACCAATTTACCGTTATTGAACACACACACACCCAAATTGTCATTGTCTTTCTTTCTTTAATTCAGAAGGGTTTGTCTTGTGCCAAACATTTCTGTTGTAGAGAATTGAGTTTGCAATACCATATTTCTTAAAACGGCGATATTCGCCCCAAAATCTACCACAAACATCCCGTTTTCGCACACAAACTATCATAGTGTCTTTCTTACTATGGGTCCCCAGCTTTTTGCCAAGCCTACTCGCTCTCCAACCCTTTCGCTATATGTCTGTAGAATTCCACTAGCCACCGAAGTTCTCGAGGCAGCTCTCAATACTGCACTACAATTAGTTTCAGAAATATACCAACGTTTTTAAAAATCAGAGCTGCATGGGAGGTATCACTCCTTTTAATCAAAGTTTTCCTATATTTGACAACATCGATAGTCTAGTGTGTTGCGCACAAAACTCTAGGTATAGTATTCCCGCCTTCCTCGATTCCCGCCTTAGTCTGATGTTTAATTCTCTTTCATAACCATCTTACATTCCAACCGTTATGAGGTGAATGAGAATTATAGAAAGTGTACAAGGTACACCACTTGCCACAACGCCGTTCGGAATCGGTGTTAACTTCTAACCATGTGGTATCACAATGGACTGTTATACTATAGCACCTCTAACCTAACCTAACCTAACCTTAACTAACCTAACCTAACCTAACCTAACCTAACCTAACCTAACTTAACCTAACCTAACCTAACCTAACCTAACCTAACCTAACCTAACCTAACCTAACCTAACCTAACTTAACCTAATTTAACCTAACTTAACCTAACTTAACCTAACTTAACCTAACCTAACCTAACTACTGAGAAATAATACTTCAGCGCCAGCTCTTAGGATAGTTCCGCAATTGATTCAAGATATATGGAAGGTGCCACGCCCTCTCTTCAAATTCTACGCCCACTTATCCGAAACTTGTGATCTCATCACGGGAAATACACACAATTATTTTCTTAAAAAGACTGATTACCATGCAGGAACCCTATATATAGTAGGTTAAAAGACTTTGGGTCCACGACCTGCGCTAAATCTTCTACATGGAAAAGCTAGAGCTGTTAATGTTAATATTTTGAACCGGAGACCCTTTATGTACCACACCAATAACTATACAGACGAAATATTTCTTACTACACGTGAATCATAATCTTCTTTAATGGTATTAACAGGACATGGAAAGCCTAAATTGAGCTTTCCCGTAACGCCGCCGGTTCTACTTGTAATATGTATACACGACTGTAGGGCTTCACTTACATCTATTCAAAATGCTCAAATTTGAATCTTCTTACATATTTACTTTTTGTATTGAGGTTGATTTTTACGATGTTTTTCTGTGTTCGTTGTCCTTCGAAACAGAAAAGCAAAATGTGAAGAAAGCAGAGCGAAGCAGAAAATTGTGCATTCATGTTGTGATTTTCATTGAAGTTCATTTGTTATTGTAATTTTCTACATTTTCTTGCTTACCTGAATTTACGAGTTTTTAGTTTTTTTCTTTCGATTTTATTTTTGTTTTAGTTTTTGCCCAATTTTTCTTCTTTTTTTTGGATTAATTTGACATTGCTTTAGTCACATTCATTCAGAAAATCGTTAGTGCGAAAAATGTTTTAGCAAGTCACTTTATTGTTGTTGTGGTGGATCAGCTTTTGAAGAATTTATATAATTTTTATTATTAACTTTGAGCTTAATAAATATTTTTTTTTTTTTCAGACTGAAAGAAATAAACACGAGGCACACAGTCACCAGTGTTATGATAAAATCTTCAGCAAAAACTGCGGCTGAGAGAAAGCGAGAATGTAGCGAGACGTCGAAAAATAGAGGCCCAACAAAATTCAAGTTCTGCTATCGCGAAAAAACAATCAAAAACCAGCACCGTGAGATCGCGAGAGTGTAGACTTCACAAGCAACTTGAGGCACAACTGCATGAATGGCAAATGAGTTCATTAGAGCCAATAATTGCATCAAAACTAATGTCATTGAGTCCCGACGAAGGTCCTCAGATTGTACAGCACCAGGCAGTCATTTAGGTGACCGTATTCATGGCTACACGACAAAACAAAAGGAAAAAAGTTTTACCTGAAAATTTGCCTGAAAATCTTTCCTCCATGGAAGGAAACAAAAGATTTGGCAAATTTCTAGTCAACCTCATAACGAGTTCTCAGACCGGCAAGTTCCTCAATAAAAACTCATATTTGTTTCCCTTTTTATTATTTTCCCTTTACTTTCTCCTTCAGTATCCAGCAATGCCAATTATTTCGGCTTAACTGAAACTAACATAAATTATTTTATCACTTACTATACAAGGAAATTATAACTCGATATCGCAATGAAATCAAGATGTCAGTCAACATTGGGTTTTTCAATAATTCGGAGCGTTGAACCTGAAAATCAACAGATTCAAAATTTTCTTTCTCGAAGGAACTAAAGTTCGCATATAAATTCATTGATGAAATCGAGGAACTAGTGCGCGTTACTTACTACTTGCTTCCTAACAATAGCTTGTACTCAACATTTTAAACAATAACATTTTGCACTTACTCACACTTGCATACATACACAATACACACATGCAAATGAATAAATGTACATTTAAAGTACACACTGACGGGGAGCATTTCATATACAAGTACATATGTACTTGTATGTGTATGTGTAGACATGCTCATAAATTTTCGATTCAACAGGAAACATGTTGCTGAAAATTTCGGTACTCATTGTCAACGTAAGCATGCATATTTCTTGTATGTTTGTACATATAGTAGTTGTATTGTATATAAATAAAAATAAATAATGATAATATATGAACAAACACGGACACATATATATGTACATACATAAAATAACAACAGAAACAAAAATAAAAACAACAACAACAAGCAAACAAACAAAACGTATTGCCAAGTGGATACAAATTTCATGGGTATTATTCATGTCATCTACAGAGTCACAGGGAAATTTACTGTATATGTATGCGCGCGTGTGTGTGTGTGTGTGTGTGTGTGTGTGTCTATAAGTGTCAGTGAGTGCGAGTGAATATGTTCTTTTTTTAATATTTTTATTTTCTTTAAAATTCATCAACATGTAGCGACATGAAGTAGCTGTAGTAAGTTTAGAGTCACATTGTCCCAATATCAGTTGGAAATGTGAAACAAAAGAAAACTGTCAATAGCAATGCACTATGATGCTCTTCTTCTACTCTCTTTCTCTCTTTCTCTCTTTCTCTCTCTCTCCTATTTTCATACTCACTCATACCTACACAGAATCCAACTTGAAAAATAGGTAGTAGGTATATATGTATGTTTGTATGTTTGTATCTGTGTACTTGTCTTCCTTCCTTTCCTTGTATGAGTTTTCGATATCTTCAATACCATAAACTTGCAAAATTAAGTGAAATAATAGTTTCATGATACCAAGATGAAGTGAAGAAATTGTAGAAAGAAGTATTTGCATGTAGAACGAAGAAGAATAGTAAAATGGTAATAGTAAAAATCTACTCGTTTCTTTCAAAGAAAAGCGAAATGTTAAATTGTCGATATCTGTGTACTTAAGTGTTACCTTGTCTAAATCGACAGTTGAACATGGCAAAATGTCACTAGAAGAAAACTGTTTAATGTATTTATTTGAATTGTAAGCATGTAGAAACGGAAGATTTTATGAATGTGATACTTAGCATACAAGGAAAAACGAACTAAAAATGAAATTTATGCAAATATAGAAAATATATGCATTGAAAGTGGAGACAAAAAACAAAGATAAAAAAAACTTTTATTAGTTTACAATCTTAAATATTTATAGGATTATTGTGTGTTTATATTTAAATGTAATGTTAGTAGTAGTACAACGTAATCTTTAATTAGGTTTATCTTATGAGTAAACCTGAAAAAAGACGAAAAAATTTAATACCAACAGTTTGATAATTTGTTGTTAACCAACGGTGCGTATGAGTAACATTGAATTAAGTAATTGGTTTAAAAAACGATTTAAGGAGTGAGATCGAAAAAATCTTAACATATATAAAACTCAATAATTTTTAAACGGTTGATCTTAGAGTTTTGATTTTTTTTTTTTAATAATAGATAATATTTAACAAATTGCAGAAAAATATAACTTTCATAGTTCTAACCAGTATTTATGAACTTGTGGACCTTTTTTGGTAATCCTTCCACTAGAGATTTGATAGTTGTTTCAGACACCTTTTTGGAGCAGCTTGCCCATCTCCTTTAAAAATCTTCGATATTTTGGGACATCTTTTTTGTGATCTCTAAGTTTCTTTTCACAAGAGCCCAATATCTCTCCACTGGTCTTAGCTTCGGGCAATTTGGAGGATTAACCTCTCTTGGTACAAAAACTATGTTATTACTTTGGTACCACTCCAGAGCTTTCTTGCCGTAGTGACATGATGCCAAATCGGGCCAAAAATAAATGGACA
Organism: Palloptera scutellata; assembly: GCA_958295655.1. Classification (NCBI taxonomy): domain Eukaryota; kingdom Metazoa; phylum Arthropoda; class Insecta; order Diptera; family Pallopteridae; genus Palloptera; species Palloptera scutellata. Next base: position 55,071,433 of record OY282452.1, on the reverse strand, counting down.
AATTGTGCTCTCTTATGAAAGGAAGAAGCCTTTTTTCAAACATTCTTTGATGTATATTTCGGTGTTTATAGAGCCCAGTGTAACAAATGACTTGCTTCTTTTGCCGCAACTGGTCGCTGTAGCGTAGCGTAGCGGTTGGACTGTTACGCAGAGTGTCAGGGGTTCGAATATTGGCACAGGCCAAAAAAACAAAAAGTAACAACAACAAAATGTATACACGGCACCACCTCTTGGCAGGCAGTGGCAAACCTGCAAGAGTAAAAATTGCCCATGAAAAGATTTTCACTTCTCCGTTCGGATTCGGCATTTAACTGTAGGTCCCTTTTATTAATGTTTTTTATGTACAATTTATGTACAAAATATAACACGCATAACATGAGTGTATGCGAAAAGCTTGGCCATTGGCGCAACATGCGGTCATATTCGACACTGATAAAATGAAGTCCATTATGGTAAAAGCATAACACTTGCCACAGTGGCTATCTATCTCTTTATCGATGTCCTGTGTGATTGCATTCCCTGTATCATTCTCCCTCCTTCTTCTTCTCACCTATCAATCTTCCTTCCATTCAATACAATGCTTTGGATTCATAGGAGTACACCCTGTGCGTTGAATGTATCAATAAAATATAAACAATAAAAACAACTGCATATGGCTTGCCATACCAGGAATTTTTTTAGAAAATTTTGTCTGCTTTTGGATTCTAAATTGTTCTTCGTCATTTCCTCGAGCATCAGCAACATAAAAATTTTGACGCGGAAGCTGCGTAAAATCTGCTAGTACACACGTTTCGTCGTCCATTATGCAACATGAATATTTCGGAGCCCTACTTTCGGCGTCTAAATTTCTTGCAGCATTCCTGTCTGGAACTTTTTGGACTTTGTATGATTTCAAACCTGCATTGGCTTTAACTTTTCACACCAAATAGCCAAAGCACTGGGCTAACCGGGCAGCTTTTCGAGCAGATGTGTTTGGAGATCTTTTCAATATCCTTTCTATTTTCTTGGCTTTCCCAATATCATGCGGTCCTTGTTTTCTTCCCGAACCAGGTTTTCTATCTATAGTAAAATTCTCCTGAAAATTCTCCTGGAAACAGTTTGACGGCAGACCTTCAATTCTTTGGCCAATTTTTTGTTTGACCAATTTGTATTTTTTTGAAATCAATTGATTATTTTGATTATCAATATTATGATTATTTACATAATACATATATGCTTATCACTTTTCATTCTATGTTATTGTTAATATTCTTTTTCTTCTTTATATTGTGTGAAAAACGCATTTATTCACTTTAACTATATTTTTGCCATCACTGTAATGCATGTCATTAACTTTATCACTCATTTAACGGTAATCTGCTTTTATCGCTCACTACTTGTTAAGATCAACTATCATAATTATTACTTAGTCATTCGATACTCAACTATTAAAGAAAGCAGACGCTTAAAATCACACTTTCACGTGTTTATTTAATATCATCGAAGCGTTCCTTTACGCTTAGACGCTTGTAGACTTTTTGGCTCTTGCGGCTAGTGTAATTGAACGCAACTCCCACTTTAGGGAAGTTCCGCTCATCTACAAGACGTACTTCTTTTTCTTCACTCATTTTGATCAAACTCACAATAAATCAACATGTTTGTCATTAAAAATAATAACTGACATATTTTACAAAGATAACTAGATCAAAGAAATTTTTAAATTTTACACCCAAAAAAAATTATTAGGTAAAACGTGTGTTAAGATTTTTTCAATCTCACTCCTTATTTGACAATTTCCCAGCGTCTTTGCTTGTCATGTTTTATGTTCACCAAAGCTATTGCTGTACAAGTGACCATAGGTTTGTTTGATATGAACAGCACGACATTTTTGGTATCATGTTTTTGGTATATAGGCGATGGCAGGAATGAATTGCCCTTGTCGTCTTATTAACAGTGAGCTCCTAGATATTTCGTTTTATGGGAAAGTCCAAATTCTTGTCCATTAAGCTTGATTGCTTTAAGATTATGTTTAATCTTTAATTTAGAAATAAAATAATAATAATACTGATGTATTGATTGCATTGATTTTTAATCACATTTTGCAGAACACCACCCTAATATTAATAGCTTTTTATTTCTTTTTCGATATGATAATTTCCGAGTCTCCTTGATTCTAGCTATATTTATTTCGTAACCTTCAACATGGCATCCCGTATCGCAGGGAGGTCACGTAGGTTTCCTAGTCTTTCGAGAAGTTCATCTAGTTAAACTTCTTTTCATAATAACAAGTGTCTTACCTTACGATCATTAAGGGTATTTATTTTCTGAACATAAGATCCCATATTGCAGAGAACACAACGTATTGTCGAATGTTTACTCATTGATTGTTAATGAGGGCACATGAAACTAATGCTTTAGCCGAAAATAATGCCTTATTCTATATTTTTCTTGAATAGACTTCGGCAAGACAGTTTCCATTTTTTTTTTTTAGCCATATCTAGTATCTCATATAGTAGCCTCTAGTAGCTTCTATAAACTTAATGGCATTTGGCCATCGGATGCTGTTCGACCGCGAATGCCATTCTCGAAAATAAGTGCTCATCAAAAATTATCTCTCCTTCTAAGGTTAACTGGAAAAAGTTAATTTATTTATTTGTATTTCAAGTTAATCTGTATTTTATAAAACTCAAATAGGCTTTCGCCCAGTTGATTATATTACAAATATCCATTCTACACTGCATATTAATCCAGTTTAATCTTGAAAATAACAAATGCAGCCAATTTTCATAATCACTTTTCCTCCTCAATCCATTTAAAAGACAAAATATCATTTAGAGTTTATAAGTCTCTAAACATGTATGTAACTAACAAGTCCTACACACACACACATATAAACTTGTATACATATGTATACCTATGTTTATATATACTAGGAATTAACATTGAGAAAAAGTTTTGTTAAACACTTTAAAGCACTCAATTAGACAAAGTAATCGAAATTGACCTCCAGCACTTTGGCTTTGGCTTTCTGATGTATGTGAGTGTGTGTGTGTGTGTGCTGGTTGAAGTTCACATAACATGTTATTTTGATGACCAAAAGCCAACAGCGCATAAAAGTTAAAGCAAAAGTTTTTCATTTCGTAAAACTAAAAAAAAATACATAAAAGTTTACAACTTTTGGCAATTATCTTGGCGAGATTAAAAAGTTGCTAGTACTGCCACTGCTGCTAGTTTATGCTCGTACAAATAAAACATAAAGCTGCATGTGTGTCTGTGTATGTGTGTGTGTGTGTGTGTTAAACACACATTCAATTCAACAACTCAACACTGCGCACTTAGTCATATTACTTAACTTATTATACGCAGATGCAGGATAAAAATGTACTGCGTGAGTACGACAACAGCTGCTGTTGCTTTTGCTGAATGTTGATGTTGGCTTTTCTACTGTTGCTACATAGTGACTTACTTACTTACTTACTACTGAAAACTTGCTCTACTGCTGTTACTGGTTACTTTGGGTACTGCTTTTCCGTGTAGAGAAAGTGCAGAAATCATTTGTGATGGACACTGAAAAGTCAAATTTTTTTATTTTTTTTTTTTGCAGTACACCTAAGTATTTATTTTTATTTTCTATTTAAGCTTTTATTTGAAAATTTAGTAGCTATCGTGTAAGCAGGTTACAATCAATTATTGTTGAACTTATAAAAAGGTTATGGAGAAATTATAAACGTAATTGCATGGAGTTAAACTGCCTGAGATGACAGATTCCGCTATAGCGATGACAAGGGACGAACCCAGCCTAGCTAGGTCCCCTACCCTTTCAATACCCTCGAAGTTTCTATGGCCTGGAACCCATGTTACAGTAATTTCTACCCCTTGACCAGACAAGTAAAGCGAGATCCTCCCTGCATTGTAGAACTAATTTTGAATTTATAATGGAAGAATCTACGTCTTAAATAGCATTAGATTCTGTCATAAAGTGATCTACACGCCTGCCTTATTGCCATTAATTCAGCCTAGAATACACTGGCTTTGTTGGGGAGACGTATAGATAGGATAGTTGGAAGGGACTGTGAGTAGATGCCTGCCCCTATACCTCAGCCCATTTTGGACTCGTCCTCCAATCTGCTCTAGATGGGGAGAATACAGAAAAGTCTTTGCTAAAATTTAGGGATGTAATGTAATGTAGTCAGGGTTGATGTTGTGTAGCAATGGACCCTGTAGGAGTAGCTTGCTGCAGCCGTATGTTCTTATGTTCCAGCTTCCTACTTCTATGAGTCTGACTGCGATACATGAGGCGATTGATTTTGAGTGTAAGTCTATTGGTTATAAGTGATTGAGTAAGTTACGAGCCTCAGCTGGACTAGTGGTAAGTACTCCTGTAATGAGAATACAAGCTGATCGTTGCATTCTACTCAGTTTTGTTTGGTTGTACTTATTAGTTACAGCCAGCCACCAGGCCAGGGCTGCGTATAGTATGTCAGAATTGGTCTTACAATGGCTGTGTATGACCACAATGATATTTTTGGTTGAAGATCCCATTTCTTACCCAGCATTCTCTTGTGCGTATAGAGTGATATACTCGGTTGCTTACTCTGTGGTCTATACTGACTTTCCAGCTGAGTTTGTGATCTAGAATAACACCTAGGTATTTAGCTTGTTGAGATAGCGTAAGCATTTAATTTAATATTGAAGGTAGGTACTTTTGTCTTAGTGGTAAAAAGCATTAGTTCGGTTTTAATGGGGTTCACGCTTCGACCACAGCTAGCAGCCCATTTACTAAGTAATGTAAATAATTATAAATAAAAATCAATAATCATATATAAATATATATAAATAAAAATAATTAAATATAATCAAATATAAATAAATAAAATCAAATATAAATAAATATACATACGCCAATAGAATTTAATTCAATACAAGTGAATTTGCGTTATTGATATTTTTGTGTCTTCATATCAAAACCTTAAAAAAAAAGCCGCTATCGACTACTACCAATAGAAAAAGAAAATTTAATACAAAAAATCAAAAGTCTTATTACTTCAACATCCACCACGTGCATAACATTTCCTGTCACTCTCTTATTCATCACCGCTCACATTGTTACTTTCTGCTCTTTACTGCGTCCATTGTCAAAGCAAAAGCAAAGTAACAACAATGAAGCATATAAACTCGAAATTTTCTCTTTGCTTCACAAAATTTTACTACCAAAATTCATCGGATAATGGAAAACCCATTTGGCATATATACGCTCTCACACTATTTCTCACTCTCTCTCTCTCTTCCTCCCACACATCCTCTGTGCTTCTTCTCATGTGTTCGAAACATTTTTCGAACATCAAAAGTCTCTCTGCAAGCAGCAACTTACCGATGCATTTCAATGCATACCATCTGCTGATGGAGTTGTATTCAAATTGTTTAAAATAAATACAGTATATCGAAATATATCCAATAGCTTTCTTTTTGTTTTAAAGCGCTAACATCAAATGGAAAAAGAATAAAGGTGCAACAACATTTAAAATGAACATTTAAAATTGGGTCACTGGAGCGTATGAGTAACTTTTAATTTATCACACTTCCTACTCTACGACGTACATAAATAAATGTGTTTAATATGTTGCCATTTTATATATTAAATTGAGAGAACTGAATTGTATTTTTCATAGGAAAATTTAATTATTGAATACACTCAATGAAAAATATTAGAATACTTAGAACGTTCATTAAACCGGTTTCAATATATCAAAATTTTTACAATTGCAACAATTTTCAGGAATTTTTTTTATTGAATTTTGCGTATTTTAAATTTTTTGTGTATTTTAATTGAATTCCATGTAATTGAGCCGCAACAAAGTTGAGAATTTGCTTAAAAAAGCATGAAATTCCCAAATTTTTATTTACTAAGAAAAGTATTGCTTTATTTTGAAACAAAACAAAGTTATAATTTAACTTTAATACAATAGAAACCCAACATCGAAATTAAAAATGTAGAATCACATAAAAAGTTGAATTCATTTGTTGCTGCAATTTTTAATACAATATTATAAAAATTCCCCTTAATTCCCCAGTGAATAATTTAATTGTTAACTGGTCAGCATTGAATTCAGCTCGAATAATGGCTGCCTAGTGGGCAATTAGGCGTTGCTTATCTATATGCAGCTAATGATTACTATTTCGTACATAAAGATGCTATGACAAAATACTCAACAATGAGTTTTGGAAAAACAAGTTGAGTCTTTAAAGTCACACACTATCATTCTTTTGGCCATGTCTTCAAGAGGAGAAATTAAAACTATCTGGGACGTACCCAGCATCCTGGGTGCTATTTTCACAGTTTGTATACAACAAAAAGTAGTTTGTTACAATATTTAAAAAAAATTTTATTTAATCTCCTACTTTATTATTCTTTAGAGCTGTAATTTAGCAGCAAATCAGATTTGTCAAAAAAAAAAGGCAAACAAAAACCAGGCAGTCCATGAAATGCTTCAGCTGGAGCTAACACTACGGTACCCATACGTCGTTGGGAGTGCCTCTCGGTCAGCTGGGCGGGAAGTTTAAGAAACTTGAGCCCAAAATTTATTGTGCCTTGGAAAGCGGATCTAAGACCAGATCGAAGGAATTCCAATCAAAACTATAACTAAATGCATAGTGTCATCGAATAAGAACAACACAGAGAAAATCTTTTCAGTTAAATTTTCAAGTAAATCTTTTGCCCTTCTCGTTCGTTGAATTCGGCCTGGGAATTCGGCCACCTCAATGACCGCTTGACTAGTGCTGTATAATCTGAGGACTTTCGTCGGGACTCAATGATATGCGTGTTGATGCAATTATTGGCTCTAATGAACTCATTTGCCATTCATGCTGTCTCTCAGTATTAGTCTTTGCGAGTCGTTTTTCAATGAAATTCGAATTCTGTTGTGCCTCAAGTTGCTCGAGATCCTCGGTGTTGATTTTTGGGTTTTTTTTCACGATAACAGAATCTGAATTTTGTTAGGCCTCCAGTTTTTCTCACCTCATTTTTTCCCCAGGAATTATTAACAATTTTTCTTTGAAATGTAAAATTTCAGTTTGAAACGTGAAATTTTACTAGAAACTGATGGGCAGCGCCGTCTATCAATAGAGCATTATTCATACTTAGCGCCCTCTATCAATCGAGTTTGAATCATACTCGTCGTTACGTGTGGATGCATATGTGCTGCCCATCATTTATATGTATATACATATGCATCCTCATTTTTTCAATACTTGATAGATAAAGTGCACTGCCCTTCATTTCCGTGACAATTTTCGTTTTGGCACGATCATCTTTTACCTCCTCGTAAATATAAAAACGATTCTAAAGAAGTAGACTTCAACAAACTTCAAAAAAAAAAAAAAAAAAACTATGCTCAACAGTGTGTGAAATAAACAAACAAGGAAATAATTAAAAGAAAATTATTCCAATAAAATAAGAAATTCTAAGCAAAAAAAAAACAAAACAACTCAACTTAAAATATGGTCACAGCACAGGCACACACATATGATTTAAATGTATTCAAGCATGCATACATGTGTGTGTGCGTGTGTGCGTGTGTGTGTGTGTGTGTGTGTAATTCTAATGTACTGAACAGTAGTAACAGTAAGAAGAAGCACCAGCAGTAGAGAAGCAATAACAACATTTTCTATCGGATTATGTTGTCGACTTCTGTCGAGTCTCATGAAGTTCTTGCAGATTTATTTTCCCAGTAAATTACACTCAACAACTTTGCTGCTGTTTATGTATGTATGTATGTAAGTATGTAAGTAGTTGGAATAGCGAAAAGTAACAGCAGTGGCAGCAACAACAACAACAACAACAACAAACAAAGAGAGTTAGCAACAGTGAAAGAAGTTGCTGTTGCTTTTCCTGTTACTGCCATTGCTGCTGTTGCACTTAACTTTTTACATATACAAATGCACACACCACACACACATACACACACACACACACACACACACACACACACACACGCACACACACAGCCATATGCAAGCAAATACGACGAGTGCTCATGCGTCACATTATTTACGATGTATGTAGCATAAGCTGCTGACTAAAGCTGTTAAGTTTAAGCTCCTTGAAATATGCTTTGCCAGAGCATATTGTGAATTTAATTTCATTCGCCATTCATACATAAAATATATAATATTTCTGCATTCATCACATTGTTCATGTGGATTTAAATAATCATTGACTTTTATATAGTATCATATATATTTAACATTTCTGAACATACGACTACGATTTAACTATTTGTAACTATTATTAAACAGGTAATGCCGATGGTGTGAATTATTGAGGTAGGTTCATTGTCCATTACATTAAACTTCATATATTTCATTCAGCATCTGCTAAATTTACAATTTACACTTTACACTTATTCTCTACTCGATCATAAAAAGAAGAAAATCTAGAAAAGAAATACAACAACATTTAACACAATACTTCCATTTATCGATTATGGCAATGTACAATGTACATATGTACTTACTTACATAAAGTACAAACAATCAGTTTTTTCTTGAATGCAAATAAAATATTGAAAAATTATTTTAAAAAGCTTTTTGTAGTTGTATTTTTATATTTATTTACTTTATGTATACACATAACGCTAACTTAATTTGGTAAAGCCCTAAAATGCACTTTTCAGGTTTTTTCAGAAGAAGCATAAAGCATTTTAAAACTTGAATATTTTTAGGTTTCTTTTTTGCTGTAATTTAAATTTAAAGGAAAAAATACGAACGTTTTTGGTGTATGACTCCATGGCAGAGTGATGCTGATTCTCGTAATCATAATTCATCAAAAAACTTTTAATTCTTAAACATGTTATGTTAGGGCTTCAGCAGATTAAAGCAGCGATATGTACCCTACATTCTAAACAGGAAGATATTCCAGCTCAAAAGCTAGAGAAAAAAAAACAAAAACATTCATGATATTTGTACATCGCTCAACCGAAAGGTATTAGCTTGTTACCGAGAAGCCGGCTTTTTGCCGGTTTGATCTGTGAGCTGTGAATATTAAGTATACAAAAGTTCACTACTTTTCGTACTTTTTACTCATAAGTAGTTACTGAGTTACTGAGTTTAAGTTATTTTCGAAGGGTACGCCAGCTATTCGTCCACGGGGAGCACCAGTGAACCCCAAGTAAGTTGTATTACGAGAATGTTTGGAAGATAATTTTATTTTTATCTAAATCAGTTCTTCAGTCGTTCTCTGAATCCTTAAATTTTTGTTAAAAATGTTCACACAAGGGATTCATAATAATGCCATACTTCGTTATTTTGCAAAAATATTCCTCATAAAAAAAATGGAAGAGGAAATCGATGTGTTCATATTTTTTTGAGATATATGTTCCAAAAATCTGTGTAAAGAGAAACTGAAATGTGCTGGAGGGCTGGGATCAAAGCAATAAATGCTTAACTTTTCATAACGAAAAACTTGCCCTGAGGATGCATCGAAGAAATAATATTCTTTCCCATATGACCCAACCCACTAGTGACTACATATATGTACTATAAATTGATTGTTCTCAAAACACTGATTGTTTTGAAATATTGCAATCCATGTGTTGGAAAGCACTTGGTTTAGTGACTCAGAGTACAATAACTCTGCGGTAAATAGCGGAGTAAACCTGCAAAGAATCAAGAGAACAATCTTCGACATTCCATCCTCTATTGTAACGACGTCAATTCCTTCAATATATGTATTGAACTATAAACCCTAATATTTGGGACACCTCCCAGTCTCAAGTAGATTTCAATGATAAATATATATGTTTTTTTGCACTCCATTTCACCACTCCGAATTCAAATTGATGTTGTTTTAAAGATTATTTGAACACTTCGAAATCAAATTTTTTCCTTTTCTGAATTCAATTTCACTACTCCGAATACAAATTTGGATTTCTGATTAGAATTTAGTCACTCCAAATTGAATTTGCATCTTCTGAATTCAGTTTGACTATTCTAAATACTTGGTTTTGCCAATTCTAAGTTTTCGGCTATTCCGAACTTTAACTCTGATTACTCCGAATTAAAATAGGTGTTTTCCGCATTCCATTCCACCACTTCGAACTCCATTTTATGTTGTTTATCCTAATTTGACCACTCTAAATTCAATTTGCCTACTCCGAATTAAAATTTTTTTTCTCTATATTAAATTTGACTACTATGAATTGAGACTTGATTCTCCAAATTCTATTTGGCGCTACTCCGGACTTAAATTTTCTATTCAATCTGATTACTCCGAATTAAAATATGTATTTTCTGCATATCATTATTTTGAATTCAAATTTACGTTTTTTTTGCAGTATTTTCCCACTCCGAATTAAAATTTCTCTTCCGAATTCAATTCGACTACTCCGAATTAAAACTTGGTTCTCTAAATTTGAGTTTATTGGATTCAAATTTTAGGTTTGTATATTCAATTTGACTACTCCGATTAGAAAGCTGGTTTTCCGAATTCAATTTGACCACTCTATAGTAAACTGAAGTTCTCAAATTACTCTGATTACTTTGATTTGAAATATGTGTTTCTGCGTGTTTCTTCCATTGCCCCGCTTAGAAATCAAATTAAACCTAATCCGAATTAAAATTTTTTGCCACTCCGAATTAAAATGTTTGGCTTCTAAACTCAATTTAATATCTCCGAGTATAATTTTAATATTATTGCTATGAATTTAAATATGCGTTTTCTACTTATATTCTATTTTACAAATCTTTTTAAACTTAATTGACCACTCTGAATTGAAATGTGAGCCTTCCAACTCAAATAAAAAATTTGGATTTCTAAATTCAATTAACCCAACAATTTCAAATTAAAATGTGTCCGTTCTAAATTCAAACTTATTTTCTTAACCACTCCGAAATCGAATACTGAATTCAATATTAGTACTCCGAACTTAAATTAAATATTTTTTATTTTAATTGGGCTATTCCGAATTTCATTATACCTCTTCAATTACAGTAACTTTATTATTTTCTTTTTAAATCTTTACAAAATTTGGGAACAATTTTCGAAATTAATTTTTGAAAAATTGTCTTAGTCAAGAGTAGACAAATGCTTCTCACACTTTACACATGAGATCAACATAAAATATCGCATGAGATAAAAAGATCTACACAAGATACATATCTTTGAAAAACTTCAATTACGTACTAAAAATGTGTGTAAATCGTTCTTGACCAATTGTAACGGTCAGATATTATCATCTTCTGTTGTGTGTTTTGTTTTTCTCTATATTATAAATGTGAAAAATTTAAATGGGACATTTATAAAAATGCTGTCGAACAGTCGAAGTAAAGTGAACATTTTTTTGTTTTATTCATTCAACTACAATATTTGTATTTGATATTTGTCTTTAAATAAGGATTCCGGAATCCGGCCAAAAAGGGATACATCAGTTAATGTTTTTTTTTTTTTTTTTGTTTTTTGTAATAACAATATTTTATGTTTTTTCCGGAATAAAAGTATTTGCTTTTAACTAATTCTTTTTGTGTTCGGATTGTTTGTTTTGATGTTGTTATTGTTGTTGTTGTTGTTGTTGTTGTTGTTGTTGTTGTTGTTGTTGTTGTTGTTGTTGTTGTTGTTGTTGTTGTTGTTGTTGTTGTTGTTGTTGTTATTGTTGTTGTTATTGTTGTTGTTGTTGTTGTTATTGTTGTTGTTGTTGTTGTTGTTGTTGTTGCTGTTGTTGTTGGATTTTAAAAATATTATTTTCAACTTGTTATTGCAATCGGTTTTACGCTTTCAATGGAATTTTTCTTCTGGTCTTTTTCCCCAAACTGCCTGCTTCTTCTCTCGATCTCGTGCTGCAACGAAATGGAATAAAATGCAGCGGTTTGTTTATTGACACTGGTTGCTATTGTTGTTCTAGATGTTGTTGTTGCTGTTGTTGATATTTGTTGTTTTTCTATTAAAAGAAAATAATACCTTTGAGTGGTTTTTCATGTCACTTAAAAAATATATACAAAAAATTTATGTATAATAAAGTGGCAATGTAGCAAAAGGATATCGATTTAGGCTTTAGGTACAATTGTTGCCAATACACGCACACACACAAACAAATACATTCATACTTCAATGGCACTACAGCAACACAACAGCATCTGCAGAAATAATTGAGCCTTTATATTTTACAAAAATAAAAAACAGAATAATACCATGATACTTTTTACATTTATTTATATAGAAAATTTCCTTTGACTAGTTTCTTTCGAGGCAACTATGGAAAGAAGACTAGAAACTACTTTTTAGGAAATACAAGAATCTTTTAATGTAATTCTTAAAAGATTCTTGTTCGACAAAAATCAATATCTAAGAAATAGATTTTCATTAAGCGAATAAAAAAAAAATTATGTTTGTGACGGCGCACAGTGCTACGTTCCCATGCTACTTAGTATTAGTCAAAAATAGAAGGTGTTGTCAGAATAATATGAAACATATTTTCTAAATGCATTATGAAGCTACTTCCCAAAATGAACTGCAATAAAGTAATGTTATTTTTGTTTTGTTTTTTGTATTCCCCTTCAATGAAAGAAGTGGATCGTGGATCGGAATATAAAAGTAAATAAGACATTAAGTCTCTCGTCCCGTTTTTTTCAAGTATGTGTTAAACGATTTCAGCGATTTCAACGCACGTTTTTGAGATTTGCTTCTCTTCTCTTTTACTTTACTTTTAATGGCACAACAACCCATGGAGGGCCTAGGCCGAGCTTTTCGCATCCACTCATGTTGTGCGTGTTGTATTTGTACATGAATGGAAGGGACCTACAGTTTTAATGCCGAATCCGAACGGCGAAGTGAAAATTTTTACTCTTGTAGGTTTGCCATTGCCTGCCAAGAGGTGGTGCCGTGTAGAAAAATTATCTTTTCTACTTTTTGATTTTGCATGTGCCGAGATTCGAACCCCGGACACTCTGCGTAGCAGTCCAACGCACTACCACTACACCACAGCGACCTTCTCTTGCTTCTCTATAAAGCTTCGCCAGTCGCCTCTGCTATGCGCGCGCTGGCGCCAGTTGATTAGGTCAGGTGCAGTCAAGTCGCCCTGTATCTTGTCTTTCCAACGGAAATTAGGACGTCCTCTTCTGCGTATTCCCCCACCGTGGCTCGAATATAATGCCCTTCTAGCCGGAGCGCTTTCTTCCATTCGCTCAACATGACCCAGCCTGCGAAGTCGCTGGAGTTTTATACGCTTGACTATGTGTCAGTCTCGGCGTACAGCTCATACAGCTCATCGTTCCATCTTATTCGATACACGTCGTCCACGCATACTGGCCCGTAGATCTTACGGAGTATCTTCCTCTCGAACGCTCCTAACAGCCTCTCATCATTGATGCTCAATGTCCACGTCTCTGCGCCATACATTAGGACGGGAAGGATGAGGGACTTATAGAGCGTTATTTTCGTCGGACGAGAGAGGGCTCTGCTTCTCAATTGCCAACTCAACCCGTAGTAATACCTGTTGGCAATAATCTAATCTCCGCTTGATCTCCAGGCTGACATTACTGTTGGTAATAATGCTGGATACTAGGTAAACGAAATCCTTGACGACTTCAAAAGTATTTGTTCGCGAAGATCCGGTGCCCCCCTTTGTTTGTTGACACAAGGTATTTCGTTTTGTCCTCGTTCACCACTAGACCTAATCGTCGATACTCCCTTTCCAGGTTGTAGAATGCTGCACTGACTGCTCGAGCGTTGGTGTCAATGATGCCAATATCATCAGCGTAGCAGCTAGCAGCATGACACTCTTGTAGAAAATATTGCCCGAGATGTCTACGTTTTCGTAATCGTTTTCTCAATCGCTGACGGTTTCGGTTTGACAATATTTCCGTATTCGCTTTCAGTTTCACTTTTACTTTGAATGCTTCCTTTACAACTTTAATTTGTACATACGAGTATGTGACCGGTTCACATGTATTTATTTTATCAGTAACTTATTCTTTATCTCATTAACCATCTTAAATAGGAAAATTTCTAAATTTGTTGTTGGTAACACAAGTTACATAGCCACTCAGGATCTATTTGTTTTAGCTACCAATACTTAGTGGGAGATATCATTTTCCAGGCTAACTTTGCGTAAAAACTCTTTGCCAAACTATCATAAGACATTCGCACTTAATTTCTTAGTTTTTTTTTCTTTTGGTTTCTAATGCTCTAAGATGCTTTTATAACGAGAAACTTAGTTAGATGATTTGTTGTTGTTGTTGTAGTATTTGTGCTTTCACTTGCGCTCTGCTCGTGAAAGAGAAAAGTTTATCCAGCGAAAATTGTGTGTGTGTGTGTGTGTGTGTGTAATGCATGTAATGCGAACATTTTTATTACACCATATTTTTTGGTTTTTTCTACTTTCGGTTACAATTTTCAGCTGTGGCAGCTGCTCTGAATGTTGGCGCTATGCTTTTGGCTACATTTGAGGCTAATAATGTCATTTACAGATCTTCAATTTAATTATGATTTAAGATAGAAGAGAAGTATACGGAAAAGTTTTTTGTGTGCAGTATGAATTTATGAATATTTTTTAGGACGTCTCAAATGAATGTTTAATGTGGAAATATAGTTTTAAATTTTAGAGCGGATATTTTATAAAGTTTTTGCAGTTTTTATTAAATAGTTTCGATTGCATGGAATAAGTGAAATTTTAATTACTTTGATTCTTTCTTCCATACATTCATTCTTTTATTCTCTTATCCATTAATTCTTCGATTTTTTGATTTTTTCATTCTTTGGCTCTTCGAATCTTTGAATATTGATTCTTCGATTCTTCGATTCTTTGATTCTCTGTTACTTTAAGAAATCAAAGAAGGTGAAAGTAAAGAAGAAGATTCTTTGATTACTTGATTGTTTAATTCGTTGATTTTCAGATTCTTTGATACTTTGATTCCTTTGATCTATGATTTTTTAATCTTTTTTGATTTTTTTTTTTTTTTGATTATTTGATTTTCTGATTCTTTCATTCTTTGGTTTCTCAATTTTTTAAATCTTCGGTGCTTGATTCTTCTATTCTTTTATTCTCGTTCTTTTTTCGAGTTTTTGAATTTTCATTCTGTGATATTTCGATTTTCAGGTCTTTTTTTTTGATTCTCAGATGCTTAGATTTTTAATTTTTTGATTCTTACCTCTTACATTCTTTGATTACTTGATTGTTTAATTCATTGATTTTTAAATTATTTGATACTTCGATTCTTTGGATCTTTGATTTTTTAGTCTTTCGATTATTTGATTCCTTGATTTGATGAATTTTTTTCTTTGGTTTGCTTGCTTGTATAATTCTTTGATTTTATGATTCTTTAATTCTTTGGTTCGTTAATTCTTTGAATATTTGGTTTTTGATTTTTAGAGACTTTGATTTTTAAAGACTTTAATTCTTTGATTTTTTGTTTTTTCATTCACTGATCCTTTGATTCTCAGGTTCTTGAACACTCGATTCTTTGATTTTCAACTCTTACATTTACTCTTTGATTGTTTTACTCTTTAATTTTTAGATTCTTTAATACTTTGATTCCTGATTCTTTGGATCTATAATTTTTTAATCATTTAATTATTCGAATTTTTGATTCATTGGATTATTGACTTTTTGATTGTTTGATTCTCTGATTTTCTGATTCATTCAATTTTTAGTTCTACAATTCTTTGATTCGTGATTCTTCGTTTTTTTTTTTTTTTTTGATTTTCTGGTTTTTAATTCTTTAAAACTTTGTTTCTTCTTATTTTCTCTTAGATAACTTGATTCTTTGATTCTTGGATTTTTAATTCATTTATTCGTATAAACTTAAATTTTTTGTTCTATTCTTTTCGATTCTTACATTCTTTGATTCACTGATTATTTGATTGTTTGATTCTGTGATTTTTATATACTTTGATTCCTTTATAGTTTGCATCTTTGATTGTTTGATGATTTGATTCTATTATTTCATTTTTCCATTCTGTGATCCTTTGATTCTCAGGTTCTTGGATATTTTATTCTTTGATTTTCGACTCTTAAATTCTTTGATTGTTTCTATCTCTGATTTTTAGATTTTTTGATACTTTGATTCCTGATTTTTGATTCTTTGGATCTTTAATTTTTTAATCCTTTGATTATTTGTATTTTTGATACATTGGATTATTGATTTTTTTAGTTTTACAATTCTTTGAATCTTTGATTCGTGTTTCTTCGCTCTTTTGGTTTTCTGGTTTTTTAATTCTTTAAATCTTTGTTTCTTCTGATTTTCTCTACGATAACTTGATTCTTTTATTCTTGGATTTTTAATTCATTGATTCTCATATACTTAAATTTTTTTTTCGACTCTTACATTCTTTGATTCACTGATAACTATGCATTTGACTGTTTGATTCTTTGATTTTTATATTCTTTGATGCTTTTATTATTTGATTCCTTGATTCTTTGGGTCATTGATTCTTTAGAACTCTGGTTTTACTTTTCATTGATTCTTTAATTTTTGACTCTTTGATGCTTCAATTTTATTGTTGCTTTGATTTCTTGATTCTTGTATTTTCGATTATTTGATTCTTGGGTCTTACATTCTTCGATTTTTGATTCTTTGTTATTTATTTTTCTTTGTTTTCCGAATCTTTTATACTTTAATTCCTTAATTCGTGGATTATTATTTTTTTTCTTTGATTTTTATAAACTCATGCTTTTATTCTTGATTTTCTTGATTCTCAGACACTTGAAATTTTTCACATAGATGAAAAGAAAGAAACGATCCATTGCTATTTCTTCTGCTCCGATTACTTTACATAGTTTTCTATGCATTCAGAAATTTGAAAATAAACCAAACACATAAAAACTTGTCCATAGTACATATTTAGTATTAGCTAACAATTTATACCGCTGTGCATTAAAAGTTCATGCCAACTCAACCCTTAATCGTAATCCTATTTAATTTGCCTGTAATTAAATTTCCATTTTCATTTAAATAACAGAAAAGCCAAATACCAAAATATAATGGATTATTATTATTTTTTTTTGTTCAACACCTTTGAGGTGGTTTCAAATATTTATGCAATACAAAATACACACATATATATATATATATATATTTCTATAAAAAAAAAAATAAATTTAATTACTACATGGCTACATACAAAAGTTTTACCTGAAAATTCAAAAAGTTTTTTTTTCATTTTATTGAAAATTGAAAATGACATAATTACTTTAATCTCGTTAAAATACACAATTTTTAATAATTTCAAAATACTTTAGGGGAAAGGTGTGTAGATTGGTTTGTATTTTAATAATGATTCAACGGACTAAGAAATGTTCAACTATGAAGTGATCCAAAAGATCGAGGTAAAAGAGTATAATAATTTTTAAAGATCAGCTAAAAAAAATTAAATATTTTTAATTATTTGTGAACAACAGCAAACCAAAAACCAAAACAAAATCTATAAAAAGACAAGTCCTTGAGAAAAAAAAAGCCTTCAAAAATGTTGCTAGTATTATGAACCAACGTACAAAGCTGTTCCCTATTTGATTCACATGAAACATGCAATGCAGAAAATTAGTATTAAAAAGGAAAAACAGCAACATGTAAAATTAGCTTAGAAAAATATAAACGATTTTATAATCCAATAGCCGAACCTTTTTAACCTGTTTTTTGAATAAATACACAATTTTTTTTTGGCATTTTTAAAAATTCGCCAAAAATGCATTTATGAACTTTTTTTCTAAAGTTAATATTATTTGCTTAATATTTCTCCAGGTTACTGGGTTTCAAATTAGAAGCTTAGAAATTCAGAATCGAGCTGAATACCTGTACCTTTTTAGCACATTTTGAACATCTTTACCGTTTTTGGAACATAGACTTGAAAATTCATCTTAACTATATTTACTGAATTTTTTTTTTCGAAAATTGAATATTGTTTAATTTTCCTACATTTAGAGGGATTAAAATTGCGTTAATGGCGCTTAAAATTATTAGCTTAGAAAATCAAAATCGAACTCTTTGCCGGACCTTTTTAATGTCTCTAGAACGTTCGAAAATTCGTTAAAAATACACTTATAACGTTTTACCCTAAAGAAAACGGCTTTAAAACAATATTACTTTAATTATAGTATAAGCCTAAGAGTAAGGATTGAGTGGATGCGAAAAGTTCGGCCTAGGCCCCCCATGGGCTGTTGTGCCATTAAAAGTAAAAAATTAAAAGTAAAATATCGGGCTAATCCCACAAGGTCGACTCGAGATGTTGCAGCTATAGCTGGTATATCACAATCAACTGTATTGCGATATAAGCGAAGTCAAGGATTAAGGACCTGCAAACAGCAGAAAGTACCTGACCGGTAGGGAGCAAAGGAAAGAATAGCGAAGACTCGTGCCCGAAAGCTGTATGACAATTATCTAACCAAATTCTATTGCGTGATTCTCGATTATGAGACCTACTGTAAGGCGCACTTCAACCAGTTGCCTGGGAATGCCTATTTCACAACCCAGAAAATACTCTAAAGTAAAATATACCAAATTTCAAAAACACTTCATGGTTTGGCAAGCTATTTGCACCTGCGGTCTACGGAGTAAGGCATTCATTTCGACAGGAACAATTAACTCCTGTATTTAGTTATATAGAAAAATGCTTGCAAAAACGCCTTCTACCATTTATTGAACAGCACAAAGGAACCGCTTTCTTTAGCTCATACCTAGGCACAAGTCATTACTCCAGGTCAACTATGGACTATGGAATGGTATAAGGAAAATAATGTCACAGTGGTCCCAAAAGAGGCAAATCTTCCCAACTGCCCGTAACTTCGGCCTATTGAAAGATATTGGGCTATCATGAAGCAAATCCTAAGAAAAACTAAGAAAGTTTATAAAATTGATGTAAAATTCCGAAATCGATGGAATCAAGCCTATGCGATAGTCACCGAAGTCTCTAGCTAAGAACGTTAAGAAAAATTTTAAACAATTTTGCAACCGCTTATAATATTTGAATAAAGTTTTTAGTGAATTATAGTTTAAAAAATACTTAAAAAAAAACTTGACCTTTGAGTGAAATCGGACTGTTGGTTTTTAATGTCTCTGTAAAAATTATAACATTTTTCTGTTTCACGACTTAGTTAAGTTTTTTTGTTTTTTTTTTAGAGAAAAAATTCAAATTAATTTCTATGAAACCTTTTGCGGATTTCCACACAACACATTTCAATATTATGTATTAATATTTTTTGTGTCAACAATAATAAAACAGAAAAGCAAAACAAACGCACTGCACTCGCAGCGATAACATTTAATATCTTAATACCGAACAGCAATGATGAAATTATGCGAGCTCACACACACAGAAGTTCATACACAAACACTTACGCACTGTAATCAAACATATTTCTGTGGTGTGTGTGTGTGTGTGTGTTTGTGTGTATACTTGCCTGCCTGAGTGCTGGTGTTGACGCAGAATACTTGCCCAACTTAATCAATGCAATGCAATTTATACAGCTTCAGGATTCATGGCATATTCGACACTTACTGCATTGAAATTATAATGAAAAATGTGCAATGGCAGAGGCAGCAACAGCAATAATTTAAAAAACAAAAAAACAAAAACAAATAAAAATAAAAATATTAAATTTTAATTTATTATATTTGCTTCAATTCTAGAACGAAATGTACAATAGTTACCATACATAAGTAAGTATAGTATTATATGATTATGATCTGTGAAATGCTTATAGTTGCACGTACTCGCTCTTCTGAGGCTATAAGAAGCTATGTGCTGATTTATGCAAACGATAAGCTTCGATAAATTCAGTTTGATGATTCTGTGATGTCAGGTGTGCTACATCAGGATTAACTTCATTTTAATCGTTTGCCTTTCCAATGCATGCAACGCCCTTTCCTCTGCAAAATCATCATCTCCATCAAATTATTCATACTCAAAGCATGCGAATTTATTTGCTACATCATTATAATTATAAATAATCTTACCATCATCATCATTATTATCATCATCAGCAAAATATTCAGGTTGTATGATCTCAACAGGTGGAAAATTTAACGACTTGACGGTCTGAGAACTCGCGAATGTTATGAGGATGACTAGATACTTGGCAAATCTCGTCTATGTTTTGTTGTGCTGATGCAAGTTGTTTTCTTTCCACGAAGGAAAGATTTTCAGTCAAATTTTCAGTTAAGTCTTCTGCCCTTCTCTTTCATTGAGAAGCTGGATATCATGTCACCTCATTGTCTGCCTGGTGCTGTATAATCTGAGGACCTTGACACATGAGAGTTGATGCAATTATTGGCCATAATAAACTCATTTGCCATTCATGCTGTCTTTCCGCATTAGTGTTTGCTAGTTGTTTTTCAATGAAATTCGAATTTTGCTGTGCCTCAAGTTGCTTGGGGAAGTCTTTACTCTCGCGATCTCTCGGTGCTGGGTTTTGTACTTTTTTTTGACGATAGCAGAATCTGAATTTTGTTGGGCCTCCATTTTTCGACGAAGTCAACATTCTCGCTGTCTTTCAGCAGCAGTTTTTGCTGGATATTTTATCGTAACACTATCGCCATTTGATGGTGCCTCGCAGTTGTTTTTTTTTTCAGTATATACTCGCTCATTCTTTTAGCTCTAGAAATTTCTAACGACTTTTGTTTGAAAGTTGAAATTTTTGTTTGAAATGTCAAATTTTGCTAGACACTGATGGGCAGCGCCCTCTGTCAATCGAGTACGATTGATACTTGATTGATAGAGGGCGCATAGAGGATGCATATGTGAATACACATAATTTTTCATACACTACTCTCGTACTCACGTTTATTTTTTTAGTCTGTACTCGTTCATTCATTCAGCTCTAGAAATTTGTAGCGATTTTTGTTTGAAATGTAAATTTTTTATTGGAAATGTTAAATTTTAATAGAAACTGATGGGTAGCGCCCTCTATCAATATAGTATGATTCATACTCATCGCCCTCTATCAATCGTGTATGAATTCTACGGGAATCAGTGCCCTCTATCAATCGATAGAGAGATTGAAGGCTCCTCTGTCCTCTATTTATTACATATGCATCCTAATTTTTTTTTTCATATTTGATTGATAGAGGGCGATGCTCTTCACTTCAGTTTCCATCTTGCCACAATCATCTTTTACCCCCTCGCAAATATAAAAATTAATCTAAAGAAGTAAACTTCAATTAACTTCAAAAAGACCATAAAATAAGAAAACTCTGCTTCTTTTTATGCACAACAGCCCTTGAAAGGTCTACATTGAGCTTTTCGCATCCACTCATGTTGTGCGTGATATATTTACACATGAATGGAAGGGACCTACAATCTTATGCCGAATCCAAACGGCGAAGTGAGAAGCTTTTCTTAGGCGATTTTTACTCCGGTAAGTTTGCCATTGCCGCCTGCCAAGAGATGTTACCTTTTTTCTACTTTTCGATTTTGCCTGTGCCGAGACTTGAACCTCGGACACTCTGTGTAACAAGCCAACGCCACACCACACCGCAGCGACCACCGAAAAAGGAAACTTCTCATTTCGTTAACTGAAATGATGGGAATTACCACGACTGTAGCAGCACCTTTGGGTAGGCATACAAGCGCCTCAGAAACAAAACGCCCATGCATATACTCGTAAATACCGAAAGCCATAACATTGTTTCAATTATGCATGAAATACTTTTGATGCTTGAATTTAAATAATAATTGAGAATGAATTGCAAAAAAAAAAAAAAAAAAAACACCCAACAATCAACAACGACCTATGTAAATATTTTTATTCATTCACGAAATACAAAAACAATAACAACAACAACAACAACAACAACAAATTTCCAAAAATTTCCAGAAAAATTGATATACGAAATACGAGCGCATTTTCGCGTATATTGCAAATTAATTATTTTGTTCTTGTGGTATCGACTTCAATTGCAACAGCAGCAACATCAACAACAGCAGCAGCCGCAGCAACAACAACTGCAATGAACGAACTACAAAAGCAATTTCAATACAAAATCAAGTGGAATGAAAATTAAAAGTGTGAAAAAATTAAAAAATAATGGAATAAATTATAATTACAATTAAAAATGGCATATGACATTCACGTGCACATGCACTCACCTACAGTGGCGGTAGTGGGAAGAAGAACGGATGCAACAGGGGCAGGTTGAGTGGTAGCGTGAGTGGCTGGGTGCTTGGCAGCGAAAAGTATTCGTATGAAAAGAATTTGTGTGTTTCGTGTAATTAAAAATTTTTTTATTGTAATATTAAGCGATTAATCTCGATTACACTCGTGTCTGTGTAAGTAGTAAGTAGCTGAGCGCGCGTTGTTTGCTCGATTCAGTTTGGGTATTGTTTTTTAAATATGTAATTATATTAATCAAAGTGAAATATTAAAATTAATCGTTTTCCTTTCACTGATATTTTCCAAGCGATCGGAAAGAGAGATTAAAATGGAAATCTTTAAAATGAATGCATATTCATTAATAATTTTTCAATATGGTAGAGAATGAATTAATCCCCGATTAAGTAGGTACTAATGGGTCGTCTGAGGAGCAAGTTGGAGAAAATATCTTACCGATAGTTAATACCAGGCATAGGCACAGCAATTCCTCATCTCTTTTATGTATACTTACTTACTTTGCTGGCAATACAACTGATGATTGGTCTTGGCCGCCTCTATAAAGCTACGCCAGTCGCCTCTGCTATGCGCGCGCTGGCGACAGTTGATAACGCCAAGTACAGTCGGGTCGCCCTGTACTTACCTGTTCTTTCCAACGAAGATTAGGACGTCCTCTTCTACGTGTTCCTCCACCGTGGCTCGAATAAAACACACTTCTAGCCGGAGCGCTTTTTTCCTATACTACTGTGGGCAAAAGTTAGTAAAACTTTGTTCATAATTTCAAATTTTTTTTATTCATTCTTCCAAATTTCGTCCCCTTCAAAGTAATCCGCCCCCCCCCCCGGCCCCAATACACTTGTGCCAACGTTTTTTCCAATTCTCGAAACAGTTGTTAAAGTTTCCGGAATAGCCTTCAATGCGCTTAGCGATTCTTGTTTAACGTCTTCAATTGACTCAAAACGGTGTCCACGAAGCGGTTTTTTGAGTTTAGAAAATAGCCCAAAGTCACACGGTGCTAAGTCAGGCGAATAGGGTGGTAGGGTGGTTGCGGAACGATATCAGTCGAATTTTTGGCAAAATGGTCTCGTAAAACCAATGCAGTGATTTTGGAACCAATCGTGCATTCACTCTTCTTAGGCCCAAATGATGTTTTAAAATGGTTTTCACTGATCCTTCCGATATTCCAACGATGCCAGTAAGGTCTCTGACTGTTAATCGTCGATTCTCGAGCACCAATTCCTTGATTTTATTGACGTGTTGATCATCAGTTGATGTTGATGTTGATGGCCGTCCTGGACGTGGTTCGTCGTCAACGCGTTCTCGACCATCTTTGAACAATTTGTACCAATCAAAAACACTTGCTCGCGACATACAATTATCACCGAAGGTCTTCTGCAACATTCTGAACTTTTCGGCACCAGAAATTTGATTCCGCACACAAAATTTAATGGAACTTCTTTGTTGAATAATTTCACTCATTGTGAAAATCACCGAATGCATTTTTTGTACTTCAGAAAGACAAGCGTATACTAAACACTAATGATTATTTTGATGTGACATTTGACCAACCTTAAAAAAATAATATTTTGATGAATGGGTTTCCGCGCGAAATTTACATTAAAAAGTCTTACTAACTTTTGCCCACAGTAATAATTAACATTTTCACTGTGTATTGAGCTAAATTGCTCCAGCAAACAAAAACTCAATTAGTTCTCCAGGCTACTCGGGTATTTTGACTCTTACTCTGCAGCAGTCTTGGGTCTGGAACATGGGCAGAAAAAATCAGCATTCAAATTAGAGACTAGATAAGACAATGGAATAAATCATTAATCAGACTAGATAAATTAAACCAATAACCTTAACAAAATCCATGTTTAAAACTGACCATAATTTACAAAAAATTCGAGTGAAATTCTTACAAAAACTCTGACCGATATTGGAACATAAAGTCTGACCCAAAAGTGTAAGAAGAAAAATTAAGAGAAAATTTTAACTGAAATTCAGGAAAATTCAGCTTGAAAATCACTCCGAAATTCAAATTAAATTGAAACCGAAAGCACTCCAAATCATAGAACGAAATTCAAACCAAAAATCAAAACAAATTGAGGCCAAACAAAAACCCGAAACTTAAATAAAAAAACCCAATGAAATTCAGACAACAAATTGGAACAAATCCTGATCAAAAGAACCGACCTATACAAAATTCAAACCCAATTGAGACCAATAATTATGTATATTAGAACTCAGTCTACATTCCCGCTGTCTATGAGCCACAGTTTTTGCTGGAGATTTTATCTTAACGCAATCGCCATTTAATTGTGCCTCGCGTTTGTTTTTTTTTTTTGCAGTCTGTACACGCTCATTCTTTAAGCTCTAAAAATTTCTAACGATTTCTCTGGGAAATGTCAAATTCTACTAGAAACTGATGAGGAGCGCCCTCTATCAATCGAGTATGAATATGTACTACTGTGGGCAAAAGTTAGTAGTTGACGACGAACCACGTTCAGGACGGCCATCAACAACAACTGATGATCAACACGTCAATAAAATCAAGGAATTGGTGCTAGAGAATCGACGATTAACAGTCAGAGACCTTACTGGCATCGTTGGAATATCGGAAGGATCAGTGAAAACCATTTTAAAACATCATTTGGGCCTAAGAAGAGTGAATGCTCGATTGGTTCCAAAATCACTA
Organism: Palloptera scutellata; assembly: GCA_958295655.1. Classification (NCBI taxonomy): domain Eukaryota; kingdom Metazoa; phylum Arthropoda; class Insecta; order Diptera; family Pallopteridae; genus Palloptera; species Palloptera scutellata. Next base: position 55,046,689 of record OY282452.1, on the reverse strand, counting down.
CATTGGTTTTACGAGACCATTTTGCCAAAATGACAAATCGACTGATATCGTTCCGAAACCATCCTACCACCCTATTCGCCTGACTTAGCACCGTGTGACTTTTGGCTATTTTCTAAACTCAAAAAACCGCTTCGTGGACACCGTTTTGAGTCAATTGAAGATATTAAACATGAATCGCTAAGCGCATTGAAGGCTATTCCGGAAATTGACTTTAACAACTGTTTCGAGAATTGGAAAAAACGTTGGCACAAGTGTAACGGGGCCGGGGGGGCTTACTTTGAAGGGAACGAAATAGATTTGGAAGAATGAATAAAAAAATTTGAAATTATGAACAAAGTCTTACTAACTTTTGCCCACAGTATGTTAGAGGGATTGAGGGCTCCTCGATCAATTGATAGAGGGTGGATAGTGGATGCATATTTGCTGCCCATCATTTATGTATATAGAAAGGGTGATTTTTTTGCTACTTGGTTTTTGATGTTTACATTTCTGACAGTTCACGCGTGATTCTTGACATGTGTCAAAGTAAAAAACGCTCAGTTTAGTTTAGCATTTCATCATGAATAGACTTACGCCTGAACAATGTTTGCAAATTATTGAAATTTACTACCAAAATTCGTGCTCTGTGAAAAATGTGTGTTTTCGCAAAATTGTTTTCAGCGACGAGGCTCATTTTTGGCTCATTTCAATGGAAACGTGAATAAGCAGAATTGCCGTATTTTGAGTGAAGACCAGCCAGAGACAATACAGCAGCTACCAATGCATCCCGAAAAATTCACTGTTTGGTGCTTTTCGGTTTATGGGCAGACGGCATTATTGGGCCGTACTTCTTCAAAAACGATGAATGCCGCAACGTTCCGATCAACGGAGAATTCTTGCATTTTTACCGAAAAAGCAAGAATAGGACTCGGCCGCCATGTAGTTCCAACAGGACGGAGCCACATGCCACATGCCACACTGCACGCGAAACCATGCACCAATTGAGTGACGAATTTGGTGAGCAGTTAATCTCACGTTTTGGTACTGTCAATTGGCCGCCAAGATCGTGTGATTTGACCCCGTGAGATTTGTGGAGCTATGTTAAGTCTCTTGCCTATAGAAAGCAACAAGGCAAGCCAAACACTATTGCTGCTTTGGAAGCCAACATTGAACGCGTCATTGCGTCTTTGGTGAGATTTCGGCCGAAATGTGTGAAAAAGTGTGCCAAAATTGAACCTTCAAAATGGGCCACTTGATGCGTAGCCGCGGGCAACATTTTAGTGTAATTATCTTTAAAAAGCAAATGGCAGGAATTGGTTTATCGATCCAAATAAAAATGTCATTCACTTTTGTAAAATTTCTGTGTTTGCTTTAATTTTCAAAAACCAAGCTCTTAAAAAATCACCCTTTACATATGCATCCTCATTTTTTTCATACGTGATTGATTGAGGGCGTTTTGCCACGAATATCTTTTACCCCCTCGTAAATATAAAAACGATTCTAAAGAAGTAAACTTAAAAAATTGGATTGAAGTCATAAGCATCAATATTTTTAAAGAGGAGCTGAAGCCCGTTTAACCTCTGTGTTCTATTTTCCCTATAGATTGATTACTCTCCGCAAGTGTTGCTTAAGTGTTTGATTTATTTTCAATTTTTAACCACAAAAACTATCGACATCGGCAAAACATTTGATTGTAGTGCATAATTAAATTTTAATTGCGTCATTTATTTTCATTTTCATAACCTTTAAATGTGTTTCTTCACATATTTATACTTGGGGTGTTCACAAGGTACCTTATGCATTGTCGTATCGTCCTCAGTCCTCATACAAAATTTTACGACTTTATAACAATACGATAGAATAAGACATGAGTGGATGCGAAAAGCTTGGCCTTTGGCGCTGCATTCGGTCATAGTCGACATTGATAAATCTGAAGTTCATTGTGGTAAAAGCATAACACTTGCCACACACTTGCTGTCTATCTGATTATCGGTGCCCTGTGTGATTGCATTCCCTCTATCATTCTCCTTCCTTCTTCCTCCCACCTACCAATCTTCCTTCCAATCAACACAATGCTCTGCATTCATAGGGGTACACCCTGTGTGTTGAATGGATGAATAAAAATAGACGCCTTTTAAACACCCCCATTATTTCCACATTGCCCCTCAACTACACACATATTTATTTATGTATAAAATTACACATCAAATAATGGATTATACTCGTAATAAGTAATACTACCAATAAAACCATTACACATTTCTAATATCAATTAAATGAAGTTAACCACAATTAATGAATGAACTAATAAAATGACTGCAAATAAATTGACAAGAAAAGAATTTTATCAAATTTAACATAATTTCTATACCTATTGGATTCCATATGAGATGTCATAAAAATAAATGTCATGCTACTAGACGCAAAAACTCAGTCTGAGAGACAAGCAGGCAGGCAGGCAAGCAGGGAGAGTGTTTGTGTGTGTGCGCACAGCATATGCCCTTAGATTATTATTAAATTGTGAAGATAACTTTTCACATATGTAACATACAAGTCTCGCCCTCAAATCGTCATCAATGCCGACGATGTTGTCATCATTATTATTGAATGAGTTTGTATGTGTATATGTGTGTGTGTTTTTTTTTGGTAAAATGTCAGACATATAAAATTTATTTAACCTCATTAAATGTGCCCTTTATGCCATTTAACACCAGACTACACAAACACAAACCATTTACACTCTCAAACACTTGCACACAGGAAGAGAATAACGAGAAGAGTGTTGCGTGATGGAGAGAGAGGGAGAGAGGCAGAAAGACGACAAATATCAGACAGACTCACATACACATACACATACACAAACACATTCTTCTAGCTGCTACATTTATTTAACTCACACTCTCTTTTGCCCATTTGTCACCGCTTGATTACCTTCATTCAAGCCTTGTTCAAACTACATAACTACCTAAAAGAAGCAAGGATATCATTGTAAATGCATACACATGCAAGTGTGTGTGTGTGTGTGTGTGTGTTTGCATGCGTTGTATGTACTACTGTGGGCAAAAAGTAGTAAGACTTTGTTCATAATTTCAAATTTTTTTTATTCATTCTTCCAAATCTATTTCGTCCCCTTCAAAGTAATCCCCCCCTGGCCCTAATACACTTGTGCCAACGTTTTTTCCAATTCCCGAAACAGTTGTTAAAGTCAATGTCCGGAATAGCCTTCAATGCGCTTAGCGATTCATGTTTAATGTCTTCAATTGACTCAAAATGGTGTCCACGAAGCGGTTTTTTGAGTTTAGCAAATAGCCAAAAGTCACACGGTGCTAAGTCAGGCGAATAGGGTGGTTGCGGAACGATATCAGTCGAATTGTCATTTTGGCAAAATGGTCTCGTAAAACCAATGCAGTGATTTTGGAACCAATCGTGCATACACTCTTCTTAGGCCCAAATGATGTTTTAAAATGGTTTTCACTGATCCTTCCGATCAAAAACACTTGCTCGCGACATACAATTATCTCCGAAGGCCTTTTGCTACATTCTGAACGTTTCGGCACCAGAAATTTGATTCCGCACACAAAATTTAATGGAACTTCTTTGTTGAATAATTTCACTCATTGTGAAAATCGCCGAATGCACTTTTTGTACTTCAGAAAGACAAGCGTATACTAAACACTAATGATTATTTCGATGTGACATTTGGCACAGATGTCACCGACAGTCATACCAACCTTAAAAAAATAATATTTTGATGAATGGGTTTCCGCGCGAAATTTAAATTAAAAAGTCTTACTAACTTTTGCCCACAGTAGTATATATTGGACTTTCTTCTTTTGTATTGTAAAGTTAGACGCAACTTAATCCTTAATTTTCTAATCACTTTTGTAGTTGGTTTGTGTGCTTTCAACCAAGAAAATGTTATAAAGAAAACCTAAATATCAAAATCTTCTCTCAACTGACAAATACACACTAACACAGAAACACATAGACACACATACATACACGCACGACTAAGCTTTTTGTTTAGTAGTAGTAGTAGTAGTAGTAGCTTTACATTTCGAATCAGCATGTGATATCCTTTTTGAAACCTATATATATTTATGTGTGTGTGTGTGTGTGTGTGTATTTTATTATAGTCCAAAAAGAGGATGCTTAATGTTTGCATATGTCTTTTTGTTCGCTTATTGTATACCAAGTAGGACTAACCTCGTTGTAGGTGTCTATGGTATATTGAGCTCATTAAATTCATAGTGTTGAGTATGTAGTAAATTTTACATTTACACTGACTTTTATTCTGACTCCTTTACTCCTCTCACCAAATCTCCCCCCCCCCCCCCCCTCCTTTGAAATGATTTTGTATTCCTTTTACATATGTAGCAATTGCGTTAATTTCTTAATTGTCAAAAGTACACAAAGCACTGTGGCATGTAGCATTTCAGTTTCCAAGTATCCATGCCTTTTGTTGCATAAACTTCTAAACACTTTGTTATGTAAAATATTCTTTGTGATTGTCTAATTACCTTCTTTCTCAATTAAAATACTTAAACTCAAATACACTGGAATTTGCCGCATTCATGTGAAGTTAAATAAAATGTTCGATTAAGAATTCAAAACAAAAATATCCTTTGAATCTTAGAAATATCTTTAATCAGCCTTTGGAGAACAAAATCTACAAGAGTTGAATAAGGGAACTCGAAGCTAAAATGATCCAAATCATCCTTTTTACATAGGCGTCTCAAAATTTTCACAGCAAACATTATCACATCCACATTATCATATCAAAATAATATCATCAAGAATATCACATCAAAATTATCACAACAAAAAGTTATCACATCAAAATTATCACAACGAAACTATCACAACAAAATTATCACATCAAAATTATCATATTAAAGTTATCACATCTAAATTAACATATCAAGATTATGACATCAACATTAACATATTAAAATTATCACAACAAAACTATCATAGTCTGGCAACCGATGCCTGGTATATATAGGGATCTAAGAAGATAAATCTAAATAGGTTATAATCGTAACATGATCCAACTCATCCTTCTTACATAGCCGCTTTTACTTTACTTTTAATGGCACAACAGCCCATGGAGGGCCTAGGCCGAACTTTTCGCATCCACTCATATTGTGCGTGTTATATTTGTACATGAATGGAAGCCGCCACTAAGCCGATAATCTGGTAACCATACTTACTTACTTACTTAGCTGGCGCTACAACCGATGATCGGTCTTGGCCGCCTCCACAAAGCTTCGCCAGTCACTTCTGCTATGCGCGCGCTGGCGCCAGTTGATAAGGCCAAGTGCAGTCAGGTTGCCCTGCACCTGGTCTTTCCAACGGAGATTAGGACGTCCCCTTCTGCGTGATCCTCCACCGTGGTTCGAATAAAACACCTTTCTAGCCGGAGCGCTTTCTTCCATTCGCTCAACATGACCCAGCCAGCGAAGCCGCTGGAGTTTTATACGCTTGACTATGTCAGTGTCGGCGTACAGCTCATACAGCTCATTGTTCCATCTTATTCGAAACACGTCATCCACGCATACTGGACCGTAGATCTTACGGAGTATCTTCCTCTCGAACGCTCCTAACAGTCTCTCATCATTGATGGTCAATGTCCACGTCTCTGCGCCATACATTAGGACGGGAAGGATGAGGGACTTATAGAGCGTTATTTTCGTCGGTCGAGAGAGGGCTCTACTTCTCAATTGCCTACTGAGCCCGTAGTAACACCTGTTGGCAAGAGTTAGTCTCCGCTTGATCTCAAGGCTGACATTATTGTTGGTGTTTATGCTGGATCCTAAATAAACGAAATCCTTGACGACTTCAAAAGTGTAGTTGTCAACAGTGACATTTTGTCCAAGACGCCGTGACTCTTTGTTTGTTGACACAAGGTATTTCGTTTTGTCCTCGTTCACCACTAGACCCACACGACGAGACTCCCTTTCCAGGTTGGAGAATGCTGCACTGACTGCTCGAGCGTTTTTGCCAATGATGTCAATATCATCAGCGTATGCTAGCAGCATGACACTCTTGTAGAAGATAGTGCCAGAGATGTCGATGTTCGCAGCTCGAATTATTTTCTCCAGCATTAGGTTAAAGAAGTCGCACGATAGGGAGTCACCTTGTCTGAAACCTCTTTTGGTATCAAATGGTGCGGAGAGGTCTGTCCCAATTTTCACTGCGCTGGTGGTGTTGGTCAGTGTCATTTTGCAAAGACGAATGAGCTTTGCAGGGATACCAAAATCAGACATTGCGGCGTACAAGTGATCCCTAATCGTGCTGTCGAAGGCGGCTTTATAATCGACAAATAGATGATGGGTGTCGATCTGTTTTTCTCGGGTCTTTTCCAGGATTTGGCGTAGTGTGAATATCTGGTCGATGGTGGATTTACCAGGCCTGAAGCCACACTGATAAGGTCCAATCAGTTTGTTGACGATGGGCTTCAGTCTTTCGCACAGTACGCTCGATAGAACCTTATATGCAATATTAAGAAGGCTGATCCCACGGTAGTTGGCGCAGATCGTGGAATCACCCTTCTTATGGACCGGGCAGAGCACGCTGAGATTCCAATCACTTGGCATGCTTTCATCTGACCATATTCTGCATAGAAGCTCATGCATGCGTTTTTTGAGCTCTTCGCCTCCGGTCTTAAACAACTCAGCAGGCAGGCCATCTGCACCTGCAGCCTTATTGTTTTTCAGCCGAGCAATGGCTGTTAAGACCTCCTCATAGTCAGGCGGCGGTACTTCAACGCCGTCAGTGATTGGGGTTTCCGGAGTGGGTTCCGCAGTGGCGGGATTATTGCCGTCTTCGCCATTAAGCAGCTGCGAAAAGTGCTCCCTCCATAATCTCATTATGCCCTGGATATCTGTCACCAGATTTCCGTCTTCATCCTTGCAGGAAGAGGCCCCGGTCTTCAAACCAAGAGTCAGGCGTCTTATTCTTTCAAAGAATTTTCGAACCTCGTTCCTGTCCCGCAACATTTCGATATCATTGAACTCGCGTCTTTCTTCATCTCTTTTCTTGCGCCTGAAAAGACGTTTCTCCTCCCTTCTCAACTTTCTGTATCGCTCCTTAGCAGCTCGCGTTGCAACTGACTGCAGGGTGGCTCTGTATACTGCGTTTTTTGCTTCAGTAGCATCGCGACACTCTTGGTCGTACCACATATTTCTCCGTCGACGGTGGTAGCCTAGCACCTCTTCGGCAGCCGTACGCATAGAGCGGGAAATGTGCGTCCACTGTGCGCATATATCATCAAGTTGAGGGGTGTTTTGCGAAAGGAGAAGTGCAAGTTGGTTGGCAAAGACTTTGGCTGTCTGTTGTGATTGCAGCTTTTCGACATCCAGCTTTCTCTTTGTACCTATCCGTACGCGATTTGCTACACATATACGTGTGCAGACCTTGGCTGCAACCAAGTAGTGGTCTGAGTCGATGTTTGCACCACGTATTGTGCGTACGTCTAGTACATTGGAAGTGTGCCTTCCGTCGATCACAACGTGATCAATTTGGTTTCGTGTGTTTTGATCAGGGGACAGCCAAGTGGCCTTATGGATATCCTTATGTTGGAATCTGGTGCTACTAACTGTCATGTTTCGTGCCGCGGCGAAGTCGATCAGTCTCATACCGTTATCGGTGGCTTCGTTGTGGAGACTGAATTTTCCGATCGTCGGACCAAAGAGACTCTCCTTGCCCACCTTGGCATTAAAGTCGCCTAACACGATTTTAACATCGTGGCGGGGGCAATGCTCATAAGCTTTGTCGAGGAGCTCGTAGAAGTCATCTTTGGTCGTTTCATCCTTCTCATCCGTCGGGGCATGGACACAAATTAGGCTGATGTTGAAGAATTTTGCCTTGATGCGGATAGTGGCTAGGCGCTCGTTCACCGCTGTGAACCTCGAGACTAGATGACGCAGTCTCTTCCCAACCACAAATCCAACACCAAATTCGTGTCTCGACGCATGACAGCTGTAGTAGATATCACAGGATGCTCTTTTGGAGCAACCCTGTCCCGTCCATCGCATTTCCTGTACAGCGGTGATGTCAGCTCTATATTTTTGGAGGACATCCACCAGCTGGATAGAGGCACCTTCCCTGTAGAGGGTTCGGACATTCCAGGTGCATATCCGTAAATCGTTGTCCTTTGGGCGTTTGCGGGAGTCGTCAATATTAGAGGGGTTCATTATCCGAGGCTTGTTTGGAGGTTTCATTGGAGGGTATTTTAACGTGGTGGGTTCCAAGCCCGACGCACAACCATTCATTCAAGGCCATGGAGAAGCCCGCCGCACACATTAGTTAACTCACTGACGGTTGTCAGATCGCTATCCAGGGGACGCCACGAGGAGGCTGTGTGTCGACTTGAAACGTAGAAGCGCAAGGATCGACCATGGACGCACCTGCGACTGTCACGAACTTTACCTTGTGTCCTACGCCCCAGGCCCCCCTGGTAACCATAGCCTGGTATATAAAGAGATATAAGAAGATGAATCTCCCTATAGTGATGTTATACGAGCATAATGGATCGACATTACACATTACATCATGCATGTTGCCCAAATTAAGACTAAAAATCAGAACACAAGTCATACCAAATTCTTCTTCTTCTTATGTTTTTAATGGCCCAAAGAGGGCCTAGGTCGAAGTTTTTGCCTCCACTCATGTTGTGCGTGTTATATTTGTACATGAATGGAAGGGAGCTACTTATGCCGAATACGAACGGCAAAGTGAAAAGCTTTCACAGGCAATTTTTACTCTTGTAGGTTTACCATTGCCTGCCAAGAGATGGTGCTGTGTAGAAAAATAGTTTTTTCCTACTTTTTGATTTTGATTGTGCCGAGATTTGAATTCCGACCGAGGGCGTTGGTAGTGCCCTACCATCTATGCCACAACGACCACCTTATCACTCAACTTATACCAAATACAGAAAAAAATTCAGACCAAACGCCCCCCACACATAAATCTAACTAAATTCTATTCCAAAACTGAGACCGAAATTTTGAACCAAAATCAAACCAAAATTAAAGCTAAAATTTATCCCAAAAACTAAGCCATAAATCAAATAGAAAATTATCACTGAAACGAAAAATCCACCCCTAAGGACATGGACATGCTTGCCGTTGCCTAGCGCCTCAATGCTATTTCCCGAGTCAGTGCAACTATATGAAAGATAGTTAATAGTTAAGTTAAGGGACTGAAATCTTATACAAGTATATGTATGTACCGAGCTGAATTTTGTCGTAAATGTCGACTTTAACAAATTATCTCCTCAATTTAGATTATTTAACCCATAAACTGAGGTTTAAGCTTTTCCAGCAAGAACATATTCGGGGCACAATTAAGTGGAGGAATGGAACTTGAGCAGGGAAATCTAAATCGTAAAACTCCAAATTTGAATTCAAACCCTCTCCTATAGAATATTAATCGCTAAATATTAAATTATGATTTCATAAAAACAAACGTTATTTCTGTTAAAATCACCACTGGCAACACTAGCAACACTTTGGCTCGGCATATTTTTATAATTTTCCTTATTGGCAACAGGCCAACTAGGAGCTTCAGCGCTGAAGATGATTTTTCAATAAAATTCAGAATTTTCTTTGAACTTTTGCAGAGCACAATCAGAGAAGTTTCGACGCTTTAAATTATCACGTGTCTTCACGAAGTACATATTCATGTACTGTGTAAGCTTCCCCCACAAGACCGAATTACATAAACTCATTAAAATTAAGTTAGCATCGGCATAATAACCTTACATCATATGGCCTGCTACATCACTTTCCTATAACTTTAGTTTACATACTTATTCAAAAAAAGCTCCGTTAATTAACAACTTTAAAATGCTTTTACTGGTTTGTGTCTGAGATGTATGTGTGAAAAATAGGAGGAAATCAGTGATAGTGTGTGTATGAACTAAATTTCTAGTATTTCTAACACAGAGTGATTCAAAAAAGCTCATATTTATTTTGTACATAATTACAGTCATGCCTAAAGTGTCTTCCGTGAACATAACACTCGTGTCGAAGATTTTTGTGAAATGGACTATTTGTATGGAATATTTTTTGGCTCACTAAATAATCGGGAACTTGAAGAGTACACACACGAAAGATTAAAGTCGTAAATATATAGAAATCAAAATTTTTTAATTACAGTGTGCAACAAAATATGACACATTGTCTTGATATAAAATTTGAGTTTGAACTCGAAAAAAGTAAACAATATTGAATTATGTTAAATGAAATTTTCGACGGTTTGGTGAAACTGTTTATTGAATATCAATCAAAAATCGGAAACCGGGTTTTGGTACCGGATAAAATTGTTTTAAATTTTATCAATTAAATATACGTTACTACGCTTGGTGCTAAGACTTAAACAAGAGCGTTGTACTTGTCTGCACTGAGAACACACACTTCCATTGATCAAAGAGCTGCTGGAACCAAACGAGTTGAAACCATAACTAACTCGGGAAGTGAATTCAACGTTATTTTGCTTATCACTCTGTTCCAGCTTAAAAAAAGCACCGAGTTGGAGATATTGAAATTTTTTTTTATATTATAAAAAATCAAGGGAAAATTGTTTTCGTACTCCATCAAGAGGACAACTCCATCAATAGGACAACACTGCGCAGCAAAAACCTAAAATAGTACAGATTAGATTTGGTTGTGGTCAGGAGGGCCATAGATCTTCCATAGCACTCAGTCCGCTGGACTATTCTACTTGGCCAAAAAAAGAGATAGGAGAAGGATTAAGTGGATAAGTGTAGGGTAACGAGGTCATAAACCCTGGATAGACCTACAGTTTAACGCCGGTTCTAAACGGCCTGGTAGTAATTTGATATTAATTGATGGTGATTTTGCCATTACCTACCAAGCAGTGTACTTGTACACTTTCTTATAATTCTAGGAGAATTAACACACAGACCAAGAGGGGAATTGAACTGTCTACCCCCCAAGTGAAAGTCTAGTCCTTTAGTCTAACACTCTAGACTATTGACGTATTCAAAACAAAAATATTATTGGAAATAATGTTTACTATTGGGCCTGACTGCTTTCGAAACTTATGACGATAAGGAATTTTAGGCGAATGAGGTTCCGGAGCGAAACGCAACGGGAGCAGTTTCAGTCAAACTAAGTACTACGATATATGAATATTGAATAACTTAAAAAAACAACCGATTTCCATATATGAGCTATTTTTTATCTACTTAATTACAATTTATTTGGACTAGTTTTTGAATACAAAATCAATCAAGTGACCGCCGTTATTGACCAAAGCAAAATGAGCATGTGCTATTTCTGCTGCTTTTTCCATCACTTTTTCCAGCATCTCGGGCGTTATAGCAACGCTATCGGCACGAAAGTTTGCCTTGGGCTCGTCTATGGTCTGAGGTTTGCTGGCATACACTTTGCTTTTCAAATAACCCCACAAAAAGAAGTCCGGAGGAGTCAAATCTAGAGATCTGGGTGGCGGGTCAATGTCGCCATTTTTTGACACTACACTTCCAGGGAATTTTCAGTGCAGAAACTGCATTGTTTGATTTAAAGTGTCAGTGTCATACCTTTTTTACATATTTGTGGGCAGACATAATGAGCCAAAATCCACCGATATAATCGATTCCATTCGACTGTTTCTTCGGCTTCTCTGAAGAAATATGGCCCAATGATGGTTTTGGCGTAAACGGTGGCCCAAACCAGTCCATCCTCAACAATTCATTGCTTGAGAAGCCAAAAATCCTTTATTTAACATACCTTTTATTTGTAACATACTTAAAATATGTACATTGAAACTGATTATTTTCAAGTGTAAGTGCCTATAAATAATGCAGTTTTTTCTATATTAGTAATTTTCATCTTGGATCTACTTAAGTCAACATGTTGAGCCAACAAGAACAGCGCCGCAATTTAAAACTGGGCAATTACTTGAGTGATAAGACGTAGTCTAGACTAAGCATTGCAGGGGAAGCTCAGCGTGTTTAGCGACGGTTTATAACGTCATAAACAACTACAACGCGGGGAACTCTATCTGCAAAACCGAAGGGTCAGGCAGTAAAAGGGTCCAAATAACACAGAAGTACTGAAAAATGTTGTTAGTAAATATCGGGCAAATCCTACGAGGTCGACTCCAGATACGATTGCGCGAGTCTCGATGATGAGACCTACTGTAAGGCGGACTTCAACCAGTTGCCTGGGAATGCCTATTTCACAACAAAGAATAGAAATGCAACACCCACAAAATACTCTGAAGTGAAATATACCAAATTTCCAAAACACTTCATTGTTTGGCAAGCTATTTTCACCTGCGGTCTACGGAGTAAGGCGTTCATTACGACAGGATTAATTAACTCCAGAATTTATATAGAAGAACGACTGCAAAAACTCCTTCTACCATTTATTTGAATGGTATAAGGAAAATAATGTCACAGTAGTTCCAAAATAGGTGGTCGCTTTGGCGTAGTGGTAGTGCGTTGAACTGCTACACAGAGTGTCCGGGTTTCGAATCTCGGCACAGGCAAAATAAAACAAAGTAGAAAAAATAATTTTTCTACACGGCACCACCTCTTGCCAGGCAATGGCAAACCTACAAGAGTAAAGATTGCCTATGAAAAGCTTTTCATTTTCGCCGTTCGGATTCGGCATTAAACTGTAGGACCCTTCCATTCATGTACAAATATAACAGGCACAACATGAGTGAATGCGAAAAGCTCGGCCTAGGCTCTCCATGCGTGATTGTGTGCCGTTGTAACAATAAAAGTGAAGTAAGTCGTCCCAAAATAGGTCCCCCCACTGCCCGGAACGCCTTCTACCATTTATTGAACAGCACAAAGGAACCGCTGTGTTTAGCTCATACCTAGCCACAAGTCATTACTCCAGGCCAACTATGGACTATGGAATGGTATAAGGAAAATAATGTCACAGTGGTCCCAAAAGAGGCAAATCTTCCCAACTGCCCGGAACTTCGGCCTATTGAAAGATATTGGGCTATGATGAAGCAAACCCAAAGAAAAACAAAGTAAGTTTGCAAAATTGATGTAGAGTTCCGAAATCAATGGAATTAATGCCTATGCAGTAGTCACCGAACGTACTGTCCAGTCTCTAACTAAGAACGTTAAGAAACATTTTAAACAATTTTGCAAACGCTTATAATATTTCAATAAAGTTTTTTGTGAATTATAGTTTAATAAATGCTTAATAAACTGATTTTTTTTTTGAGTGATATTAATCGGACTGTTGGTTGGTTTTTAATGTAAACAAAAAAATTCTTTTCATCAAACAAAAAAAAAAAAAAAAATACAATCCTAAAGGCAAGAAAGTAATTGGAGATGCGGGGCATCGATCCCCGTACCTCTCACATGCTAAGCGAGCGCTCTACCATCTGAGCTACATCCCCCGTTATCAACATGCCGCACAAATGTGCACTACACCATGCACACACACACACGCACCAGCAATTCGAGACTAAAATATAACAAAAAATATCCAATTGGAATACGAAAATAGTCCAATAAGATTTGTGCAGCGCTTGTCTAAATTGTCTCCAAGAGAAACGTGATCGATTTTTAAAAATTCCACCTCGATCGCCGCTTGAATTTTGACGTAAATAACTAGAATCATTGTAACTTGTACTTGTGAATAAAGAAATACCAAAGTAAAATTTATATTTTAAATAAATAAAATAAATCTGTTAAAAGTTAAAAGTGAATAAATAAGCACGATTTACTCCCTTCAAGCACTTCATTTGCTATTTTGCTAAGGTTTGCAGCAAAAGACAATAGCTAAAAAAATAAAAAAAAACAAAAATAATTAAATATTTCTCTTACAGTTAATTACACACACACACACACACACACACACACACTCACACACATACACACAAAAACGAAGTATAAATATTCCAGTTTGCTTATAGAAGAAGTAAGAATTTTTAAACTAAAAGTGCTGATTTTGCATGAGAAACTTAAGCGAGAATATTCGATAAAACATGAGAGGATGAACGAACAATTTGAGGGGGTGAAGAAGCACCGAGCATTCATATGCGAAATTCATATGTGAATTTGTACCGACGCTCGTGAGTTATGAACAGCACAATAATGAATGCTTAATTGCTCACCAGGCGCAATTCAATTCTATTGAAAATTACCGAAAACGAACACAAATAAAATTTCACTTCACGGAGGGGGAGGGTTGGCTGCAGTCCAAACACGCATCATCATGCAGAATATTACCAAAATTATTACCTGCTCTTGTATACCATAAGTATAATTTCTTAAGAATTTCATAATTTGTTTGTGTTTCTCGTGTGGAGTAAGTAGTATAATTTTTGTTTAGGTAAGCAAAAACAAAAATATATTATGAAAGTAAAAGTTTCCATTTGTTTTCGCAGATGGTTTTATTTAGAGATTTTAGGGTTTAGAACCTGGCTAGAGCTAGCAGATCCAGAGGAAGGGTTATATTTTCCATATTTCTTCAACAACAGCCCAGGGAGGGCCCAAGCTGAGCTTTTTGCATCTGCTCATGTTGTGCTGGTTATATTTGTGGATGAATGGAAGATACCGAATCCGAACGGCGAAGTGAAAAGATTTTTCTTAGGCAATTTTTACTCTTTTAGGTTTGCTATTGCCTGTTAAGAGGTGGTTACTTTACTTACTTTTAATGGCACAACAGCCCATGGAGGGCCTAGGCCGAGCTTTTCGCTTTTCGCATCCACTCATGTTGTGCGTGTTATATTTGTAAATGAATGAAAGAGACCTACAGTTTAATGCCGAATCCGAACGGCGAAGTGAAAAGCCAAGAGGTGGTGCTGTAGAAAAATATATTTTTTCTATTTTTTTAATTTGCCTGTGCCGAGATTTGAACGCCAGACACTCTGCGTAACAGGCCAATGTACGAAGGGGAGGGGGAGGAAACATATAAAAAACAGATCAATATGTGATCAAATCTCTGATTAAGTTTTGACCAAAAATAGAACCGCAAATTGATACAAATTCAATACAAAATGAAGCATAAAATTCACCAAAGCTTTCTGATAACAATTCAAATTAAAAATCGGACCAAAATTTAGTCTCAAATTCCAGCCAATAGCTGATCGAATTCAGACCAAAAACATACCAAATTTTATACTACAATTCCGACAACAACCAGTTCAAAAGTTTAACCAAAAATCGGACTATAACTCAGATGAAATTTAGACCAAAGTTAAAACCACATTGCAGACCAAATTCAAGCCAGAAATCGGACTAAAAACTTAATGACAAATTCAGACCAGACTTTAGTTCCAAATTCATATCAAAAACAAATCAAAAACCCACAACTCCGACCATAAATCACAGAAATTGCGTGAAAATTTCTTACCAAATTCAAAACAAAAAATAAATCAACTTAAACAAACCCAAAATCAGATATATCTCAGAACAAAAATTAGACCTAAAAATTCAGATAAAACGCAGACCAAAAATTACACCTAAACTCACATCAAATTCATACCACAAGAACGGTCCAAAAATTAATACCAATCTCAGACCAGAATTTTTCCAAATTCAGACCAATAGACAGGTCAATAGCCAGATCACAACTCAGACAAGAATTCGGATCGAAATTCATTACCAAATTCTGGGCAAAACTACACCAGAAGTTAAGCCATAAATCAGACTATAACTCAGATCAAATTCAAACCACAAATTAGACCAAAATTCAATACAAAAATTGGGCAAAAATTTAATTTAGTCCCAAATTCGGATAAAACGTAATGCCAAAAATCCGATTATAAATCACTGCAAAAATCAGAGCAGCAATTGGACTACAACTTGGTGTCAAATTCAGATAAAAACCAAATCAAAGGATCCTATCCAGGTTGAAAATCAGACCATAATTAAAAATGAATTCAAATCAAAAATCGGGCCAAATTCAGACCAAAACCTAAAACTTAATTTCAGATCAAACAAACTAAGATCCAAATCGTAACATTATCATAAGTTGATATTACTTATATAAAATCCAGATCAAAAGTCAGACCAAATATCAGATGGAAATTGAAACTAGTCCAAACTTCAAACAAAAAGTCGAACTAACATTTAATCCCAAACAAATGTCGGAACAAAGCACACCAGTGTTTAGTCTCAAATTGAGATAAAATCAGACAAAAAACAAGAAAAACACGTCCAAAACTGATGAAAACACAAATCCAAAAACAAAAGAGGTAAATGTGTGCCAAAAATCAAACACAAACTAAGTTGGTTGAAAAACAATTTAAAATTCATACCTTACTTACCTTACTTACCTTACTTACCTTACTTACCTTACTTACCTTACTTACCTTACTTACCTTACTTACCTTACTTACCTTACTTACCTTACTTACCTTACTTACCTTACTTACCTTACTTACCTTACTTACCTTACTTACCTTACTTACCTTACTTACCTTACTTACCTTACTTACCTTACTTACCTTACTTACCTTACTTACCTTACTTACCTTACTTACCTTACTTACCTTACTTACCTTACTTACCTTACTTACCTTACTTACCTTACTTACCTTACTTACCTTACTTACCTTACTTACCTTACTTACCTTACTTACCTTACTTACCTTACTTACCTTACTTACCTTACTTACCTTACTTACCTTACTTACCTTACTTACCTTACTTACCTTACTTACCTTACTTACCTTACTTACCTTACTTACCTTACTTACCTTACTTACCTTACTTACCTTACTTACCTTACTTACCTTACTTACCTTACTTACCTTACTTACCTTACTTACCTTACTTACCTTACTTACCTTACTTACCTTACTTACCTTACTTACCTTACTTACCTTACTTACCTTACTTACCTTACTTACCTTACTTACCTTACTTACCTTACTTACCTTACTTACCTTACTTACCTTACTTACCTTACTTACCTTACTTACCTTACTTACCTTACTTACCTTACTTACCTTACTTACCTTACTTACCTTACTTACCTTACTTACCTTACTTACCTTACTTACCTTACTTACCTTACTTACCTTACTTACCTTACTTACCTTACTTACCTTACTTACCTTACTTACCTTACTTACCTTACTTACCTTACTTACCTTACTTACCTTACTTACCTTACTTACCTTACTTACCTTACTTACCTTACTTACCTTACTTACCTTACTTACCTTACTTACCTTACTTACCTTACTTACCTTACTTACCTTACTTACCTTACTTACCTTACTTACCTTACTTACCTTACTTACCTTACTTACCTTACTTACCTTACTTACCTTACTTACCTTACTTACCTTACTTACCTTACTTACCTTACTTACCTTACTTACCTTACTTACCTTACTTACCTTACTTACCTTACTTACCTTACTTACCTTACTTACCTTACTTACCTTACTTACCTTACTTACCTTACTTACCTTACTGACCTTACTTACCTTACTTACCTTACTTACCTTACTAACTTCCTTGCTTACTATATACAAATAAGTTACGTTGTGCAATACTTAAGTACCACGTGCTCTTCATGAAACTATGAATGAAATTTCTATTAGTTTCTATTAGCTTTTGTTTGACCTGTCTGCCGGCATGTGAGTAAATAACTGAGCCACCAACCACCACATAACTACTCGCCATTATCCTTTACCGCAAATAGTGGCAAAATATTACGAAACATGCGCGATGGAGTTTTTCTATTGTCCTCATGCAACACGGTACGCTGCCTTCTCCTTAGCAGCGCTGAGTATGAGGAAATTGTATAGCCGAACTTTTAATATTTGAAAATTTGAATTTGTGATTTCTGACACTTCATTTTATGTTTTTTGTTTCGCTTATCACAAATTGCTAACTTCACGAATTTTACATTTGCTACTGCCAACAGTATTTAAGGAGCTACCGCTCGCATAAGTTGTGTTTGAGATTTTCAACGGGAAGTAAACATAAATACTTACATACAAACATTTCTTCGATGTTGAGGTGAAAACTGAGAGACATGGAATTTTGGATAGCGCTTTTAATATTGAATCAATTCATTTGTGAATCATTATCGACAATATCGGAATTGAATAATTGTGAGTGTGCAACAGAATATATAATTATGTAAATACTTACTGCAAATTTTATATTAATTCTCATATGTATTTTTAAAATATAATACATATTTAAAAATAAATCCTTTCTTAAAGTCGTGAGAAGAATTTTCTAGACAGTGAAGATTTTGAATGCTTTCATAAGTTGCCTTAAGAAATAATAGAATATATTTTCTACTTACCACACAAATAAATTCCCACGATTAACACTTTTAAACTTACATAGTTAGTTTTATATTGTTACTCTATATTGTATAAATCAGTTCGGTAAAGTATTTTTAAATTCTAAAATGGAGATGCTTAAGTTAGGCGCGTTCAGTTGCAAAAAAATTATGATAATTTAGATCTGTAAATATTTGGTTGCTGAGGTTCTTCGATATTCGGAAATTTTCTGATAAAACTCAGAATTTTAAAAATATTATATTGTTAGCACTGAGTTATGATAAATTGTTGAAGAGTTAACAACCTTAGTGTTACTTTCTCCGTTTCACCAATGCTAGCCTTGTATAAAGACCACAGGACGAAGTAATGAAAACTTAAAGAAATAAAAACTTTAAGTAATAAAAGAGTGAAATAAAAACAATAAAATTATCACATAAACAAAATATCAAAACAATAGAATTATAAAATGAATTAAATAGTAAATTAATAAACAAATATTTAGATCAAAATTCCAAACAAAAATCAGCCCTAAATCTGCATCAAATTGCAAGGGAATCAAAAGACAAAAGAAATTCAAACCAAAATTAAAGTAATAAAAAGAATGAAATTATCAACAACAATAAAATAAATAAAATAGTAAAATTATGAAATAATAAAATAAATAAAATATTAATGCAACAAAAAAATAAAATAAATGAAATATTAAGTAATATAAACTAAGAAAATACACAAAGTTTTAAATAGTGAAATTATGTAAATAAAAATTATAAAGTAATTAATACTTATAACAAAATTTTATAATAATAAACTAATAAAACACTGGAAAAATAAAATTAATAAAATAATAAAATAATGATATAATAAAAGAAATAAAATAATAATGCAATAAAAAATGAAATAAATGAAATATTAAAAATGTGAACTATAATTAAAATAAAAATAGTTATAGAATAAAAAAATAAAATAAATGAAATATTAAAAATATAAACTCAGAAAATAAATAAAAATTTAAAATAGTAAAATAATGAAAATAAAAATTATAAAGTAATTAATATAACAAAATGTTAATATAATAAACTAAGTACTAAAATAATAAACTAATAAAACAATGAAAAATAAAAATAATAAAATATTGAAATACTAAAATAATGAAAAGAAATTAAATAATAAAATAAAACAAATAACAATGAATTAAAAAATAAAATAAATGAAATATTAAAAATATGAACTATAATTAAAATAATAATAATAATACAATAAAATAAATGAAATATAAACTAGGAAAATAAATAAAAATTATAAAGTAATTAATATAACAAAATAATATAAAAAAATTTTAAAATAATAAACTAATAAAGCAATAAAAAATAAAATATTAAAATAATGAAAAAAAAATTGAGTAAATGAAATAGTGAAGTATCAAAATAAATATAAAAACAAAGTACGGAAAAAAATCCCACCCCTTCCTTCTCCCTCACCTTTCTTCCTCTTTCACCTCTCCCTCGTCCCATCCCTCCCCCTCCTTCCCCCTAACTTCTTAGTTTTTTCAAAAAACCTAAGAATGTCAGATAAAGAAAAACATCACTCAACTCATGCTCGAGACCTTGCTATTTGGCAGGCTTCTCATTTTGCCCGTGAAGACTAGGCAAAAACAAAGATAATGGTGTTAAGTATCAGATGATCTGTATGATCGATTGTTATGTTTGTCATATGTTGACAACATATCAACATCGAAAACTATCGATTTATATCGATAGCTCATGTTCATCGGTAAGTGTCGATAGTTTCTACTGTTACCGATTTTGCGAATAATGTTACAGTGACTTCACTGTTAATGTGCAGCATAGAGCACATGAGATGACGTCGACGTCTCTGTTCATTTGACGCCGATGTCTCTGCTCAGCGCAATAGAACGGGAAATTATCGATGTTTGCCGATGTTATTGCGATAGTATTGCAAAAAATTCGATAAATTTCTATAGTTTTTTTTACCGATTTGTCCCATTCAAAAAAACTATTTTTAGATACGACATGAGTGGATGCGAAAAGCTCGGCCTAGGCCCTCAATGGACTGTTGTGCCATTAAAAGAAAGAAGAAGATGATTTAAATAAAAATAAGTAAAGAATTGCAATAATTAAAACTTATGTGGATTTTGTCAGGGAATTGATTTCATACCAAGTAGCATTGAAGTCAGAGCAAACTTCCAGCAGATCTGTAGATTCAACTTTGTGGTCATAATTCTAAATTCATTTTCATCTTCAACTGCAGCAAAAACTTTCCGAAAAATTTGTGCGGTTTCAACTTGAAAATGGGAGACTGAGCTGTTGTTTGTGGTGGTCGCTGTGGCGTAGTGGTAGTGCGTTGGACTGCTACGCAGAGTGTCCGGGGTTCGAATCTCGACACAGGCAAAAAAAAACAAAAATAGTAGAAAAAAAAATTTTTCTACACGGCACCACCTCTTGCCTTGGCAGGCAATGGCAAACCTACAAGAGTAAAAATTGCCTATGAAAAGCTTTTCACTTCGCCGTTCGGATTCGGCTTTAAACTGTACGTCCCTTCCATTCATGTACAAATATATCACGCACAACATGAGTGGATGCGAAAAGCTCGGCCTAGGCCCTCCATGGGCTGTTGTACCATTAAAAGTAAAGTAAGAACTGTTGTTTTAGAAAAAAAAAGTCATTCATGCCATCTATTGGGTCATATAAAAAGTATTCGCGGTTTTTCGTTACACGATGTTGTTGGTACCCACAAATCTGTCATGTGGTTTATACTGTGAGTGATTGCCAAACCCAGGAGTGCTATGCTCGATTCCGTTTCGCAAATTTCGAGATGCACCTCGCTCTGGTCGGCCAATCACTGATAAAGTCGATTAAATTTAGCAGCAACTGGTGGAGCAAGACCGACATGCAAGCTGTCCGGAGATAGAGGAGGCACTAAACATCAACCACATGCCAAATTTGAAGGTACCAACCATCAGCTTGTAACGAAAATCCTCGGATACTTTTTATATGATCCAATTTGTATTTTTTTAAGATATTTTAAATTATCAAAAATAGTTTCTTCAATTTTGAATCATGTTTTATATTTCCCTCAATTTCATACCTACGTTAACTTTTTATACTTGACACAATTTCTAATTGTAAACAATTTAATTGCTAAGTAATTCAAACCGAAAAAAAAGAAAACATTTAACTTTCAACTAAAAAAGTTTAGCATATTCGTCACAACACAATTACCAAACAATTTACTGTAAAAGAAAATACAAGCAATGCAAAAAACAAAAACCGGCTAATTATTAATTATTTAGCACGTTATAACAATAAATTAGGCCTAAATGAAGGCGGTAAATACTAAACCAAACAAAAAAATATTAAAAATACACCAATTTACTGCCACGCTCATGTGCACGCTAGCAAAGCAGAAAAAATAGCCAACAGCAAACGGAAGTTGCTCAACTGTATGCAAAATAAAAAGAAGACTACAGACTTCCGTAGTTTTTCTTCTTTTTCTCAATAACATTCTTTTCTTGTCCACTTATCCATACATACACTTTACATATGTAGTATATTCATTATGTAATACTTAGTTTGAAGAGCGATTATGCCATAACATTATGTTAACTTAAGTGTTGGTGAGTGGCACTAAGTGAATCAAATAATATTACTCATACGTAACGGAGAACCTCATGTGCGATAGTATGTGTAACAAAATTTATAATCAATAGAATGTTTTTAAAAAACAAAACAAAAAAACAACAATACAACAACAGAAATGCAATTTTCATCACTGCATCGTAAATCAATGGTAAAATACTTATTGGCATGCTGAGTTTGTCTGAGATATAAATAAGACAAAAATAAAAAAGGAATGTTTTTGTTTTTCACTTTTTTAAATTCATTTGCACTTTATGCTGTGATATATTTACACTGGAGGACAAAACGAGGAGACAAGGAAAACTTTTTGAATATGTTATTCGGCGGTTTAAGAACTTTTCCCTAAATGTTCTTACAATAGTATCAACTTGAAAATGGGAGACTGAGTTGTAGTTTAAGAAAAAGCAAAGTCATTCATGCCATCGGTTTAAGAACTTTTCCCTAAATGTTCTTACAATAGTATCAACTTGAAAATGGGAGACTGAGTTGTAGTTTAAGAAAAAGCAAAGTCATTCATGCCATCTATTGGGTCATATAAAAAGTATCCGCGATTTTTCGTTACAAGATCAGAGCGAGGTGCATCTTTGATATCTAAATTTCCGGAACGGAATCGAAAACAACACTCCTGGGTCCGACGTTCACTAACTGCAACCTCACCTTCACTCACTTTCAAATAAATGTAACTTTTTATACTAGCGACGAATATCACAACTGTCTTCACACGAAATGTAGCCTGAAATGTCACCTTTCAAACATGTGTTCGACATTTGACATAATCGGTCTAGTGTTGCCAGATTTGTGGGTGCTAACATCAACTTGTAATGAAAAACCGGTTACCAGCGGATACTTTTTCTATATGACCCAATATTATATTCCAGTTAACAACTGAATGTGGTAAATAACATTGAAAATTCCCTTGGCATTTATTAGCAGACATTGATAATTGGAACATTCTATGTAGCTAACAATATTTACACTGTTTTTTCATGTGTTTTCATGTGTGGCTGTGTGTGTGTGTGTATCCTTCTTCTTAACATTCACATATGCTATCATGCAATAACCAAATTACGTACCATAACGACAAAAACATGATCGCAAATTATGGGTTATTCACAATGGTATGCACCTTTTTGATGCTCTTTCTATACCGTTACGCTCCTCCACCCGCCAAATTACATAGCTACATTCATACCTACTACAAATTAGATTCCGGTATTTTCTTAAATTAAAAACAAAAAAAAACATAACCAAAAGGATTTGTTTCCAGGAAATTATTTTCTTCTATGTGTGTGTGTGTGTGTGTGTGAGAATGTGTAGAGCCGTACCACATTTCTTTTCATTTTTTGCATAGCGGTAGAAAATTTATATTTTTGTTGTTGTTTTCTAGCTAGACGGCTAGATGAGTGTTAAGCGCAAGACATGGCGCCTATAGACTCAATTCTAAAGTTTAATGCCAGCCACTAATTTTACAAAGTTCACGAACTTTTTGGCATGTTGTAATCTATAATAATAATTTGATTTTTTTTTTTTATTTAGTTATGTACTTACGATTATGTAGAATAGTGTTTGATTTTAACAAAGAACATTTTTCTTTTACAAGTTTTGGAATTTATTCAAGAAATTATATGCAATATTTTGCACTTCCGAAATTATCTCTCCATTAAAAGTTGCTGGGGTTTGTACTGAAATGGCATAGCATGACGTCGTCATCAACTTGACATTGAAATCAGAAAACGGAAAGTGAATGTCCTGTCGTCGGCGCAGTGTACGCTCGCAGTGTACGAGTACTGCAAATAGTTAAATTCAATTTTTGTTTTTTTTTATCCAATAATTTTTTTTTTGTTTATACGAGTATACTTGCTGCAACAAAATATGTACAAAAAAAAGGAAGTATAAAAAGTAAATCAGCAGCACGCAATGTCTGCACCATTTACAGAGGAAGTCTGGATTGTCTACTTTCCGCTTTGATGCAGAACAGTGTTCGACTAAATATTAAGCGATTAGTTTTCAAGAAAATTAAATTTATTTTGCAGTTATTATTATTTATTTAACAAATTGGATGAAATTCAGTGCAAGCAGGAATTTATAGATCGTTGTCATTGTCTTGGAGTACCAAAAAAGATAAAAACATTCCCTGAGACTAAAACTGAATGCATGTAAATAGACAAGTAGAAAATTATGAGAGAATATTTTCAAGAGGTAGATACAAGAAAAGGACTTCTCAGATCAAAAATCATATCAAGAGGACACCAAATTTCTAACCCAAAAATCAAACCAAAATCATGCAAAAATTAAATGAAAAGTAGATCAAAAATCAGAACAAAACTTAGACCGACAGGAAAACTTATTCCAATCACCTGAATATCGGTCAAACATTAACCAAAATAGGTCAAAGCCATTCAAGAATTCACATGTATGAGAATAAAAAATTCAGTTCGAAACTCCAACCGAAATTCATACCAAAAGGGATACAATCTCAGATCACAAAAATTTCTACCAAAATGCAATAGAAAATCAAACCAAATACAATTCAAATTCATGTCAAAAATCAATTCACAATAACGAAAATTACGATCAAAATTCAGACCAAAATTCAGAAATAAATAAACCAAATTCAGACCACAACTCAGAGAAAAATTCAAACCAAGACCAGGACCGAAATTCAAAACAAAAATTCAAATTAAACACAGCTAAAAATCCCCAAAAACTAAATAAAATTCAAACCAAAAATAGCTTCCTAAGTAATCGGTATAAAATTCAGACCAACATTCAAATGAAGATTCAGACCAAAACTCAGAACAAAATTCAAACCAAAATTCAAACCAAATCTTAGACTAAAAATCAGGCCAAAATTCAGCTGGAAATTAGATAAAAATTCATACTAAAATTAGATTAAAACTCAGTCCAAAATTCCGACCAAATATAGACTAAACTTTGTTCAAGACTCAAACTAATATTCAGACCAAAAATAAAAACAAAATTCAGACCAAAATTCAAACCAAAACTTGGACTAAAATTCAGACAAAAATTAAACCACAACTCAGACTAAAATTCAGACTAAAACTCAAAAATTCAGGCCATAATTCATGCCAAAATATAGACCGACTATCCAAATTTAGACCAAAACTCAAAACAAAATACAGACCAAAATTTAGGCCAAAATTTAAAACAAAATACAAACCAAAATGTAGACAACAATCAAACCAAAAATACAGATCAAAGTTTAGACCAAAACTCAAACCAAAATTTAGATCAAAACTCAAACCAAATTTAAACCAAAACTCAAAGCAAAATACAGACCAAAATTTAGACCAAACTACAGACCGAATTTGAGACCAAAACTCAAACGAAAATTCAGACCAAAATTCAGCAAAAAATCAGACTAAAATCAGGGCAAAATTCAGAACAGAACTCCTACTGAATCTCTATACAAAATTTAAACCAAAATAAGGACTAAAAAAACTCAAAAAAAAATTCAGGGCAAAAAAAAACCCAAAAACCTGACTAAAATTGAGATTAAAACTCAAAACAAAATTTCAACCAAAATTCAGAGACCCAGTCAGTCTAAAATTCAGACCAAAACTGGGAACAAGTATCGACTAAAATTTAAAAAAGAAATTCAAACCAAAATCTGGCATAAAATCAGATCAAAACTCAAAAAAATATGAAAAATCAAACCACAGACGAAAAGAAGACCAATATTACCATATAGTATAAGTTTTTCTGAGAGGCAGTAGTCACCATAGCTGGTTGTTTTTCATCAAAATTTGTTTCTGAAAGTGGGTTCACCAAACCCCGGCATGAAAATGTTTAGTGAAAGTCACCGTCCCTACAAGTCACAGTCCCATTTGGTCTTTCGTTAAGTCTACATAGTAAAATCGTGAGATCTGCTATGACTACATTAAGACCAAGTCGTTCTTGCAGCATATATTTTTCACATCGATCGAAGTAGATAAGGTTGATTTTTTCGAGCGATTATGTGGAATTACAAAAAATTACCCTAATCCAAAAATCTACGCCACTGGTTTTTATTTGGTCTATCTTCGGATAACAAATAGGGAAAAAAGATAAACACACGCTAAAATTTTTTATGATAACTAAAACTGATTGCCCCGAATGTTCCTTAGTTCGGAAACTCATTCATATAATTCCCATTTTAAACCTTGGACGAGACAAGTATTGGTTATATTCTTGTTCTGTGTATACATCTTTTTTGTAGTATATTCTAATAAGGAGATTATCCATTTTTTACTTTTTTACAGTCATTAAAAGACTTTGAAAAATTCAGCTATTTGTAAAATAGGTTTTATAGATTTAGAATCATAAAAGTACTTATAATATATGCATAATAGAAAATTGAAGTATGTAATAATAGAAATACTGCAAAATAGTTGTAAAAAGTAATAGTAGTAGTAATAGTAACGGTAAAAGCAGTAGTAGTCGTAGTAGTAGTAGTAGTAGTAGTGGTAGTCGTCGTAGTAGTAGTAGTAGTAGTAGTAGTAGTAGTAGTAGTAGTAGTAGTAGTAGTAGTAGTAGTAGTAGTAGTAGTAGTAGTAGTAGTAGTAGTAGTAGTAGTAGTAGTAGTAGTAGTAGTAGTAGTAGTAGTAGTAGTAGTAGTAGTAGTAGTAGTAGTAGTAGTAGTAATAGTAGTATTAGTAGTAGTAATAGTATTCGAAGTACTAGAAAACTAGCCAAAGGAAGAAAAAGTTAAAACAACAAGAGAAAAATTAAGTGGTCAGAAACCAACTATCAGAGATATTTAGAAGCAATCATATATTGAACCCAAGGGAAGTCAGAGACAAACAGAGGTATTCTTTGTGAATCATAGATAAACAGAAGCCATCAAAAACCACAACAACATAAATGAGATGTAGTCGGTGTTGAAAAGAGGTAGTAGTAGTAGTAGCAGTAGTAGTAATAGTAGTAGTATGTAGTAGCAGTAGTAAGTAGCAGTAGTAATAGTAGTAGTAGAAGTAGTGGCAGTAGTAGCAGTAGCAGTAGCAGTAGCAGTAGCAGTAGCAGTAGCAGTAGCAGTAGCAGTAGCAGTAGCAGTAGCAGTAGCAGTAGCAGTAGCAGTAGCAGTAGCAGTAGCAGTAGCAGTAGCAGTAGCAGTAGCAGTAGCAGTAGCAGTAGCAGTAGCAGTAGCAGTAGCAGTAGCAGTAGCAGTAGCAGTAGCAGTAGCAGTAGCAGTAGCAGTAGCAGTAGCAGTAGCAGTAGCAGTAGCAGTAGCAGTAGCAGTAGCAGTAGCAGTAGCAGTAGCAGTAGCAGTAGCAGTAGCAGTAGCAGTAGCAGTAGCAGTAGCAGTAGCAGTAGCAGTAGCAGTAGCAGTAGCAGTAATAGTAGTAGTAGTAGTAGCAGTAGCAGTAGTAGTAGTAGTAGTAGTATTAGTAGTTGTAGTAATAGTAGTAGTACTTAGTAACAATATTAGTAGTTGTAGCAGTATTACTAGTAGAAGTACAGTTTAACGCTTCCCTTACCTTAGAAAATGAAACCTTTAAATCAAACTGTGTACAATAACAATGTGAACAAAAACTTGGCACGTTTCCACACTTCTTAAATCTGCGTCTGTATGCGTGACATGTAAACAGCAAATATGCAAAGCAAACAAAAAATTTCGTAGTTACGATACGTTGGTGATACGCACCAAAAGCAAAAATGAAACAAAGTTTTTAATTCAATTTGCCATAATATAAAAAAACAAAAAAAAAACGAAAATAAGATAAACGAAGAAATTAACCAGAAAATGTGAGGGTGAATTACATAACTGCGAATGTGCACTGTTGTCCATAAAGTAGTGGTATGCTAGAGCTACCCTCCTTAAAAGCCAGAAGCTAAGCTGTTAATTTATTTAATTGCATTTCGAGAAACAGCCTACAAAATTATAGACTGTTTAATTTCATGATTATTTGGTGTTTATCTCTTCGTTTCTTTTTTGGTTTTGGTTTGGTTCATAACGATTAAAATAAAATTTATTATTGCACCTATTTTTGTTAATAATTTTATTTTGCTGCTGCTGAGCGCAGCCATCTGTATTTTGTTTAGCTACAGAAAATTTTTAAAGTTTATCTGATATTTATTATTTGAATGAAATTTAAGTTTTCATTTATTTTTTTTGGGTTGACATTTTAATTTGAATAATATGAGATAAAATACCCTGACGAATTTCATGCCGTAGAATGGAATGATTAGTCACAAAATCAATTGTAGAACTCTTTAATTATATTTCTGAATTAAGCCAATGCTTCCCTCAGGGGCATAATTTAAAATAAATTCTATTCCCTTCAGAAATATTTACGATCTACTGGTCAGCGTTTAAAGTCCACGTTCCACTTCCCTCCAAAAGGATTATGACGACATTGAAGGAGTTCCATCTTTGTATCCGATAGTCATAATAGCCAGTTTTTAAGCATGTATTTGTATTAACCAGAACCTTCACGATTGATCATTGTAGACGGTTCATTGCACAGTTCAACACAAAAAAAATACCAAAGTTCTGAAAGTGGATTCTGGGAGAACTCTCAAAAAATCAATGTCTCGGCGTTTTAAATATTTTATTCAATTTTTGTTTACGCAAGCCTAAAGTTTGCCAATTTTTAACAATATAAGTAAGTATGTATAATAAACCAGAAGACAGCCTATAATTTTGAATCTGATGTTGTTTGTATATTAATCAATTCGTAACAGAATTAACCCATTAGCTCCCTCTCTTATGAGTATTTCTGCCTTTATCGAAAGAAATCACTTTTTTTGACTCATTGCGAGGATTGATAGAGAGTTAATACTTAAGTTCCAGAAATATTTTGCTCATAGATTTTTACTATAGATCACTGAAGGTCAAAAATCTCTAAACTTAATTTTAGTAAAAAAAAACTTAAATTTCAAAAATGTTTTAAATTTCCACCTAGTGATAAATTGTTAATTTTTCATTTTAGGTTGTTTATGTTTTCAGCAATTTATAGTCGAATTTCTCGTAAATCATTTGTCTCTATTCCTTTTAAGAACCGAAATATTTTTGATAAAGTTGATTTTTGTCGAACAGTGTTATATAAGATTTTCACTGTATCTATTTCCTTTTCAACATTTATATTTCTATAAATCTATAGTTTTCTTATTGTATTGCAATTAGCTCCGACCCAAATTCAATTTCGAATATTCTAACATTCAAAAAATTAACTATTTCAGTTTTGGAATGACTTGAGGTATATAAACTTTTTGTAAACTAATCAAAAGGACGGTCAAGAATATATCCACTTCTTCCTTTTTCTGAAACTCAAGTAAACTACTTAAACTTAATGAATGTACCCTGCTACTTTAAGAATTGGTTTAGGAGATTCTGCTGGTAATGTTTAGTTTTGCATCATCATCTATCGGAATGTGACTGTCTAGTTAGCTTGAAGCTTTCTGCATTTCGATAGCGAGGTCCCAACATTGAAGTTATTAGTTGCATTGACTAGGCCTCATTTTATAATTTTGGTCTTGGAAGGTGTTAATTAAGATAATTTTTCATGTTCGCGAACTTGAGCGATAGATCAGCTGCTTAGTTGTGGTCTTTTCGGCATAGTATTCTTATAAATCTAAATCCAGTCTATCTGAACTCGTTCAGTTTGAGATAAGAGAAGGTACACATGGGAAATCAGAGTAAGTCAGGGGAAATCAGAGGTAGTCAGTGGTAGTCAGCACTCACGCATGAGTTGAGTCAAACAAAGTCAATATTAAGTTAACATAGAACCTGAGGCAAATAGAAGTAATCACGGGGAAATTAGAAGGAATCAGAGGCCGTCAAAGGCAACCACAGAAAAGAGTTTAGACGCAAAAAGGCGTAATCAAGGAAAGTCAGATACTAATAGAAATCAGAGACAGAGCAAAGCTATCAAAAAGGCATAAGTCAAAGTCGCATTGAAAGCAAAAATCAATTGAAGTCAGCAGCAATAAAAGAAAATCAGAGACAATCCGGGTCAAGCAGATAAAAAATTCAGATGCAGACAAAGGGGAAAAGGTAGTTAGAGTATATCAAAGGCCAAAGGAAGAATAAGTTAAAATAACCAGAGGAAAAATAAGTAGTCAGAACAACTCAGAAGCAGTTAGAAGCAATCATATATTGTACAAAAGTTTAATGTAGTCAGATGCAAAAAGACGTAGCCAAGGGAAGTCAGACACAAACCGAGGTATTTTTGGGAATCAGAGATAGACAGAAGCTATCAAAAACCAACCACGGCATAAATCAGATGTAGTCGGTACTGAAGAGAGGTAGTCAAGGGAAGTTAGAGACAGTGAAGAACACTCAAAAACAACTGAATCAAATCAAGTTAGTGTCGATAAAAGTAAATCAGAAGCAATCAAAGAGAAATCATAAGTCAGATACAGTCAGGGACGAAAACGAAAGGTCAAGGCAATTACCAATGGAAGAAGATGTAGAAAGCAACAAAAGGCAGCGAATCGAGGTAGTCTGGTAAAATTAGAATGTAGGCAGACGAAAACAATCAAAGGCGACCAGGAAATGTTTGATCCGAAGTACGTCCAGGGAAATAAGAGACATATAGGTTTTGTTAGGCGAGATCAGAGACAGGCAGAAGCCACCAAAGATAATCAGCGGAATAATTCAGATGCAGTCATAGACGAAAAAGGGGTAACAAAAAAAATAACTCAGAGACCATCAGAACGAAAAGTAAAAAAAATTCAATAGCAATATAATAGAATTAAAGGTTATCGAGGGCTTTCAGAAACATAAGACCAGATGCAATGGGAAAGAGAGAGCGAGAGAGACCAAAAGAGGTAGTCAGAGAAAACCGGATGTAGACGAGGGCAATCCAAAGTAGTTCAGAGTAATCGTAGTTAGTCAAGAGCAATCGGACGTAGTCAGGGGCAATCTAAGGTAGTCAGGTAGTTAGAAGTAATAAGGGGCAAGAAAAACGAAGGTAGCCAGAAGTCATCGAAAGCAATCAGTGATTAATGTCAGGTATAGTCACAGACACACCAAAAGCATAGTCAGGGAAATCAGAGACAAATATAATAAAGGGCAATCAGAGGTCTAAGTCATATAAAAAATAAGGGGAAAACTGCGAAGAAACCAAAGAAAGAAAAAGAGAAAGGTCAGAAGTGATCGAAGACAATCAGTGAACAAAGTCAAGTATAAAAAAGAAAGCATTAACAAGGAAATAAGAGACAAACATCAAGAGCCGAAGTCAGATCGAAAACGAGGAACCAAACGAAAAATATGAGAAATACAGAAACCAAAGAAAGAAAAAGAGAAAGGCAATCAGAACTAATAAAGACAGCAGCAGAGTGATTATGCACAGCGAGGCATAACGCATTTGAGGGCTTTTTTTTCTTAATTTCAGCTAACGGAAATCTAATCTGACAGCTTTTGATGTTTGTTATTGTTTTTTTATCAAATTTTGAACCAACTTGACCGTTTAACCCCTCATTGTGGTGAAACTTTAAAGCGGTTCCATATTGTCCAACAATATTACCTACATTTAACCAGAGTCTTTTTCATCGTTGCCTCAACCGGAATTCACATCTAGCAGTGCAACGCGCTCTACGCGCATAGCCACGTGCCAATCTATTTTCTCGCCATTGACCCCTTGACACCTCAGGCTTATTGGGGTTGGCTATAAGCAAAAAAATGAAAATCGATGTTAACCTTTATGCAAAAAACAAGGAACCAAAAGTGGCACACCTACAAACACACATTGCACACTAAACAAAACAAAACACATTGACATTTTCAATGTTAATGTCGCGTAAATACTTAAAAGTTAAAAAAGGTAACCAAACAAAAAACAAAAAAAAAACATATGGCAACCTTTACACCCCATTCAATTCTACAACTAATTCCCCAAGGCATAAATTAAATGGTTTTAGGTATCATTTAGAAATCAAAATAAAAGCACAAAAAATAAATAAAAATAAAAACAAGATATATATGTGCATATGTTAGTAGGTACTAAAAAAAAAGTACTAAAAATAATACCTACATTTTTAAAGCTTTATTTGTTATTATTTAGTATGTGGAAAATAAATAGCAAAACATTTTATTATGGAATTGCATGCACACGTCATTACACCAACAACAATTGTGTGTTACCACACATTTCGATTGTTGTATGGTTGTTGTTGTTATTGTTCGTGGCAGACTTTTATAACAACGTCTGACTATGCACGAACCCGCCAATTGTCTGAAGTACTATAAACAGTAGAGAAATTGTAATTCAAATGCACGCTGTGGCGGCATTCTACACTTTTTTGCAGCAGCAGCAACAACAACAACAACAACAACAACAACCAGTTTTTTCTATTTTTCACCAGCTAAGGCATGTTCTTTGCGGTTAATTTAACGTGGTGAGAGGAGGTTACATTAGCACCACTTACCTGCTGACGGCAAACACGTCGTCGTGGTCGTTGTATACATGTTTACGTTTTTCACTTAGTTACGCTATTTTGACGTCCTTATTAAATTAAATTACCTGATTTTGAGTTGTTTTTTTTTTGCCGTACACAATTTCATTGTTTCTTCTGCCTTTGTTCTCTTTACTTTTAGCTGATCCAAAATTCAGCGGACCCATAAATAATGTAACAGTTCCGGTTGGACGTGATGCAATACTGACATGTGTGGTTCATGATTTATTGGCATTTAAGGTAAGCATAACTTTGAATAACGTTAGTGCAAATGTAACGAAAAAATTGTGCAAAGATGTACGATACTAGAAAAAATGTTAATGCAAGTTCGGCATCTATAAAACGTTGATCGACAAAATCGAGATATTGCGATTTAAAAAGAAGGAATCACTTGGAGTTCGTAAGTAGGTTAAACGAAGTTAGTTTCTGATCAAATACTGAGCATGAAGTTGACCAACCGACACACAGTGATTAGCCCCATAGGCAAAATTTAAAAGAAAATAATTTAAAATATTAATCTTGACCTCTAAAACAAACCAGAGCCTACACTCGATGGAGGATTGATGGCAAGTGAAACGAAGTTGTTTTCCATCGTTACGAGGTCTAAGGTTACTTAATAAAAAAAACAATTTACGTTGACTTCGTTTCCCCTCCTTACGAACTCCAAACGATTCCTTCTTCTTAAATCGCAATATCTCGATTTTGTCGGTGAACATCATATAGATAAGTTAGGCCTATAGGTAATGACAAGAGAATGTTGAAATCTGATTATACTGAAGTGATTGGCAGATTTGCAGCTGCACAGTTTATGGGATTTTGCTTCAATAACTGAAATCAATTGCAGTTTATATTTCTGGAGGAAAGATGCTGAAAATATTGGAATCAGTAGGTCTATCAAGAGACAAGGTAGATAAGGTCGCGGAAGGAAAAAGATTGGTGGTAAATGAGAGAAACGGAAACCCTCAACCAAAGCTAAGCAAAATCTAAATAAGAACCCATCGAAAAAGTAACTGTTAACTAACCAGTTCACTTAACCACTTCCATTCCTCAGTCAAGAGTTGATTCCAGTGTATTTCTCACCGACGAATCTAAACTGGAAGGAAGCGTAAGGGCAAGGATATTCTCTGAGCAATGAAACTTTTCTTTCATTTGCCTCGATTGTCTCCTAGGCTGAGCTCACAGTTATATAGGCACTTTTTGAAATATATTTAAGCATCAGTCCCTGATGTAATCATTTTCAGACACCAGTCTCTTACTTACTTATCTAGCTGGCACTACAACCGATTATCGGTCTCGGCCGCCTATATAAAGCTTCGCCAGTCGCCTCTGCAATGCACGCGCTGGCATCAGTTGATAAGGCCAAGTCAGGTCGCCCTGTAACTGGTCTTTCCAACGGAGACTAGGACGTCCTCTTCTGCATGTTCCTCCACCGTGGTTCGAATAAAACACCCTTCTGGCCGGAGCGCTTTCTTCCATTCGCTCAACATGACCCAGCTAGCGAAGCTAATCGTTCCATTTTATTCGATACACGTCGTCCACGCATATTGGACCGTAGATCTTACGGAGTATCTTCTTCTCGAACGCTCCTAACAGCCTCTCATCATTGATGGTCAATGTCCACGTCTCGCCATCTCCCCATATATTAGGACGGGAAGGATGAGGAACTTATAGAGCGTTGTAGAGCCATCTATCGTCGGTCGAGTGAGGACTCTGCTTCTCAATTGCTTACCGAGCCCGTAGTAACACCTGTTGTCAAGAGTTAATATCCGCTTGATCTCAAAGCTGACATTATTGTTAGTGTATTCATGCTGGATGCTAGATAGACGAAATCCTTGACGACTTCAAAAGTATAATTGTCAACAGTAACATTTTATCTATACTATACTATCTATTATCTATACTATCAATTTAATATTCCTTCCTCATCCCAAAAAAAAAATAAAAACAATTTCGAATAACTTTAATTTTCTCATATTCGGTATCACATTCTTCCCATTTTCCCCCCATAGATTGCCTGGTTGCGCGTCGACACCCAAACAATTCTGAGCATACAAAATCACGTGATCACCAAAAATCATCGCATCGGTATCAGTCACACCGAACATCGTATGTGGCAATTGCGTATACGTGATGTACGTGAATCAGATCGTGGCTGGTATATGTGTCAAATCAATACAGATCCAATGAAAAGTCAGGTGGGCTATTTGGATGTAGTAGTACCGCCCGATATAATTGACTATCAAACCAGTAACGATGTGGTAGTGCATGAGGGTGAAAATGTTAGTCTAACATGCACGGCAACCGGTTTGCCCGCTCCGGTGATAACGTGGCGCCGTGAAAAGGATATGCCCATAATAGCAGCGGCAAATGGGAGTGAAGTCATTTCCATTGAAGGGCCGAATCTGACGTTGTGGCATGTAAATCGCAATAATATGGGGGCATATTTGTGTATAGCATCGAATGGTGTACCGCCTACGGTCAGTAAGCGAGTGTTGATTGTAGTAAGTTGTAAGTGATGCAAGTGAAGAGATTATACATACTATTTATAAATAATTTCCTTTTGATTTCCTTTCAATTTTTTGTTGTTTGGTGTTTCTTTGTAATAGTTGCTCCGACAGTTTGGACACGTTACGACACAATTTATGTTGGTTACGGTCAAAAGATTACCTTGGAATGTATTTCCGAATCGCATCCAACATCTGTGAATTTCTGGCTTAAAGATAAAGAATTCATACAGGGTGGCACTTATGAGTCATTAACTTTGGAAAATATTTTCAAAATCGTAATGCGTTTAACGATACGGCCACAGAAGGTTAAAGATTACGGAGAGTATAAATGTGTGGCAAAAAATATGCTGGGCGAAATGGAACGAACAATCACAGTACATCGTAAGTTTCTCAATTACATCTTATTTTCTTTATAATAATTTCCCTATTTTTTTTCTAATTAAATCTTTACATACTTAATTACAGATAAAGCCAAAAAGGATATACATCATTCTCATCAAACAAGTGACAATCAGTTGATTCTAATTGAAGGTGGCTACTTACTTACCTAAATAATTAAAAATACTTAAATAAATAATTAATAAAATTCGTATAATTTTTATTTAGAGTTTCTTTCCAATACTGGCAGGAGTGAATGCAGTTGCAAAAGGATTATATTTATTTTCGCTTTGTACACTGTATTTATTATTAAACCTTAATAAAATAGATTTGTTTGAGATTTTATTTGAAAACACTGAGATTATAAAAATTGAAGCCTGATGTTTTATAGATAATCTGGGGATAATTTTGAAGTAGTAATACTGAGCAATATTAAGGAAATTAATTTATTCCACACCGCATTACTGCCACTTCAACTTTGAAGCAGACTCCTTGATAATTTACTATGTATATAGTATGGTAAGTACAACTGCATTATCGACGACGAATTTATTGAGTCGAAATTATTAGGCAAACTCGCAGAATGCACAATAACGCAATAAAGCGAGTCGCATTTACTTACTCTAACAGAATTATCAGCTTGACCTACTACTAGGAACAAAATTTCAGAATTAAGAGTTTCAAATTGAATTTAAAGAGGGATTATTTAATTTCAGAATAATAATGCAGTATTTGAACAATGAGTCTTTCTTTACGATTGACCAATTCGAATACAAAATGGTACTATCTTATGTCAATTGACTAATATATCCGAATTGGCTAAGCGTTCAACTTCACTATTCCAAGTTCAATAAGGTTAAACCGAACTCCAATTGACACGTTCTAAGCTCAAATTTACTATTTGAAGATCAAATTAGGAATTCAATCTGAAATGAAATTTAAATAATTTAAATTAAATTTGAATTCTGCGCAATCAAATTAAAAATTAATACTCTGAATTCTAATTGCCCATTTCTGAATTCAAATCGCCCATTTCCAAATCTAGATTGCCCATTTAATAATTCCACTTAACTGCTCCGAATTCAAATTGAACCTTTTTGTATGACCATAGATTTGACTACTTTGAACTCAATTCGACTATTCTTAATTCAATTTCAAGCTGTCTGCCTCAATCCGCCTTGAATAATTCGAATACAATAGACTCTTTCTGAATTAAATTTTACTACTCAAAAATTTTATTTATATCTTTATATTGGGTCATATTAAAAGTATCTGCGGTTGGTATCCACAAATCTGCCATGTGATTGATGTTTAATGCCTTCGCTAACTCCTGACAGCTTGCGTGTCGATCTTGTTCCAACAGTTGAAAAATTTTATTGGCTTTTTCATTGACTTTCAGTGTATCTTTGATATCGAAATTTCCAGAACGGAATCGAGCAAACCACTCCTGGGTCCGGCATTCACTCACAGCATCCTCATCGTAACCGCAGAAATTTGTCGGCATGTTTTTTTCTATAGTACATAATAAAGCATCACATAGCGTATTTGTTCAAATATTCTGTCAGCACTAGATCGATTGTGTCAAACGAACACATGTTTGAAAACATGTTTGGCATTTCAGGCAGTCTGTCTTCACACAAATTGTAGTCTGAAATGCCAAACATGTTTTCAAACATGTGTTCGTTTGACACAATCGATCTAGTGCTGACAGATTTATGGGTACCAACACCAAACACAATATTTGACTGCTCCAATTTAAAATTAGCCCTTTCCGAAGTCATTTTGACTCTCCTCCGAACTCAGTATTCATGGAGACATTCTTAGTTCATTTTAACTATTTCTACATGAGATTCTACTTCGGAATTCGATTAAACAATTTCGAATTCAAAATAGTAATTTAATTGCGCAATTCGAAAATTCTGATTTCAAATGAATGCTTTCAGAGTTCAGTTTTAAAAAATTTAACTTTCAGAGATCAATTTAATCGTTACAATTGAACTTAACCAGATTAATTTAACTATTTTGAATTCAAATGTACATATATGTAAGTATATAAATACTTATGTATATAGAGGGTGCGGTAGGTATTTGAGGTTATAGTAACTATAAACGAATTTGAACATTCCAAATTCAAATTAGCGCATTATTACATTTTCTGACTTTAATTATATAATTTTGAATACATTTCCAGAAATAGGTTTGACAGATCCGAGTTCAATTTGACTATACACCCATTATTTTTCCGGACTTTGATTAAAATTTAAAAAAATTAAAATTAACGAATTACTGAGTCCGATTGAACACCTTAAACTATCGGAGTTCGATTATCTATTCATTAAAATTAATTAATCCACGTGAACATTTTCAAAGTTTAATTTATTCACTCCGATTTAACTCTTTCGAAGTTTAATGTGATTACTCCGAATTCTTATTGATGCTTTTCGAGTTCAGTTCCGAAAACAAATCTGCTTTGTTCAAGTTCAATTTGAAGGATCCAAATTATGAATAAGTCTTTCTAATTTCAATTTGACAACTCATATTAATATCACGGAGTTGGATTTTTTAAATTAATATACCATCTATTTATTTATTCCGAATTGAAATCATCACTTTCGGAGTTTAATTTACCTATTGCGATATTAACACTTTCGGAGCTCAATATGATTAATCCGAATGCATATTAATACTTTTGAACTTCAATGTCACTACTCCGAATTCACTCCGAATTTGTCCGAATTAAAATTAACACTTTCAGAGTTCAATTTGCCTATTCAAAACATAAATTTACAATTTCTGAACTCAATTTAACTAAACCGAGCTACTTTTTGAGCTTAATTATTAAATCTGTTCAATAAAAAATAAACAACGAATTGTGTTTGTCTTTTAGTAGACATTTAATATTATTTAGTGATCATTTAGTTTATCATATTTTTTGTTTTATTTTATTGTGTTTTACAATTTTAACTAAAAACAATTGATGGATGAAAATTAAATACATATTTGAATTTGAAATGACAAAAGACGAAAATGAAAACGAAAAAGAAAACGAACTTTTCAAACATACTATTGAATATAAGAATATAAGCAATTTATAAGCGGGAAGAAATCGAATCGAATATTCAAATATACGCAGCAGCAAAAGCTAAGGTAAAAATAAATTTATATTTATTTAAAAATACACGTTTAAACTCCTGTTTGTGGATGTTTGCAATTTTTAAATTTAATTTTAAGTTAACAATTCTGCTACCATAAGTTTTTGTATTGTATTTAGTATATAAATTGAATAGTCAATATTCAATTATTTGTGTTAAAAATGAAATTGTAAAAACAATGTTTGAGTACTTAAAATTACAATTACAAGTAAAAATCATCAACTTTCTTCTAACATACTCGTACTTTCTCAACATAGAATCTTTTAGCTCTTTTGTTCTCATCTCAGAAGATTTTTGCTAATTCGTGTACTTTTGTTTTAAGCTGAACTTACAGGACTGAAGTCCTTTGTTAAACTTTGTTATACTTATTCTCAGAAAAACGAAATAATAAAAAATTTTACTACTTAATGCTGTTGTTTGGAACAAAAATAGTTAATTGTTAAGTCATTAGATGTATACATAATATTTTATATTATTTAAAATGTATGAAATCAATCAATAAGTGAAGATAGTTGAAGTGAATTCCCGTCAGTGACTTTAAGCGGGTTAGGCGTTAGTTAATGTGAAATGGAAAGTTGTTTTCTGTTTTGTTATACATATTTATATAATAACTCGTACAATAAAATGTGTGTCATTTGTTGGGCTTGACCTTTAGCTATTTATGTATATTTTAAATAACAATAATTAAAACTCGCATTGAACATTTAAAAGAAATATGTACTATAAATTAATAGGATGCATTTACTTACTCCACACATCAATAACGCTTTTTTAAATTATTTGTTTGATACTCTTAATTTAAAATCTCAACAACAACCTCTTGGTAGACAGTTAAAAAAAAATAAAAATTAAATTAAAACTAAAACAAATTGTTCTATTTATAACATTTGGTTTTTTTCTTTGTTGTTTTTGTGTGGCGTATGTATGTATGTGTGTGTTTGTTAATCGATTATATACTCAATTACTAACTATTATTACTAGTTCTATTGGTAGACGTTGTCTGCGTACTTTTAACTAATTCATCGTTCTTTTTCTTATGCTTTACTGCCCCCTCCTCCTCCTCCGCCTCTTCCAATCAACTCGAAGATGACGAGGAACACGTCACAGTAGCAGCTGCTACCTGACCATTTGTTGCCGCCGCCGTCGTTGGCAAATCCATATTGGGCACATTCACTACCGGCGGTGGTGTAGCACCCTTAGCCTTCGCCAACACTTTACGTTGCTCATAGATTTCATCAACCAGCTTCTTAACAAATGGATGATTGAATTTGCCCGCAGTTGAATCAAAGAATTCTTGATGTTTTAATAAACAATTGTCACGTTTCTCGTATTCGAATGCTTGCATAACCATATCCAAACGATCCAGATCTTTGACAAATCTCGATTCGGCACTTTGGCCATGTTCATATTCCTAAAAATACACAAAGAAAAACGAAAAAAGGTTTAGTTGAAATTAGAAATCGAATCAAAATCAGTTAAACTATTTCCATTTCATTCTATCGCATCTTTACCTCGAACAATTCCATTATACGTTTGCCTCTTGGTTCAATCAATTTGCATATATCTTCCATTGCCTTGAATTCCATTGCACGTTTCTCCTCTTTCGATACACCGCAAAATGGGGTTATATCCCCTACAAGACTCTCGGCCAAATCATGCACCAACGCCAATTGCATGCAACGTATCTGATTGAGACCCTCAGTGCCGTCTAGCAAAAATGTCATCATACTCATGCGATACATGTGCCCAGAGATGGATTCACAATCATTGACGTCACGCAACACCCAACCGGTGCGCTTGGTATGCTATAATTATGCAAAGAAAAAAACATTAGCAAATAATACTTAAGGAAGAGAATTAAACTTTTAATTGAGTTTACACAATTGAATATTTAAATTGATAAAATTTCATTATTTGAAATTCCGAATACAAATTAGACAACGCAGGCGGCGACTACAAGGCAAATTTTTATTTTATTGGGTAAGCGTAGTTTAAACTTAAAATACATGTATGGAGAATATATGAAAATATAAATATGGCAATTTGATAAATTAGCTTATATGTGAAAATGTATCGGCATTTTTAAGCCGATTGAAAAGATTTTACATTTATTTTGCGGTATCGCAATTATATGCATTTGCCTGAGTAAGTAACTCAAAATTTAAAAGAAAGACGGAATTTAGCAACGACAAAAAAATAAATCATTTGTAAATACACAGTGGCATATTAAACAAACAGACCTCAAAAATGAGTCCGAAATATACACGGTTGACTCGAGACCAAACATTTTCCATTATTTATATATCTAGTATATCTAGTTTTTTGGAATAGTCAGCTTTTTTTAAATGATTCAAAACCGTTTGGTGAGCAATGCCAAGATCCGTAGCGATGTCGCAACTGCCTTCCTCCACCTTTTCAAGAATTTCGTCCACTTTTTCGGTGCATGGTCAATTAGATTTCAGAATTTTAAATCTGGTTCAAACATATGCTGAAAATTTTTAAAAATATAAGTTTTTAACTTTACCGCTTTTATTTTTACAACTACCTACGCATTTGTGTTTAAATAACAAGGGATTGTGTAAAGTAATTGATTTGTGTGAAAGTACAAAATAATTCTAGAGGATGTTTTTTTTTTTTTTTTCTTTTTTTTATATGACCAAGTCTCTTTCTTAACCCAATTAGTCTGTTGACTGACATGCTACGCTCTATACTATAAGGCTAAGAAAATGTCAGCATTAATATAATACATTAGCAAATCATCATGTTATCATGTCAAATAAAAGTAATTAATAATTCATTGGAAATGTTTACATAAATATTTACCATCACGCATTTATGTTATCAATGCATGAGGCAAGAGGCAAGAGGCAAAAGCAATCAAATATTCTTCAAATACAACTAAACAAGAATCAATTTAGTTAATGCAAAAAATAGTAAATCGATACGATTATTAGAAATACCCACTATACCATATTTTCATTTTCATACTGCGCATTGAAAGTAAATTTAATAAATTTCCTAAATGTTTCCTAAATGTTACTTACATTGAAGTGCTTTCGCCACTGGTTAATATTTCTACATTCTTCATTGCAATCTATCACTTTATGGCAGCATAATTTCTATAACAATACCTATTTATCCATCTATTTATGTATATTGCCCCTTACACGAATACACGAGTACCTAAATATATCGAATGCATTTTGCCTTGTTTCCAATGGTGGTTGCCTTAATTGAAATGTTTTTTTTTTTGTTGTTGTTGCTGTGGCTGTTGTGGTTGTTGTTAATACAATTATTTTCAGCTCTTTGCTATAATTAAAACTATAACGCAGATATTTTTGCCCATTTCCATCGATGTTGGTATACATATTGTTGCAAATAGTTATTATTAACCTTGTCTGTAGCTATGTACTTATGCAATAACCTTAATACATTTTGTGTGGCAAGTATAAGGTTCTTTAATCAACTATCGATCAAATATACTTGTATGCAAAATAAATAGTAGTTCTTTGTTTTTGATATATGTAGTATTATAATTTGCAAAGTTTTGGATTAAGATCCTTGAATACTTAAGGTGAAATGTTTAGGTGACGTTCTTGAGATATTTTTATAGTTCAGGAGGAATTTTAACATTTCCTTGACTGAAATCAAGGTTATCCAACAAAATAAAAGTAGACATGGCATTCTGACATTGGTGCTCAACAAATTGCTTCATATACAGTGTCGGACAATAAATAATAACAATAACAACTTGTTCTGAAACCATAACCATTAAAAAAATTTTTCTCTAGGCTTATGATAAATTTAAAAGGTATTTACTTTTATTCATTAATTCCATAAGTTTTATTTTTATCTTAAAACAAAAACAAAATCAATTCAGTGTAAAAACAGAAATTTAAAAGTTATGCATAAAATCACATTTCAAAAGGACAAATAAAAGAGCACATTAATTTGCCACAATACGTCTTTGTTTTTAGCTCTGGTACTTCCAATCTTCTCTTTGGGAATATTCCACAAGCTCTCGATTGAATTAAGGTCAGGTAATCTGCCCGTCGTTTCTTTTGTCCAATACAGAGGAACCACACCATACCAAGAGAAGCATCCCCATACCATGATGCTTCCACCTCCGTGCTTAAACGTCTTCCTAGCATATTTTGGGCTCAATCCTGCATTTTTCGGGCGTCTAACCCAACGTTTGCCATCACTTCCAACATGATTCACCTTGCTTTCGTCTGTCCATAATAAGTTACGCCATTTTTTTCCGTTAATTGAACCATCCCACTCAATGGGCGCTTTAGCGAACTCTATGTGACACTTTCGATGTCTTTGTGTCAACATTGGTACTTTTCGTGCTGTTCTCCCATACAGTTTTTTTCCACCAAACGTCTCCTTACTGATCGAGCACAAATTTGAACCCCTGTCTCCTCTCTAATTGCGGCAGCTACCTTAAATGGATCGCGTGCCGCGAACATATTTATGCGATTGCCAACTGCACTTGTAGTTTTGCGAGGCCTACCTCTCTTGCAATGAAATTTTTGAGATAATAAAGATTGGTAGACCAATGTCGAGGATCTGCTAATAGTTTTAGCTATTTGGCGGATACTTTGTCCCTCATTTCACATTTTTTTTTTTCGCTCCTCCTTGCTACAGTGCTTTGCACAACCCATTTTTCTGTGACATTACAGAATAGTTTACATATAATTTGTTGAATTACCCTCAATGCTACCATTTAAATGCTTACCAGTATGTACAAATTATAAACAAATTTAAGTTTTATTTTTAAAATAGAAATTTTTTCGTCTGCTTGAATTTTCCGCCTTCGAATGCTTCCCTTCAACTTTTTTGTTTGGGAAAAAAATATTATAATGTAGTGTTGCCACCTAGAAATTTATAAAGTATATACCATGCCATTTTCTTCTCTATTAAAATTGTTTGCCATAAGCAGTCCGATAAAAAACAAATCAATGGAAGTTTTATAGTGCAAGGTGTTCTTATTTAATTGTCCGACACTGTAGATCTGATTGGGTCCACATATGCATTTTGTTGATTTATGATTGTATGATTGAGCTCTGTTTATGAGTTCATTCATATTTAAGTACCATGCAATAGCAGATTGTTTTTACAAATATGAAATTCGCTGATAACTGTAGTCTAGGGATAGAGTTAATGAAATGATATTGATTGAATATTCCCTATCTGCTGTTGAAAAAATTCATGAGTCAATCACTGAGACACAGCAGAGCAGTGTGTCGAAGAGAGTTATGAATTATGAATTTTCCTTTGATGGTTCTGAATTTGGTAGATTATGGGAAAACAAAAGTTGGGAATGGAAAAGAGGGAGCAACTAACATTGAATAATAGAAAAAATTAAAAATCAATTTTCAGACAAAAGCTTGAACAAATTATGAACAAAATTCAGGCCAAACAGCACTCCAAAATTTAAACCGACAACTAAGACCAATACCTGACATATATATGAAATCAGAGCAAAATGCAGCAAGAGTTCAAACCGAAATTAGAACTCAAATCAAAATCAAAACCATACTCAGACTAAAAATCAGATAAATTAACAGACCAAACTTCAGACCTGATTTAAACCAAAATTCCGAACAAAACTTAAAAAAAAATTTCAGACAAAAAATCGTACCAAAACTTAATTCGGAATGAGTCAAAAAATGAGAACAGACTTCAGCTCAAAAATCAAACCAAATCAAGGACCAAAAATCAGACCGAAATTCAGACTAAACGAGAGCGCAAAACCAGTTGGAAAAAATTAGACCAATCAACAGACCTAAATTTAGACCAAGCCTTGACCAAAATTCTAACCTAAAATCAGTCAAAAAGCTAAATGAAAACCAAACTCAAAACTACAACCAAAATTCAAACTTAAAAACAGTAAAAAAAAAATCAAATCCACTCATGTACAAATGTAACACGCACAAAATGATTGGATACGAGAAGCTCGGCCTTTGACGCTACATGCGGTCTTGGTAAAGGCATAACACTTGCCACAATGGCTGTCTAACTTTTTATCGGTGTCCTGTGATTTCATTCCCTCTCTCATTCTCCCTCCTTCTTCCTCCCATCTATCAATCTTCCTTCCATTCAACACAATGCTCTGCATTCATAGGGGTACACCCCCTTTGTGTTGAATGTATAAATAAATAAAAACCAATTGTAAGCTGAAGTCAAAACTAAATTTAGACCAAAACTCAGACCTAATTCAGACCAAAATTTAATCATAATCCGACTAAATTCACCCCCAAATTCAACTTATAACTTAGACCAAAATCAGTACAAAATAAGACCAAAATTACTAAAAATTCAGAGACAAAATTCGGACAGAAAATTAATCAAAAAGTCAGATGCAAAAAAAAAAAACAAAAATCAAACGTTGACCAAAGTTCGGGCTCATATATTTAATATAAGACTTAAACCGGACTATGAAATT
Source organism: Palloptera scutellata (assembly GCA_958295655.1). Taxonomy (NCBI): domain Eukaryota; kingdom Metazoa; phylum Arthropoda; class Insecta; order Diptera; family Pallopteridae; genus Palloptera; species Palloptera scutellata. The sequence goes on along the minus strand of OY282452.1, from coordinate 55,001,910 downwards.
TCATTTAAAAGCAGATCAAAAACCAGAAATTTCAGATCTCATATAATCAAAATGTATCCAATAAAAAACTGCGATGTTATGGAAAGATTTAAAAAAAATTTAAGTATTTACATTTTTGGAAGAAGCTACAGCGCTAAAGCTCCCATTGTATCTGGTACTCAAATTATCTTGGTATAAAATGCAATGAATAACGAGAGATAGAAAAAGAGGCAAAATATCTTTGTTAATCTGCTGGAATTGAGACAGTCAAAATGGCACAACAGAACTTCGAGGAACTTAGGCCGAGCAGCTTTTCGCAGTCCAAATTATTTCTAGTTTAATGTAATCAAAAGAAAATTAGATTTGTGTATTGTTATAATTAAAAAAATGTACATACTTATCCCAATTATTTCTAGTTGGCAATTAGACAATTAGAAAATTAGATTTTTGCATTGTTGTAATTGAAAAAATTTACATATACGAGTATTTATTGGTACCTAAATTGGTTGCTGTGGTGTAGTGGTAGTGCGTTGGACTGCTACGCAGAGTGTCCGGGGTTCGAATCTCGGCACAGGCAAAATAAAAAATAAAAAAAAAGTAGAAAAAATAGTTTTTCTACACGGCACCACCTCTTGGCAGGCAATGGCAAACCTACAAGAGTAAAAGTTGCTATGAAAAGCTTTTCACTTCGCCGTTCGGATTCGGCATTAAACTGTAGGTCCCTTCCATTCATGTACAAATATAACACGCACAACATGATTGGATGCGAAAAGCTCGGCCTAGGCCCTCCATGGGCTGTTGTGCCATTAAAAGTAAGTAAGTAAATTGACTGGGGAATACTGCTGTTAGAAGCATTGATACAAAAAAATAATGAACTGCACTTAGCAGCCATAGACCCATAGACTATAAGTTACACAATATCTTGAAAAACAAAAAACCATACGAGACGAGCATGAAGTACTCTATGCTCACGAAGAGATAAAGAAAGGGGACCTTCAATCGGTCCAAGTAAAAATAATCCTAGTTCTCTAAACTTACACAGGATAAATCAGGAATCAAGTTGTAACCAAACGATACAATTACATTGCTTAGTAAAGCTTTTAGTTTCTGCGGTACATTTTCACTTTAAGAAACTTTTGCTGTTCTTGTTTCAGCGCTTTCAAAAAATATTAAAAGTGTTTATTTGAAGAGTGTTGTTTTGGTTGTGTTTTGGGAGGAGACTTTTCTGTATTTATTTTTCTGTGATTAGGTATTTACACAGAAGTAGCACCTGCTGTCAAATGGAGAGAAAGATTCTTTTCAAACCATATTAAAGCGACCATTCATAAAGGTTTAAATTGTTTTCCAACTCCTATCAAAGAAATCTCTATTGGCATTTTCAGTAATTATATAATCCTCATGTAGGTGAATGGAAGTCACCTGTAGATTTAATATAATAGAATATGTTCAAGTATGTGTATGTTTTTTGTTTTTAAAATTAAACTAAAAATTGTATACTTTTTCTTGTGCATATTTTGGAAAACAAAAAGGCACCTACCTCCTACATTGTGTTTCCATTTGGCTTCTTTTTTTTTACTTTAGTATTTTTTATCTTGTGACTAACTGCACATACACATGTACTCGTATATTAAAAAAAACAAGCTCAAGTTCACATAATTCTTTAAAATATAATTATTTATTTTGCTTGTTTGCTTTCTTTTTAAATGGAATACTACTTAAAAGACAATAAAAAGAAGAATGATGGCATGTATACAACCAACCAACAGCCAATACACACCACACACCCTCAAGGCCAAGATCAAAGTAAAAAGAGCTGCGCTGCGTCTTTTCTATGTATTTCGCGATGAACATATACGCTGAATGTGTATGTACATTGTACGTATATTATTATGAAAACGCTTTTTACCCCACAGAAATGTTTATATGTATATTTGAGATTATTTACATAAGTAGATGTATTCTGTAATTTCAGTGATCCATTGATAAGTTGGTCAGTAAAAAAAAATCTTACCAAAATTCTGTTCATAAATCAGACCAAAATTCGGACTAAAATTTAGACCAAAATTCAGAGAAAACGAAACCGAAAAAATTAGACTAAAACCAGATCGAAACCATCATAAAAATCAGGCCAATCAATAGACCGAAATTCAGACTAAAATTCATACCTAAAATCAGTCAAAAAACCAGATGAAACTGAAAAACTAAATTTAAACCAAAATTCACACCACCAAAACTCAGACCTAATTCATACCAATAATCAAACTTATAAATTCAAAGTAAATTCACACCAAAATCAGATTATAACTTAGACCAAAATCAGTCCAAAAGTAAGACCAAAATGACTAAATTACGAACAAAATTTGGACACAATATTAGTACAAAAGTTAAATGAAAAATAAAACCAAAGTAGACCAAAATTCGGACCTATTTAATATAAGACTTAAACCGGATTTTGAAATTATATCTAAAAGCAAATCAAAAACCAGAAGTTTCAGATCTAATATGGTATATCAAAGTGTATCCATCCAATAAAAAGTGGCAATGTAGTAGAAAGATTTTAAAATATTATATTATAGTTATTCACATTTTTGGAAGAAGCTACAGCCCAATTTTTACCTCACAGAAATTTTTATTTATACTATATATAGTATTTGGGTATATTTACATACTTAGATGAATTTATTTAGTTGCCTACCAGTTCTGTACCTTCAGTTATCCACTGTTAAGTTTTTCATAACATTGAAATGTTTTCAATAAATTTGAAGCCTGACTGCTTACTGCTTAGTGATTTGTGTTATGCCTAAGATTTTATCAGTAATTTTCTTCATCTCCTTTATACATTCTACCTACCACAAGACAAGGTGTTAATACTAACAAAACAATCTACAATTATGAAATAAATAGTACATGCTCATATAAAATAAAGCACTCTCGGTAGACAGAAAAAACAAAAAAATTTATATAATAAATACATAAAAATATTTATTTAGTATTGTAAAAAATTTGGCACTCATTTTTTTCGGCAGCGAAAGCATAATTCAACAATAATCTACAAAAATTTCAATTATGCCTAGTATATGAATGAATGTTTATAATCGTTTTCTATAGTATACAATAACATATATACATTATTTATAAACATAAAGGGTGGTCCATTTAATATTTGGAATTTGAACTACTACTTGAAATGGTTCGATATATGCTTGAACAAAGTTGGGGAATTTATTGGCTAAATGGTGAATCTTCTACCAAAAGTGTAAGAGTATTACGTTCAAAATTCGGTAGAAGAGAAGCGCTTTTCACACAATTTGTGGATCAATTTGTGAAACATTTGCGTGAAACTGGATCTTTATTGCGTAAAACAACACGCTCTTGTACTCCTACAGTGCACACAACCGACAAAAATTACTGCTGTTGCTAAGAAAGGAGGATGGTTATACGTTACAGTGAATGGTGTGCTCTATGATAACAGATTATCTATGACTTAGACAGCATTTGGTTTCAACAGGATGACGCGCCTTGTCACACAAGCCGTGTAACAATCGATCTTTTGCGTGGGAAGTTTGAAAATCGCGTTCGTTATTAATCATTTTGGTGGTGTGCATTGGCCAACACGCAGTTGTGATTTGACTCCGTTGGACTATGATTTGTGGGAAGCCATTAAAAATAATTATTACGCTAGCCATCCAGGTACGATTGAGGCTCTTAAGGCTCGAAATTGGTGCAGCCATCGGTCAAGTACAGCTCTATACAGTCGAAAATGTACTGAAAAATTGGGTTGATCGTATGGGCTACTGCAAGGCCAGCCGAGGAAGTCATTTTAATGAAATAACACAGTGTTCCACAATTAACCAGAAGGATTGTACTTTCGAATAATAAAAACACACATTGAAACAAATTATTCCAAATTATAAATTGGTCCACCCTGTGCATACCTTAATTGCTCAATAAGCTCACGTGAGATTCGAAATTGTTTTCGTATGAATTTTTGTTGTAGTATTTTTATTTATTTTTTTAACAAATTTGCTGTACTTTATTTTCTAAAAAACAAAATCCTTTTGTTTATTTCGGCGACGTCATTTAGAATAATTAACTTTTGAACGTGTATCGTCGTGAAATACGAGTATAATCACAGAATGAATGAAGCGAGGAAAAAACAAAACAGAATATAAAATATTATGTGACTCAAATTATATTAGTCAGTAAAATATGTAGAATAACGATTCTCAAATATCTTTTTAATGAAAATATTATAAACAATAATACAATTACAATATTTCCAATTTATTCTGCTATAAGTAGCTGTAAGTTCGAGAACTTTTTCAACAGAAGAAAATATTTATTGTAATAATTTAAATTTTTGCCTATTCGACAAAAAGTTCAACCTCCCTCGTATTTTAATACTACATATATTCAGCAGAAAATCGTTCACACTTTTTTTTAAGCTCTAATGTTTTTGTTTTGATTATTGTAATGTGAGTAAATATTAGATAAGATGTCAGCGAAATGCACGCAAGTCGCTCACTTTATTATTATTATTATTAATATTTGCAGTTGTTCGTTTCGTTGAACTATGTATAGAGTTTCTACTTGGAAACTGAATTCAAGGTTATAACCGAGTATTGCCGGAAATTAAACAGACGTTTGTATAGTTTGATGTGCGTTTGAATATTTCCTCTTCAAACTGATACTTTTGGAGGACGACCGAAAATTTTCGTAAATTGTAGTTTCAATTACTCCGAATTTTAAATTTGAACTCGCACTTTTTGAACTCAAATTAACTTCCCTAAACTAAATTTTAATGCTTTCCATTTCTATTCCGAATTAAAATGGAATATCAGAATAAAACTTTATTATTTCGATTACAATAAACCCCGGTAAAGTACCTCTATCTTAAGCGTCTATAAATTGCTACTTTTTTAAGCAAATATCCAAATTAACACTTTAAGTGCCTTCTCAGCTTAAGTACCTCAAAAGCCTGACATCTTCAACTGAGGTACTTAACCGGAGTTTAATGTACTTATAAATAAAATTGAGGATTTCGGAATTAAATTTGACTATTCAATTTGACGAACTCAAATTGACGTTTCGAAATTAAGTTGGATCACTCCGAAATTAAAATTGACTGTGAATGCAAATCAACTGTTATCAACTCAAATTAGCGAAGCTTTCGGAATGGAATTTTACTACTTCGAATTGATAGTCACGCTTTCAGAATTTGAATTTTACTATTCTCATGTGCAAATTAATTAAGTTAGATCACTCCGAAATTAAAATTGACTGTGAATGCAAATCTACTGTTATCAATTCAAATTAGCGAAACTTACGGAATTCGAATTTTACTATTCTCATTTGCAAATTACGATTTCGATTACTCTTAATCTAATTAAGTTAGATCACTTCGAAATAAAAATAGACTGCGAATGTAAATCTACTGTTATCAATTCAAATTAGCGAAACTTTCGGAATGGAATTTTCATACTCCAAATTCATAGTCCTCGCTTTCGGAATTCGAATTTGACTATTCTCATTTGCAAATTACGATTTCGATTACTCTAAACCTAATTAAGTTAGATCACTCCGAAATTAAAATTGACTGTGAATGCAAATCTACTGTTATCAATTCAAATTAGCGAAACTTACGGAATTCGAATTTTACTATTCTCATTTGCAAATTACGATTTCGATTACTCTTAATCTAATTAAGTTAGATCACTTCGAAATAAAAATAGACTGCGAATGTAAATCTACTGTTATCAATTCAAATTAGCGAAACTTTCGGAATGGAATTTTCATACTCCAAATTCATAGTCCTCGCTTTCGGAATTCGAATTTGACTATTCTCATTTGCAAATTACGATTTCGATTACTCTAAACCTAATTAAGTTAGATCACTCCGAAATTAAAATTGACTGTGAATGCAAATCTACTGTTATCAATTCAAATTAGCGAAACTTACGGAATTCGAATTTTACTATTCTCATTTGCAAATTACGATTTCGATTACTCTTAATCTAATTAAGTTAGATCACTTCGAAATAAAAATAGACTGCGAATGTAAATCTACTGTTATCAATTCAAATTAGCGAAACTTTCGGAATGGAATTTTCATACTCCAAATTCATAGTCCTCGCTTTCGGAATTCGAATTTGACTATTCCCATTTGCCATTTCCCATTTAATTGCTTAAATAAAAAATAAAAAAATTTGGAATGGAATTTTATTGCTCGCAGTTCAAATTGACACTTTCAGACTTCGAATTTGATTATTCCCATTTGAAAATGGCGGTTTCTGAGTTGTATTCAACTACTGCGAATTTAAATTGTTGTTTTGGGATTTAAATTTGTTTGCAATGGCGCTTTTAAATTAATATTACACTATTCTCAACTCTAATTAATGTTTCGGAATAACATTTCATTACTCCGAATTAAAACTGAAGCTTTCGGTGTTAATTTTTGTTGCTCCGAATTTCAAAATAAATAACACTTTCTGAATTTTAAATCACTTTTTTCCGAATTAATTCGAAATGAACTTGACGCTTTCGCTATTAAATTCGATTATTCCTAGATAAAATTTAACTACTCCGAATTGCACAATTATGCTAGACTATTTTCAATTTGAATTTAATAATTAGGATACTCCGAATTTTAATTGACATAATTACAATTCAATTTGAATATTCCGAATCCAAAAATCACAACAAATTAATGAGATTAAATGAGCATTTCCTATGTGCTTATAATGTGGAGCATAAGATTCGTTTTTTATGAATATCAATTACTTCATCTATTTATGTAGTATAACTAACAATAAGAGAAAGTTGCAATAAACATTTTTGTATATGACAATATGTAAGTACGTACAGACCTAATAGAATTTGCTATACATTATTTATAATTTCAACAGCTGTTTCTTTTTTTGTATTTTAAATACATATGTTTTCTATGTACTAACATAAAAAAGCAAAAGAATTTTATTGATTTTCTCTTTTGTGTATGTATTTCAAAAAAAAACAAAAAAAAGGCAAAGCTAAAATAATTAAGAAAAATGTATTATTAGCAAAGCAAATAGCAGCATGTAAAGAAAATGATTTTTCGTTTTTTAATTTTTAGCTTTCGTCTTGATTATCATTTTCGTTCATTGAATTTTGTGGTTTTTCTTAGAGAAAAATATGAAAATACCACAATGTCTAGCAAAATAGCTTAAGTATTGCATACTTATGTATTATATATTATTCTCAGAAGTTTATTTTAGAATTGTATTTACCTAATACTAAATGTAAAGTAAACTTAAATCAATTTGATTAAAATTTAATTCGCAAATTGAAAAACTCTTTAAGAAAACCTGTAAGAATATAGAGGAGCGCGATATCATTGGCAGAAATCTTTAAATAGATAAAAATCATTGGAAAGTTTTTCTCATCACTACATACATAAACAAATATGTATATTATGTAACTACATACATAATACATTTTTGTATATGTACAAATAATTCTATTAGCTTAGATATTTATTTTCATTAGAAACTCAATTAAGTAATACTGTGCATATCATGAAAATAAACGGTAGAAATTGAAAAGGGGAGAAAAATATATTCAAAGAAGATCCATTAGAAAAGATTGTACATGATCAGATCAAAGGACGCAGGTAGTAATTTTCCTATGAACTCGGAACAAACTAAAAATTATATTTGAAATCTGAAACTGTTTCTATAAAATAATATATGAATCATGTATGGTGAAGGTTTGCAAGTAGCCAACATCGAAGGACTGTATACTAGATTTCTTCAAATCAAAGAACCACGACAGTAATTCCCTATGAACTCGAAACAAATTAGAAATGATTTGGACTCTGAAACTGTTGTAGATTCCATAAAAAATTAACTAACTAATGTTTATTTTATAGATGGTTGAAATTAGCCAAGTAGTTGAACTTCATGCAACTCTCTGTAGCTAAATTCAGATTCAACGTCAAAAACTATATGAGAAAGTATTAACATATTTCTTTAATCGAAAATACGCAGGTGCTTTCACAGTCAGGCATGTAGGAATTGCTTTATTGACTACTACAAACTAATGAATACTAACTGCAATTCGAAAGGGTTTCCTATTATTTTTAAACTACACTGAGGCTTCGAATTTTTTATGTTTTCTGTTTAACGCGTGGTTTACCCCAGTTTACTGAAGCAGAAAAGTGAGCAAGTGCATTGAGGATATGCTGCAGTGAACTAATATTCAAATAACCATAACAAAACAATCTACGTATTTACGCAATGAATCAATAATGAAACTACTTAATCATTAATGTAAAAATTTTGTATAGCCTTTCGAATTGAAACGGGAAATAGAAGGAAATGGGAACATTAGGGTAAATTTCATTGAATTTTATTTTCCGTGCAAAGTTTTTCGGAGAAATAAAACAAAGAACAGAAGTTTTTCAGTTTCAATTATAACTAGTCATTATAATATTCACAATTAGTTTAACCAGTCATCTAGATTTCAAAACAACTAATCAAAAACAGATCAACACAATGCTCCGCATTCATAGGGGGGTACATCCTCCCCCCTGTGTATTGAATTTATCAATAAACAAAAAAAGATATTCACAAATTATTGGATGAAGGAGTCAAAAATGTATATGATTTTATCACCTGAACTAAGTTTAAATCACCAATTGAGTTCAAGAGTAAACTGAAAAACTAAGAGGGTATAAACATTTACTATAATCCTTACTTATGTTTCTTTGAAAATCAAGTAGAAACTTCAAAGAAAAAAATGTAGAAAAAAAAATTGACCAGTCAGTCAATCAAAACTTGATAAGCTAACGGGCATAATAAAACCGGTTCGATTGAGTATTCTCATTGCAAAGATACAGCAGATTTTTGCAGCATATTGAAATGATTTCCAAAAACGTTAAACTGCAGACAAGTAGGTATCGAAAAGTGTGAATCAGGTATAAAAATGAAAATACATAAAGAAACAAAGAATGAAAAAACACACAACAAACTCTAAAACAAAAAAAGCGACAGCAAATGCAGTAACAACTTCTGGTGAAAAATCGATGCCAACATATGTAAGTATTGCAAAAGTAAAAGCAGTTGTAAGTACACAAAGTAACTACTTAAATCTTTTTCTCATTTTTCTAGTTTCGAATTTTATCACTACCAAATCACTTTATTTATTTACCACTTACCTTTAGATTACCAATCAATTCCATAAATTGCAAAATTTCACCGAGGCCCGTATTGAAGCAAGGTTTTCCCGAAGACGAACCCGATGCTGTTGTAGACGCCTTCTCATCTTGGATATTTACGGCATCTGTTGACGTAGTAGTTGAAGTCATGCTATTATGGCAATCATCCTGTTTATTATTGCTAAGCGTTAATGGTTCAGCTGCTAATGATGACATAGCGTTTGCTTGTGTTTGCTTTTGTTTAGCGTAAAGACTTTGATTGTGTTGTGTGTGAAAATGATGAAGTTGCTGCTGATAGAAATTCTGTATCTGTTGGCTGCGATGCAAATGATGTAGTGTCGTTGTTGTTGTTGAATTTATTATATTTGAATCCTGCGTAATAGTAACGTTCGTCTTCGTAGCTGCTGATGCTACTGCCGATGATATTGATGTGAATGTTGTTGCTGTTGTTGCTGTTGTTGTTGTTGTTGCTGCTGCTATTGCTGCTGTTGCTTCTGCTGTTGTTGAACTTGATTCGTTCAAATGCGAAATGAGACTAATATTTGCTGTTTGGCTAGTTTGACAATCAACTTGTGTCTGCTGACTAGAATTTGTTATTTTCAGCTGCTGCTGCTGTTGTTGTTGTTGCTGTTGTTGTTGTTGTTGCTTTGGTAATGTTGATGATGTCACACTCTTACTGCCGCCACTGGCACAGTGCGCTGATAATAATAATGACGTTGATATAGCTGCTGCTGGTGAGAGCGTTGTTATTGTGGCTCCTGCCGCGTCCTCTATTGCCGATGTCGCCACTACAACATGCTTTATACTTTTTACAAGATCAACACAATTGCCACCACTGTTTTGTAGCTTTCGCAGAGCTTTGATCAATTGCTGAATAGAGTGCATGACTGTTGTTTTCTCTTGTCTTTCTTTTCTTTTTTTACTGTTGTTATTTTTCGTTATTATGATGCAATAGAGCGTGGGGGAAATTGAGGTAATTTCAAGATAAATAATGAAGCTCGTAAAAAAATACAACTGTATATGGGATATTTCTGTAAAGACAAAGTGATGAAGAAGAGAGTTATAAAGAGAACATGAGAGTGAGAGAGTGAGTACAAATAAATATTAAAGAGTGTATTTAATTCTTTATTATTATTTATATTTTTAACTTCATTATCATCAACTTAATTCAAAAGCAAAACAAATAAAATCTAGTTGAATCTGCAATAAACGAAACCAAATTTCAAAGAGTGGAAAGTTTTTTCTTTTTTGTTTGTTGTTGTTTGTTGTTGTTGTTGTTGTTATGAGGCTATTCTCGCTTTTCTTTATACATATGTATCTATCGTTTCCAAAAAATATTTGCTCCAATTACAGAACATAAATAAATGTGTGGAAATCGTCGATGTTAACCCCAGACAACAGACAGATTTGAAACAAATTAAACTTTCCTATCAATAAAATGCAGTAGTTACTAGAATTTTATAGATTTCAACTAGTTTTAGAATAATGTAGGTATTTAATTTATTATTATTTTTCAATGCAAGTTAAATTGCACATGTGTGAAAAAGGATACATATTTTAGAAAGTCATCAATCAGTTAGTGTATCCTTGTACAAAGTTAATGTAGCTTGAACTTTATACTTATCCTTGTTCTCCTTTCGATATTTGAATGGAAATGAAATGGCGCCGCAACTGAATTTTCTTAGAATTTTATGAAATTGTTAAGCTATGAGGAAATCACATAAAAGCTATTTAAGGTCAAAACTTCATCGATATTATTACTAAGAAAAAAATACATTCTGTCAAAAAACACACAAAATATTCATTATGCATTAAAACTTATGCCAACGAATAATCCAATAACCAAAACATTTCTCAAACGCATTCTCCCCGCGAATTCTCTTTTATATCTTCAATCGACTGAAGACGGAAAACGGGTGCTTCGAAGTGGTAATTTGAGTTTTGGAAAGCGAAAAAAGTGAGAATTCGGTGTTTGTTCGATGGTATTTGTTGAGTTTTTGGCCAGAAATTCGTTCTTAATGATAGAGTTGTGTAATGGTGCGTTATCGTGGTGCAAAATTCGAGAGTTTTCCTTCCACAATTTGGTCTCTCAAATGCCGCATAACGCTCAGATAATATTCTCTATTTATCGTCTAACCTTCTGGCAAGAAAGTGCGTTGTCGTGGTGCAAAATTCATGAGTTTTCTTTTCACAATCTTGGCATTTTTCGACGAATTTGCTCTCTCAAACGTCGCATAACCCCCGGATAATATTCTTTATTTACCATATGACCTTCTGGCAAGAGTTCCGAGCGCACAACACCGCGAATATCAAAAAAAAACAGTCAACATTGCCTTGACTTTTGATCGACTTTGACATGGTTTTATCGACCGCTTTTCAATGCACTGTACCACTCATATGCAAGTGTTTTTGAAACAGTCGATTCACTGTAAGCCTTCTGAGACATTTTCATTCGATTCGGCACATGAAATTCCATTTGCAATAGAAAACTTGAATCAAATTCTTTGTTCTATATTTTTATTAATTGTAAAAACACACAAAACACACTTGAGATGAACTGACAAAATCGAGCACTGTAAACAAACTAAATTACAGATCTCGCTCAAACGTTCACATCGGGATAGAGGACAGTGGTGCCAACTTAGCGACAAGACCCCCTTAAGCGGATTTAAGTGATCATTAACCGGTACTTTTTTGACATATTTCTACACAATTGCTTTTCAATAAAAATACATAAATTCACTAGAATCGAATTTTATACAGTGGCTGTTTCTGTTTCTTCGTTTGCCATTATTAACTTCGCTTAAGCTTATTTATCAGTTATTAAAAGCTAAAGTAATATTTGTGTTCTCGCATACATTCACAACACTTGTTCCTAATATTATTAAGAATATTTTTTTAATTAATGAGGGTATTACTTGCGTAAACACCCTCAAAGAATTATTTGTTTGTGCATATAAGTATAGGTAATATAATATTCATGGGAAATGTACTCGCATAATGAGTTAGAAGCTACCAACAACAGAAATTGGAGCTCCAATAAAATAATATTGAAGTTATATGTGCTTTTTTGAAAATTAGATTTCTTCTTTGGTTTCTGTTAGTTGCTGGTGTACCAGTTAGCAACGAAATGAGCATCAAATCCTATCATAAGTAGGCCTAGAGCCATTCTAAATGAAAAATATCCTTTCAACTGATAAGTAACCATGGCTGGTTGCGAAACATTCATCTGTTCAGCATTTTTGTTATTCTCTCTATGGCAAACCTTAATACACTAGATATAATTATTATTATTAGATTATTATTAGAAAAAAGTAAAAACAGCAAAGTATATTAGACTGGAGAAAATCGACCAGGGTTAGCACATTCGAAAGCAAATGTATGAGGTGAAATGCCTTAAGCAATGTATGAATATAGAAAGAATAATGTAATAATAATAAAATGAATTTCGCTGTAGGTTGAATTATTATCTATAACACTGCAGGTTCTGCAACGTGTCGCCATGGCGTAGTTGGTAGTACGTTAGCCTGCTACGCCTGCTAGTGTCCGGGGGGTTCAAATCTTGACACAGGCAAAATCAAAAAAAAAAAACAATAGAAAAAACTGTTTTTCTACACGGCACCAACTCTTGGCAGGCAATGGCAAACCTACAAGAGTATTAATTGCCTATGAAAAGCTTTACACTTCGTCCTTCGGATTCTGCGAAAAACAGGATGTCCCCTTCCACTCATGTACTAAAATAAACCACGCACAACATGAGTGGGTGCTCGGCCTGGGCACTACGAAGTTTTAAAAACATTTAAAAGGAATATACTTAAGCCTCTGGAATGCAGACGGGCTGTCGTCGATATTTTGATTCCTAAAGGTTCATAATAATTTACAATTTGTATTAAAGTTTAAAAAAATGCATTTAAGTGAAATATCAGCTAAATCAGCATATTCCAAATCATCAGCTGATAACGACAGGGCTGTATTAAAAAAGGTTACAACTATTCTTAAATAATATCTAATGATAATTGTAATTATAAAGGTTGTTAAAATCACGGTTTGCACGGGGAAATGTTTTATTGTCCGAGTAGCTGGTGGGTTATAAATGCGTACGAGTATGTTAAAGTACATGAATTGATGTTATTGGGTTAGCAAGTCAATGTCTGAACTGATGTTGTGCTTGTAAATTACACTATTTATTGATTCCAGGAATTGCCTGGTTTCTTGGGACATGTTCTCATTGGTCCAGCTTGTGAGTACCCAATAAATTTCTTAGTTAATTTTATTTAAAAGTTTTTCCGATTCATTTGTTTTATGTGTATTTATACGTATTTACTTCCTTCACTTGTTTTTTCCTTAAATCTACTCCTATTGAAGTTAATTGAAGTTTACTTCTTTAGAATCGCTTTTATATTTACGAGGGGGTAACAGATGATCGTGACAAAACGGTAATTGTCACGGAAATGAAGGCAGCACATATTCATCTACTAAGCGCCTACTATCAATCGATAGAAGGATAGAGAAGCCGTCTATCCCTCTATAGATTGATTCGCGTATGATTCATACGCGAGGGCGCTCATAGAGGGCTCTGCCATCAGTTAAAATTTTACATTTCAAACAAAAATTGTTAGAAATTTCTAAAGCTGAAAGAATAAACGAGTACAGACTGAAAAATACAAACGCAAGGCACAAACAAATGGCGATAATGTTACGATAAAAACTGTGGCTAAGCAGCAGCGAGAATGTAAACTTCGTCGAAAAATGGAGGTCCAACAAAATTCAGATTCTGAACATAGACGAGATTTGCCAAGTTTCTAGTCAACCTCATAACATTCGCGAATTCTCAGACCAGCAAGTGGTAAATTTTCCACCTGTTGAGATCATAAAACCTGAATATTTTGATGATGATGATTATTACACATAATGATGATGATAATAATGATAATTTGATAATGACGGTAAGAATATAATTATAATGATATAGCAAATAAATTCGCATGCTTTGAGTATGAATATTTTGATGGAAATGATGATTTTGCAGAGAGCTTGGCATGCATTGGAAATGCAAACGTTCAAAATTGAGTTAATCCAGATGCAGCACACCTGGGATCAGAGAATCGCAGCACATAAACATTTTCAAAACATTTTCGTTAAAAATTCCTTCGGCCACGCCTGTAATGTCTACCATCCTCGAGAACCTTGGTTTTGTACAAGATTACTTAACCTAACCTGAAAACATTCTGAAGAAATAAACTTCTGTAGGGCGTCCAACTGACGCACACAATTTTTCTTTCCTTTATTCTCACTTCTTCTTTATCCTCTTTTTTATGCTTCCATGTCACTGTTTGATTTTTTCAATTGTCTTATATTCGATTTCAGTATAGGGAAATCATTTTCGAAATCTTCATCTAATATTTTATATATTTTATATATTTTACTTCTTTTTTTGTTAAATTACTTATTATCATTACTCATAGTCATAGCTTTTTTCCTTACCAGACAATTTTTACCGATTGCAACGTGAGCATTTTTATAATTTTTGCAACTTATCATGTTGTATTCTTAATCTTTGTTGCGTAATTCTGCGCATTTATAGCGCACTTGTACGATTTGTATACAGTGTTGTGCATAATGCGCGAACCTATAGCAGTATTAACATTGAGGCAAGGAAATAAAATGTTCCACAGAAGGACACCTCTTTTGGTATTTCAATGCTCTTAAAAATTAATATCACTCTTATTGTCGGTATAAATTAATCGTTTTTTATCTATCCTATTATATTATCCTATATATTCTTATAATTTTTAATATCAGAATGTTTGAGATGATGATATTTTCTTCCATTTCTTGTTCAGAAATGTTTGTGGAAGAATGTTAAAACTTATTCCTACTTTACTCACCAAATAAACTTTAAACTTTTAGGTTGGTAACTCTCATATAATAAATCTTTATAGCGGCCCTTACACAGTCAATAGTAGTGGCAAAAATATTTAGTATTGTCATTATTTCCCCAATACAATATTAAGGAGTGAGATCGAAAAAATCGGATAACTTTAAATTGTCCGAGCATTGAAATCCCTTATGCAAATAAAAAATGTATACAGTTTCGAAAAGAAAATTTAATTTCTGATAAAATTGATCGGGCAGCTTTTCCGGTATGCCTGCCATTAGCGCCTTTACTGTCATTTCTGAGACTCTTTTGGCGGCAGCATTCCACTTATTTCTAAAATCTTCCATGGATTTAGGCTTCTTTGTTTGTTGCCTTTAATGTTCTTTTCGCTAGAGCCCAATATCTCTCGATAGGTCGAAGTTCTGGGCAATTTGGTGGGTTGGCAGTTTTTGGTACCAATTTGATGTTTTGGTCTTCGAACCATTTAAGGGTTACTTTACTGTAGTGGCAGGAGGTTAGATCAGGCCAAAGGAAAGTAGATACATTGTGTTTTCTAATGAAGGGCAGCAATCTCTTCTGGAGGTACTCCTTCACATAAAGTTCGATGTTAACAGTGCCACGAAACTTTACCCCTTAGCCCACAGCTACAAATCGCTTGCCAGACCAGAAACTTCTTCGGGAACTTGGACTTTTGTTTTGTCCTAAATCTTTCCTCAATTCCTCCTCGTTCCTTTCCAGTGTAAATCTCTTGACCAGACAATTGAGAAAATTTAGACAACACGTATGTTTCATCGTCCATAACACAACAATGGAATTTTTGGATAAAATCTGTCTTCAACTTTTTAGCTCGGCTCTGGGCTACCAAGCAAGTTCTTAGTAGCGTTCCTGTCGGGTACTGACTGCACTTTGTATGTTTTAAGGCCCGCATCTTTTTTAATTTTACGAACTAAAAATTCACTGCAACTCGCTTTTTCCGCCAATTTTCGATTAGACAACGCTGGATTCTTCTCTAAGAGAGCAACGACTTTCTTCGCCTTTTTTTGGAGACACGAAACCGCATTTCCTTCCAGAACCTTATTTTCTAGCAACTGCTAAGTATGTATTAAATTTTTGAAGAATCACCGAGACACTGTTTTGTGCAACTTTCGCCTTATTTGCAATGGTTTTCTGGCTCCACTGCGGATTTTCTCGAAATAATTCAACAACTAAATCGCGTCTTTCCATTTCGGATGCCATGACTCAACTGAAAGTTCACAAGTCAAAAAACATTTGATTGTATTTCATCAGAATTTCTCCAACGCAAAGCCTACTGTTTGAACTTTTTCATTCAGATGAAGAGTTTCAAAGCAGTGGTCTTTCAAAGTTATCCGATTTTTTCGATCTCACTCCTTAGTATTGTTATTTTTTCCATCATTATACTGATGTCAGATCATTAAAAATGACATTATTGCAAGTATTGAAAAAAAAAATCAGAAATTTCTGAATTCCGTCAATATTTCCCCTACGTCACTCATCATTCCAAGTAATGAAGGCATATTTTGCCTAACACGATCAATAAAAATGTGAATATTTGTAAATAATGTCTTTATTATTGACCATGTAAAGCATCCCTTACACGCTCATTAATAATGACAATATTAGTATTATCATTATTTCCATCATTATACTGATGCCAGACTACGATCATTAAAAATTACATTAATGCAAGTATTGACAGAAATAATCAAACATTTTTAAATTCCGTCAATATTTCCCCTCCGTCACTCATCATTCCAAGTAATGAAGGAATATTTTGCCTTTCTCGACCATTAAAATATTTGTAAATAATGTCGTTATTATTGACCGTGCAAGGTCCGCTACTAGCTACAATTTCTACTCGAAAGAATCGTCGTAAGACTTTTCAATCGAAATTATTTGTTAAACTGATTAACTAAGTAAGTTTTAAGTAGCCCTTGACAAATTTTAAGACATTTTAATGTGTCGATTTGACGTCAAATTGGAAACGTCTCTAAATGTGTTTACTAAACTGTCAGCGCTGCCAAATTACATGCTATATTTTTTATATCGACTAAATTAGATACTAATAGAAATTATATTTAGTATATAAACAGCAATTTTATCTTGCTTCTTGTCTCAATGTTTTTCTCCTCCTCACCTTTTTTTCCACTGGCGTATTTCCGCTGCTGCGGGCGTTTTGGCACTTGACTCTGTGTCTGAGACTAAGGCGGCCGTGCTTTGTCCTTTTGTTTGTTATTTATTCTACCTGCTTTTTCCTTACTTCCACTGTTCCTGCTGATTCACTATCCTCTTTGCTGTGTATAGTTGTAGTGGTAGGTAGATAGTATTTGGGGTGAAGGACGATTGATTATTTGAAGTGAATTCACGTTGAAAATTTGTAGATATGTATTATCTCTATTTTTTAGTTTTGTTGTTTTTTTTTTTTGTACAACGTGCTAGTGTTGCTTTGTTGTCTTCCGCTTTAATTGTGCTCTTCTTGCATTGTTGTCGGAAACAATAATAAATATTTATTGTATCAGTAAAGGCGAGCGAAAGTGTGGGAGCAGCGTGCAGAGGACGTTGATTAGCGGGCGGACGGTAAAATACAGACGGGCAATTAAAAATAAACTTTTTATACGATGTCACATGCAACGGACACAACGACAAGTCGACGAGACGATAACGTTATAGTTTAAACATTTATCGTTGTTGTATTTTTATATTTGTATATTTGATGCGCGCAATATATTGTAGTAATTCAATGAAATTTTGTTAAGGAAAAATACAAAAATAAAAAATACCAAAAAAAAATATTTCAAATTTTCATTTTACTAGCGAATCACGCGACGAGTTTTCGCTTAAATTTTATGGTTTTGAAAATTATTTTTTTTGCGATTATAAATTTTTCTAATTATTGCACATACATTATTGGCTGCTTATCTTTTTTGAATTTATATATTTTTTTTTTTTATTCACGAATTTGTTTAATTTAACGCGAAGTGAATCACAATATATTCTTTGTATGCATGTCGTCTAATTATTATTTGCATTTATTTTCCGTACGTTGTTCATGCGCTTCTGGTTCGTTTCAAGCTCCTAGCTATCTGTGCGGTCTCTCAAAAATCCACTGGGCATTCTGACACTCGGTCATCAAATGCGGAAGCAAAGCAGCTGTACAGGAAAGCCAACAACACTTACTGCTTTTCAAAACTAGATTTATCGCTGTTGGCGTTATGTATTTGGAAAATTCGAATAAGTTCCGTTTTCTTACTCTTGCGTACGTGCACTGAGGGTGATGTGCTTTTAAGTTGGCGGTGGTGTTGGTGGTGGTGACTTTTCAAGCCTGCTCTTTCCCCTCTTTTATTTCCACTGCTTCGTTTGCTCTGCCTTCTGTTTTTTAGTAATTTTCTTTGTTGGTTTTGAAAAACTTTCGTTCATTGCGCTCAAGTATTTTGCTTTTTTTTTTTTTCTTTTTTTCCACTTTTTATTATTACTTTATTTTTGTGTCTACTTTCAAGTCAGTAGTTTCATTTTCTTTCAATTAGTGGAAAAGTTGCAAAACAAAAGCAACTAAAAAAATTACACCAAGTGTACGCTCAAGTGTCACCGCTCAAATGTGATGAAAAATTCATTCGCCTTGGTCCTAAAGTAGCAAGGGAAAAAAACGATGACGAAATATTATTTGTTGTTTTTTTTTTTGTACTAAATCAAAAACATATGGTATTAAATTGCATTAGTTTTGCGTTTGTTAGAAAGAGAAAGCTGTGTATATGCCTGAAAATAAAAGTGCATACACTCACTCGGTCACATATGATTTTGTAAGTACAATTCGCTTCGCTTTGAGCAGGGTGACTCAAATAAAAGTTATTTCTGTGCTTGATTATGGCAGCAATGCAATCATTGACTGAACGCACATTTTCATGCCATGTTTTTTGTTCAGTGACGCAGACTAGATCTGTTAAGTAATAAAGCAACTAGGTACAAATTACCCAGTACTGGTTGCAAAACAATTCCCCTTTTACAAGCTGTCAACAGTCTCTTTTATTAAGTTAACGCCCTTAGGAGGCAACAAGCTTAACTCGAAACTTAAACAGTATAATAAAAATCATTAAAAAGAACAATAAAAAAGCAATAACGTGTCATAACTGTGAATTACCGGTACCAATGCAATTTGTTTTTGTAAAAATTTTCTGCATTTGATTAGCCCATAGTAAATTATAGAAGTAGACTAAGTAAACTATATAGAAGAAAAAGTAAACTATTTTCGCCAATCGCCTTTATATAATCTAAAAAGTTGTTAATGTCCCTACTCAAATTTCACCTCGACTTATTTATAATAATTTTAATTAACAGTATCCGAACGATCTGAGACAAGCCCAAAGACCCAAATTACCTTGAGATATATGAACATTTTTTTTTCAAAACCCCGTTTCTTTTAAACTCTTTATACCTTTTATGTGACAAACTAAAATCTTTTATATAATCACGCTTCTCAGAGGTCTGATTGTGATCCATATGATTGACGCTTTAAACCTGGAAAAAGTTTTCGTTTTCATTATAAAAGTAAACCAAAACCACTGATTCATGTCAAAATATGACAAGGTAAAATTCAACTTTTGAAAAAACAAAACGGAAAGCCAAGACATGTAAACTCAATGTACAATTGCTAGTGTAGACGTAGTGGTTTTTTATTTGGCAGGCAACGACAAAACCGCCAAATGATAACAATTTGCCATCCGCTGTTCGGACCCACGTTTTGGCCTAAGTGTGTCCTTTACATAAAAACAAAGAACAAAAATTGTGTGCGTCAGCGGACGCGTTTGCATTTTGGTCTTTCAAGTTAGGTTAAGTAATCTTGTAAAAACCATAGTCTATCGCAGGCGTGGCCGAAGGAATTTATATCGAACATGTTTTGAAATTGTTTATATGGAAATTGATTTATGCAAACGATAAGCCTTGTTTAGTTCAGTTTGATGATTCTGTGATCCCAGGTGTGCTGCATCTGGTTTAACTTCATTTTGATCGTTTGCATTTCCAATGCATGCAACGGCCTCTGCAAAATCATCATCTCCATTAAAAATATTCATACTTAATGCATGAGAATTTAATTGCTACATCATTATAATAATAATCTTATCATCATCATCGTCATTATCATAATCATCAAAATAATCAAGTTGTAAGATCTCAACAGATGGACAATTTCCCACTTACCTGTCTGAGAACTCGCCAATGTTATGAGGCTGACTAGAAATGTAAAATTTTTGTTTTAAAGTATCAAATTATAATAGAAGTTGATGGGAAGCGCCCTCCATCAATCAAGTATGAGTTAAACGCGAATCACCGCCCTCTATCAATCGATAAAGCGATAGAAGATGGAGGGCGAATTTCCGTGACAATTACCGCTTTGCCACGGTCATCTTTTACCTCTTCGTAAATATAAAAATGATTCTAAAGAAGAAAACTTAAAAAATCGGTTTTTATAGTTATATTGAATGGGATAAATTGCTCATGCAATCTTCTTCTTTTAATGGCACAACAGCCAATGGAGGGCCTAGGCCGAGCTTTCGCATCCACTCATGTAATTTTTTTATATGGTGGTCGCTGTGGCGTAGTGGTAGAGCGTTGGACTGTTACGCAGAGTGTCCAGAGTTCGAATCTCGGCACTTGCAAAATCAATAAGTTGAAAAAACTATTTTTTCTGCACAGCACCAATTCTTGGCTGGCAATGGCCAACCTACAAGAGTAAAAAATTGCCTATGGAAAGCTTTTCACTTCGCCGTTCGGATTCGGCATTCGGCATTCAATTGCTTATAAATATTATATCGAAATTCAGATTAAAAAAGTAAAGAAGAACAAATCTCTATATATCAGTTCTCTTATAAAGTTTGTTGTATTAACTCTACAAATACTCTTCTTCTCTGCAAATATTTACTATCAATAATTTTAGGAGGAATTTAAATAAACTTGCGCGATTTCGAAAAAGTTAAGTTGATAGTAGAATTTATGTGATTGCAGTGTGATATGCTAAAATGTTTAACCTTTTTTTGGTATGCCACAAGTTATAGACTGCCGTAATGAGTGATGGCAAGATATGAACATTGCTATGAATTATTTCTACTGGAGACGAGACTCGGTGTTGTGAAATGTTCGAAATATCCAGTAGTTTTGCTAGGAATATTGGCAATGTCGAAAGAATTACAAATTGGGTGGCAACCACACCCGCCCGGTGTGGTCCCATGATATAACGGTTTTTACATACCTCATTTTGAAAAACCGAACAAATACAAAACAGCCGCGCCAAGTGTTATTCTCATTTTTTTCTATTATTATTTTGATTTGTCAATGCAACACTGTATGCTGCAATCGTGCAATCGTAATAAACTCATCGCTTTCCAAGTATCCATTTTGTGTGGTATTGTTTTTTTTTATTTCGCCGTAGTTACTGCATATAAATATGTATCAATTTCAAAAAATAAGTATATATAAGAAACCTCGTCGGTTAATAAATAGATTCACGAAACCAGCTAAATCAGTCAAACCTAAAATCGTGTCGAACGGCATTGTGATGGAAGAGAAAATACTAACGGCGGAAGAAGAGAAGCAATTAGTGGAGAGTGTAAATAAGTTTTTCCCGTTCACTTCTATATACTACCTACAGCAACTACATTCCGTATTATCAAATTAACCATTGTATTCTGCTCTATTGCAGGTGTCCGCTCCATTCTCAGCCATACTTTCGTTGGAACATCCTTTGGAAGACTACAAAAAGTTAGTCGAAACGAAATTACAGGTCAACGTTGAAATAGATGATGAAGTTATCGAGCGAAATTTCAAAAAAATTGCACAAGCAGGACGCGAAACCATTTGGAAATTGCTGTTCGGGAAATGCCCCATCACAGAACCGAAGCAGAAAGCTGAGTTCCAAGCTGCCAATCAGGAGAAGGCAGCTAAATTATTGAAAGAAATGAAAACTGATGCTTGTTTCTATGACCCATGGGAGTATAACGAGTGGATTGTGGCGGTGCGCAATGAAGTGTTACGTCGGGGAATGCTCGATTTCTGGCGTAATCACATTGTAATGAACGAGTTGGGACCGTGCTGGGCGAGAGATTGTGACTTCTTTGATGATCTTAACGATATTGAACCTGAGGCGTTCTATTGTTATGCCGGATGCAGGGCACAATTTAAACCAGGTTTTAGACCTTGTCCGCCATGCATCTCATATGAGGATTGCATGTATGATTACGTTATAAGGCTCAATTATGTCGTGGGTGTTTTTAGAGACGATAAAGAAAAAATGATGGCTTTTCTCGGCGAAGCACGCGACTTCATTTGGGATTTACTGTTCAAGGAAGACACCCTCAGCGATGAGAGGTTCGATAAGGCAGCTGCTTTATTGAAACGCTTCAAATTTGACTCATGCATGTATTATCCATATATGTACAACGAATGGATTGTGCAAGTGCGTGATGAACTCTTCAAGCGTAAACATTTCAATTTCTGGACAGATGTTATTGTCAAGATGAAGTGTGGTTTGTGTTCCTATTCGGAATCTTCATTCTTTGATAGTCCTGATGAGGATAAAGTAGCAGAAGATTTTATTAAATCTAGCAATGAATTAATGAAAAAAGCTTTGTTAAAGAAAACCTAAACATTTATTTTTTTTTATATAAATTATAACACGTAAAATTCGTTCAATTGTACCTACAAATGTACCTACATATAAAAATTACCAGCAATTGCAAGCATCAATATATGGCTTGCGGCGCACCATAACTAACTATTAAACTATGAATTGTATTGATTGATTTATTGTATTGGAAATCTCGGGCATAACTTCAATAAAATTTGGAAAATTGTAATTTATTGAATTGTATATCTTGAATTTTTGAGTCTTAAGCTCGAAAGAGGCATTGTATGAGATTGGCTTAACTAGTGCATAGTATTTAATAGAACAATTTATAAAATAATTTTTAACTGAGTGAAAACAACAAGCAACATTAATCAGCACAATATTAATGCAAAAGTGATATAATTTATTTTATATACGAATATATTCTATTTGTAACATCTCTTTGGATGTAGTATGTGTATATATGTATTGCTAGTTAATTGTTTATTCAAGTGCCTTCCAATCATCATCTGCAGATGTTAATCATTCGGAAATTTCCATTATATAAAAAATATCTTTAAAACATGCCAATAAAAGTGAGTCATTAATTTAGAATAATCCAATTGCATTACTTGTTGCTTGCTGTTACAATTTGCTTGCATTTTAATATGACGTCATTATCTCCAGTTTCGTAAACAAAACTTTATAGTAAAATAGATACATAGAAATATTTACTGCGTAAATGCTGATAAATTCAAATTTAGGGGCAAACAACTTTCAAACATAGATGGCGCCACGCCAATATATACTGGGAGCACATCCAGCGCCACCTGCACGTCAGATTTCAAATTAGCTGTTACATAAGCACAACCAACTTGATTTGAATTCTTGTTCTTTATATTTTCACATACTTTCATTCTCACAATTCATTTTCATTGATATTTATTGTTAAATAATATATAATAAACATCCTCCTAAAACTAAATCATTACGCATATTAATTTCTGCGCATAGCAAGAGCACGAACGCTATAAGCTGTTTCAAACTCGCAAAGAGTTCCTTCATGTATTGCATATAACGGGTTTTTTTTTTTAGAAGTGTAGTTTTCGAGAAGAAATAAAACGCATATAATTTAATGTTATGGCCAAGAATTTAGCTTTATTATAAAGATAAGGATTTACCATTATGTTTTCAAAACGATTTTGGCCGCCGCGGCAGGTTCGAATAAATTCCAGCCGGGAGGCCCAATTTTCCACCACTTTTTGCAGCAATTGTGGCCGTATGTCAGTAATAACGCGCCGAATATTATCTTCCAAGGCGTCAATCGTCTCGGGCTTATCTGCGTAGACAATCGACTTCACTGCGGTGTTAAATCGCACGATCTTGGAGGCCACGCCACAGGCCCACGACGCGAGATAATGCGCTCACCAAAGGTTTCCTTCAATAAATTGATTGTGATTGTTTCGTTGGCTGTATGGCATGTCTTGCTGGAATCAAAGGTCGTCCACATCAACATCCTCCAATTCACAATTCAGGTACGAAAAAGTCATTAATCATGGTTCTAAAGCGTTCCCCATTGACTATAACATTATGAGCGACTTCATCTTTGAAGAAATATGGACCAATGATTCCCTCAGCCCATAGAGCACACCAAACAGTGACTTTTTGAGGATGTAACGATGTAACGGCGTCTCAACAATGGCTTGTGGATTATGAGCACTCCAAATGCGACAATTTTGCTTATTAACGTACCCATTCAACCAAAAATGAGTTTTTTGTGAAAATCGGGACCGGTGGCCATCTCGTTATGGTAATAAATTTTCACGATTTGCAAACGTTGTTCAGGAGTAAGTCTATTCATTATGAAATGGCAAACCAAACTGAGCATAAATCAAGTGACAGCAGTCAAAAAGTCCAACTCCGAAAAAAGTATTGACAGATTGAAAGCCACACTTCTAAAAACACCCTTTACATAGGATACATAAAATTTTAAAGCTTCAGTAGTACATTTCTGATAATGATGAGGTCACCAATTTACTGACTAGGAACGGTCCATCGTTTACGAACATTGGCCAATATCCTTTTCGTGAAATCGGTTTGTGTAGTTTTCCCTATCTAGCGTTGAGTTTACAAATACTTAGTGAAATTGCCACAACAAAAGTTAGATCTGAATGATTTGAATAGTAGGGTACTAAAGAACACATTCTTCTTCTTTCTTATAATGACAATGGTGAGCAATGAAAAGATTAAAATTACTTCATGCAGATATGTATTAATTACTAAATTATTTTTCCTTTGAATGAATATAAACCTTTCAAAAGGATGCTAAAGAAGACATTTCTGCAACAAATATCAATGAAAGATCAAAATTTCTTCATCTAGATATGGATCAACTTAGTGCACTGCTATCTTTGCAGACGATAAAAGAATCTGTTAACTCCCTTCAATTGGCGGTTACAAAAATTATCGATTGGACCGAAAAATAGGGAATTAAACTTAACAATACCAAATTCATACATGTTAATTTCACAAATAAAGATATTCTCTAAAAATCAGATATACATGAATAATCAGATTGTACCTTATTCGAACTCTGCTAAATACCTAGGCATGACCTTAGGCGCCAAGCTTGGATGAAAGAGAGCACGTAAAGAAAACAACCACAGAGCTTGATCTGAAAATTAAAAATATGTATTGACTTCTTTGTCGGAAATCGGTGCTTTCCATCTACAACAAATTTATTTTATATAAACAGGTCATCAAACGTATTTGGATATATGGAATTCAAGTTTTGGGGTTGTGCCAGTTAGTTTACAATAATGTCAATTCAACGTTTCCCGAACGAAGTACTTAGGTGAATCGTCAATGCACCTTGGTACATTCGTAATTCCACCCTGCACCGTGATCTGGAGATTGATATGGTAACGGACGTGATCAAAAAATTCGCTAATACTCATACTATAAGGTTTCAACGCCACATAAACGAAGAGGCTTCAAAGCTCATCCTTCCTGTCGAGTCAGAACTTAGGTTAAAACAAACAAAGCCCTGCGATCTTGTTGGGGGATAAATTAAATAAGTTAGTCTTTTCTAGCTTTGCAATATTCCTTTTAAATTTACTAAACATGAATTGCTTGCTAGTGTTGTTGTAACTAGTCGCAGTATTCTGACAATTGTATTATATCCGTCTTGTATATGGGACTGTAGGTCCCATCTACTCATGTATTAATATAACACGCACAACATGAGTGGATGTGAAAAGCTCGGCCTAGGCCCTCCATGGGCTGTTGTGCCATTAAAAGAAAGAAGAAAAGAAGATATGTAAAGAATTCAGACAAGCTTCAAGCGCAAGAAATCGTTGGCAACTGAATGCATTATAGATCACTTGAAGAGACTCTATGCCGCACTGGGACTTTGAGGATTAATATATATGTATTAATATATGTATGTATATGGAATTGTTAAAAAAAAGATGGTATTATGGAAGATATATGAGAAAGCTGTAATGAGGCTGCAAACATCTCTAGAGCATTCAAATTTCACTTTTTGATGGCAACCTGGTGAGAGTGGAATTACAGAGTTTTGCAATTTCTATCACTAAGGATTTCCATCTTTCAACAATACAGTATATGAAATAAATAATGTATGAAGTTTTATTAAACACCTCATAAGGGTTAAAATAAAATTGTTATTTCGTACAATAGTCCATAAAAATGCAAGCTTGATGTTTCTTATCTTTTTTCCACAACAAATGCAACCCTGTATGCGTTCAATTTCACAACAAATGAAAACAAGAAATTAATATTTCCCGGTTGTTGTTTTTGTATACTTTTTTTTTATAGTTTTATTAAGTTTTCTGCTAATATAAAAATTATTCCAAAATAATGGCATCAAATAAGGTAAGGTTGTCCAATGAAATTCATTCGTTATAAATTCGAATACTTGTTTCTTTTCGCCCACAAATAAAGGAATGCCTCATAATCATCTTGGATGTACGCCGTAGCGCCCGGGAAGATTTCAAATTGAAATCGGTTAAATGTGCAGCAGAAATTCTTAAGGACAAGGTGAGAATGCATAAAATAAAATTATAACTTACATTCATATGAAATGTTATTATTCTAATTAGATTTGTGCCGATAGAAAAGATTACGTCTCTTTTGTGCTGTTGGGCACACAAAATACCAACAACGATGTCAATGCCAATGTTGATCACAATGGTTATCTCAATATTGTCCAGTACCCAACGGTGCAATTAGCAACATGGCAATTACTCTTAAACTATTATAAATTTGTCAATGAAGAGGCATGCAATGAGGGCGAGTGGCTGGATGCTTTAGTTGTCGCCATAGAAATGGTGAAATCAAGTGGAGAGTAAGTAAAAACTTGGACACGAAATTGAGGTTGCAATCAACTTAGTACGTGTTTCTTTTTTTTGTAGAACTTTCAAATTTCAACGTCATCGTATTGTATTGTTTCATGATTTCAATGGACATCCTATCAGCTACGATATGTTTGATGTTATTACGAAAAATTTATTCAATAGCGATATAACGTTAACTGTTGTGTGAGTATTAATGATGGAGTTTAAGTTTAATACCGCCCACTTTTTGTATACTGAATTAAATTGTGGTCGAAGTTCGTGGTTATATTGAACATTTTTATATTTATTGCTGTAACCAATGAAATTCTTCCAAATTCAGGCCCATAGTTAAGCTTGAACATGGATAAGTCAATGTAGCTGTAAACGAGTACAATCTTCTTTCATCCTTTCGTTAAATGGCACAACAACCCATAAAACCGATCTTTTGGCATCCAATCATGTTGTGCGCGTGATATTTGCACATGTTTATGTCGAACCCTAACGGAAAAATGTAAAACTTAGGCAATTTTGAGTATGTATTGAAATACTAAGTAGTGGGCTTAGGTATAAAAAAAATTTAATATTTTTAAGTTCAGTTGTTTGGATTTTACGGTGAATAGTCCATGAATCAGTCAATGAGGTAGTCACACTAGATATATTTTTATATAAAGATACCCAAATGGTATCTCTTTTCCCAAAATTTCATATTTTGAAATTCATTAGTCATGGACTGGACTGCGATGAGTCAATGAATCAGTAGCCAAGACAGGTGTTTTGTTTGAATATATTCAATTACAATTTTGACAAATTTCATATTTCTGAACTCAATGATTAGTTTTTTACGTTTGTGAAACAGTGAATTAAATTATGAGTCAGTCAAGGCAAGAATATTTATATGTATATATTAAGATATCAGATTTGTCACATGCTTTTTCACAACTTTTTACGTATTGTATGTTTCGTGACATGGATAGGACGTTTTTTAGTTACTAATTCAGTTAAAGAAAACACTTCATTTGATTCACCACGAAACTATATGAAATACGTGACGATTTGTAGGTTCACGGATCAGACGATCGCTTATTTAAACATTGATGAGTCAGTGAATCTGCCAATGGAACTCTTAATCAATCATTCAAATTAAATTTTTTCAAATTCAAATTTTATACTTCGAAGCCATTTAGTATACGCTATACGTCATGAGTCATTAAGTTGTGGTCGCTGTAGCGTAGTGGTAGTGCGTTGGACTGTTACGCAGAGTATCCGGGGTTCGAATCTCGGCGCAAGCTAAAGGTAAAAATTTACTACAGTGTCTTTGAAAAGCTCGGCCTAGGCCCTCCATGGGCTGTTGTGCCATTAAAAGTAAGTAAAAGTAAGTCTTTGAAAAAGCTTTTCACTTTACGGTTCGGATTCGAATATAACACGCACAACATGAGTGATACGAAAAGCTCGGCCTTTGACGCTACATGCGGTCATAGTCGACATTGATAAAACTGAAGTTCATTGTGGCAAAGACATAAATAACACTTGCCGCAATGGCTGTCTATCTCTTTATCGGTGTCCTGTGATTACATTCCCTCTCTCATTCTCCCTCCTTCTTCCTCCCACCAATCATTCTTCCTTCCAATCAACACAATACTCTGCATTTATAGGGGTACACCCTGTGTGTTCAATGTATAAATAAAAAAAAAATACTAATAAAAGTTACCTGATATGCAGATATACTCATTTATAAATAAATGAGTGAAATTCTACATCTTTCTTTGTTGTTGTTATTGTTTCCTCCCACCTCAACAGTTCCGACAACATACAATACATTGATAATCCCAAAAACGATAACCAACCAATGGCAATTTTTCGTGATATCCCGAAAAATAAGTATCAAATAGAGAATGAAGAATATGCTCTGAAACTGGTAAGTAATTGTAATGCAACACTTTGCAACTTCGAAGAGGCGCAACGTACAATATTCAAAATAACCAATAGCCGCCCGTGGACATGGAGTCAGACTTTTAGTATTGGTACAAAAATCAAGATCGCTATTTCGGGAATCATCGCCATACGCAACGAAAGTAATATTAAATTAAAGAAGGTTTGGTCGTTGCCGGAGGAGCAGGTGTCACGTGAAATTAAATCGTATGCGTTTGGTACAGAAATTGAACCGCTACCGATGGATCTAATGGATGGATATATGCTGGGTGCCACTGCCATACCCTACGATGAAACATTGGCTGAGAATAGAATGCAAATTGAACCGGGTTTAAAGTTTATTGGTTTTACGAAGCGTAACTTAATACCGGATGAATTCTTTTGCGGTGATTCAATGTATTGGATTATACCTCAAAAGGGTATGTATGCATCCGCAAAGAAATTGGATGCATTGGTTAAAGCTTTAATTAGGAATGACATGGCAGTGCTGTGTTGGAAAATGTATAGTGTTAAATACAATACACCAAAGCTGGTGGTTCTGTTGCCGAACAAGGTGAGTTAGTTCAAGGGTATTGGTTAGGTTTGGTTAGTTGCTATTACAGTTCATTTATTTTTTACTCCTCTTTTCTTTCAGCCCCATACTGATCAGCCCGCTTCTTTGTCCATGATCCATTTGACCTATCATGTTCAACATCATTTTTGGGATTTCCCAAAACTCAGCACACCCAAAACTCAGTGCACCGACGAGCAATTGGATGCTGTTGATCGTCTCATTGATTCTATGGATTTAATGTTAGATCCTAAGGAATCGCAACTGCCACGCGAAACGTTTCAAAAAGATTTATTGCCTTTCGACGGGCTGCCGCATATTTTCGAGCAAAATGTTCTGGATGTTTTGGAGCGTAAAGTTATCTCGAATGTGTGCGAAGATGATGAACAATTTCAGGAAATGCTTAAAGATAAAAACTTTGTTGATGTATTCTGGAAAGTACCAGAATTGCGTGAAGAAAATGCTAAGAATGCTGCAAAAGCGGTTAAAAATTTATTTACACTGGAGAAGAGTGCATTGCCAGTTGCACGCTCCGCTACGGCTACGAAATCAGCTTCCGCAACCACTGCCACCACTACCGCCAGCACCGACACAAAGAGCACCCCACTTAGCTTTGATAGCGTGGCCAAGTTAACGCCTGCTGATAATTTTGAAATGCTATTGAAACACCATGTCATCACATTGCATGATCGTACATCACGTGATGTCAAATTTCAAATGTATGCTGCACAGCTGCGTAATGTTCTTTGGAATTTAATTTTAGAATTTGGTACCAGCGAGGAGGAAATGGAAAATATAACCGATGCGCTGAAGGTTTATCGCAAAAGCTGCTATGATTTTAACACCTTCACCGATTACAATAAATGGATTAATGAAATCAAAGCTGCTGTAATCGCTGAGAAATTGTATAATTTTTGGCGTAAAGTTATTGTAACGCATAACTTGGGACTGTGTTTTGTAGGCAATGAAACGCTAGAGAGTAAACTGGCATTGAGTCAATTCTATGCCATTGATGATGATGTGAAAAAGGAAGATGTTGTTGTAGCTGCAGAAGCAGCCGGCGAGTTAGATGATGAAATGAATGACACGGAAGTTGATGAATTGCTGGCAAATATGTAAATATTTTTGAATTCTATTTTTGTTACTTGTTTCTTATTAATAAATCATACTTAATTATTATTATTATTATTTTTTTTTTTATGAAGTTGTGTTAAGGTATGAAGACTTAAATTTGCTAAGTCTATTATGGCTTGTAAAAGTATCCATGGAAGCATGCGCTTGACTTGAGCAAATTTGGCGGCAAAAAAAAAAAAAAATAGCAGTAATAACTTTTTTTCAATAGCGGAAACAATGGCGTTTTTCATTAAAAATTTCCGATTATCGAAAAATCTTTGTCTGAGACTCATCAATGAATTACAAATGTCCGATAGTTAGAAGGCAACTCTTTTTCCTTTGAAATCAGGTTTCTTAGCGTTCTGCATTTTCTAGCGAATTGCTTGTATCAGCAGTGCCAAGGCAATAATTTTGTATCACCAATGAGCTAATCAGTTTTGCTAAATGTGCGAGCTAATAGTCCAAAAAAAAGGTTAATACTGTTTGTTTTCCTGCGATTCATTAATTAATTTAACACCCTTAAAACTTGGGTTTTATATTTTACAGAAAATTCAATATAAAAGCTACGATTGGTGCCATCTATTCCACATACATTACTATGTGCATCTTGAACCTTGATCTACGGCAACAGCCATTGCACCTAAATAGGCTATGGCATCCTCTTCAAGTGCCGACAAGGCCTACAGGCATGGTCCCTTACCAGTAGCCCTCTGGCTGGCCCTCAGATTTGTTGCAGGACTTCGAAGCTTCGAAATTATTAATATTGCTCATACATTTTGCTTTTGATTGATTTTTTGGGCGTCTTAGTGTTACCGCTCATAGCATTTAGCTCTTCAGCCTCCTTTGCCCATAACTCATCCACCAGTTTCGGCCTGATGCAATTTCGAGGTGATTCTTTATGAATGCCATGTAATGACCCACTTGCTTCTACGTGATGCATTCGTATTTTGATTCGCTGTAAATTACTAATATGAATTTATTCAAATATTTTAAGAAACTATTAGTTTTTACTTATCTTTATCTTACTCGCCAAACTTTTAAAATTTTCAGCGTTGCCAATCATTCACAACTGTCAAAACTAATAAGCGCTAAGTGTTTGATGTCAGGTGTCAGAAGTAGATTTGGGGTTACACTAACATCACTGACATCAAAACTGTGCAAAATAGTACTTACTACTGTGGGCAAAAGTTAGTAAGACTTTTTAATTTAAATTTCGCGCGGAAATCCATTCATCAAAATATTATTTTTTTAAGGTTGGTATGACTGTCGGTGACATCTGTGCCAAATGTCACATCAAAATAATCATTAGTGTTTAGTATACGCTTGTCTTTCTGAAGTACAAAAAGTGCATTCGGCGATTTTCACAATGAGTGAAATTATTCAACAAAGAAGTTCCATTAAATTTTGTGTGCGGAAACAAATTTCTGGTGCCGAAACGTTCAGAATGTTGCAAAAGGACTTCGGTGATAATTGTATGTCGCGAGCAAGTGTTTTTGATTGGTACAAATTGTTCAAAGATGGTCGAGAACGCGTTGACGACGAACCCCGTCCAGGACGGCCATCAACATCAACTGCTGATCAACACGTCAATAAAATCAAGGAATTGGTGCTCGAGAATCGACGATTAACAGTCAGAGACCTTACTGGCATCGTTGGAATATCGGAAGGATCAGTGAAAACCATTTTTAAACATCATTTAGGCCTAAGAAGAGTGAATGCACGATTGGTTCCAAAATCACTGCATTGGTTTTACGAGGCCATTTTGCCAAAAATTCGACTGATATCGTTCCGAAACCACCCTATTCGCCTGACTTAGCACCGTGTGACTTTTGGCTATTTTCTAAACTCAAAAAACCGCTTCGTGGACACCGTTTTGAGTCAATTGAAGACATTAAACATGAATCGCTAAGCGTATTGAAGGCTATTCCGGAAATTGACTTTAACAACTGTTTCGAGAATTGGAAAAAACGTTGGCACAAGTGCATTGGGGCCGGGGGGGATTACTTTGAAGCGGACGAAATAGATTTGGAAGAATGAATAAAAAAATTTGAAATTATGAACAAAGTCTTACTACTTTTTGCCCACAGTAGTACAACATTTTGCAAGACTTTAGAATTGAGCTGTAAACCCAATGAGTTGAGGCTAGCTACAACTAGCTAAAGCCGTTGAGTAAAAGCATACAACTACTTAGTTGAAACTTAGGAGCAAGGGTATAAAGCTGACTAGAGTCAAGTAATAGTGGCACATGACTGGTTAAAGCTAAGAAGAAGAATCTAACGACTAACCAAGAATCGGATGAACGGGAGCATGCAATTTACATAACCCATTGCTGTTCTCTAGGCCTAAAGATGACGACTGACTAGTATGAGTGACTATTGTAAATGAATTGACGTGTGCGACTAGTTAAAACCGACAAGTGAAAGAAAACTTCTGACTAAAGTCAATGAGCAGTGGCATTGTATACGTAATAGTTCAAATTCTCAAGAAGAATCAATGGGTAGAGGCTACATATGTACTTACAATCGCTAAAGCCCTTGGAAGCGTAGAATTATACCACTTACAAGTAAGCAGTTAAAGTCCATACTTTTGCTTCATATTGTACACTTTTCAAAAGTACCTAAAGGTAAATATTTGTCAAAAAATATAATTGTAGTCATTAGTTATTATCAAATATATATTATCATATTGCCTTCGTAGTTGTTGCTGTTTGCTGTTAATGCAATATTAATAGTCGCTATCAGATGTTGCCAAAACATTATCAACAATACACCAGCAAACAAGCAACAAATAACTACAACAAACTCGATCTGCAACATAATTGCCAGTTTATTGGTATGTGTACTTTGGAGTTGTTGTCGTCGTCATCGTCGTTTTGGTTGTCGAGGATACCTCTACAATTATTTGCTCAAATAGAAAAGTTGCACACCAAACGAAAGTGACAGCACAAAAGCAACCTTCCAATCATGCCCAGTAGCACTGACACATGTGAAATCGACGAAAGGGGGGAAAAAATAAACATACCAGCAAACAAAAAGTACGTAAAACTAACTCCAATTCACAGGCCAGCGCGCAGAAGAGGAATCGCTATGCTAAAGATACACTAAAAACACTATGCAGCGAAAATTTGGTTTTCCAATTCTTTTACGTATGAGAAAGATAAATTATCGATTTAAGCATGCATCAACCAAATGGTTGAGTTCTACTTATAAAAGAGGCTGGTAGTAACTACTCGAGCATTGTATCAGCACAAGGACATGAGTATCGGAAGATTATGATGACAAGTTTTTGCAACTCAGCTCTTATCAGTTTCAATCTAAACAAATGCGAGGACGAAGTGAGTCAAGAACACTTCGAGCATCATCATTTTTGTTTTTATATGAGGTAATTTATTTAAAGTAATTTAACGAATTTCATGTTTTAGTTACAGATACAAAAATAATAATAATAAATAACAATAAAAAATAAATCTACCTTAAAATACAGTTGTTAACTGGACCCTTGGAACTGGAATGCAAATGTGAGTGATTGCCTTTGAATGCTTGCTATTTCTTCTGGCTGATTTCAGCGAAAAGCTCGGCATAGGCACTCCAAGGCCTTGTTGTGCAATTAAAAGAAAATAAAAGATTTCTGCTTCTGACTGCTACAGAATGCCAAGGTTGCCTTTTCTTTGACGTCTGATTTGTGTGTACCTCTGATTGTTAAACGCCCGCGACTCCTTATTATAACTGCCTGGCATTCGCTGTCTTTGTCAGCCATTATGTTACTTACTTAGCTGGCACTACAACTGATGATTGGTCTTGAATGCCTCGATAAAGCTTCACCAGTCGCTTCTGTAAACGCGCGCTGGCATCAGTTGATAAGGCCAAGTGCAGTCAGGTCCCCCAGTACCTGGTCTTTCCAATGGAGATTAGGATGTCCTCTTCCGCGTGTTCCTCTATCCTGGCTCGATTAAAACGTCCTTCGGTTTCAGTCAATCGCTCAACATGACCAAGCCAGCGAAGGTCAGCCATTATATAGATTTCTGAATTTCAGCTTCTTAGCTCTAAGAAACAAAAGATATTATTTATAACAAAGTAATAAATTTACTTACTTTACTTTTAATGGCACAAGAGCACATGGAGGGCCTGGGCCGAGCTTTTCGCATCGAGTCATGTTGTGCGTGTTAATTTGTAATTTTTTTGTCCCTGGCTGCTTCTTTTTCCTAGCTTCTTTGTACCTCAAATTGTTGTTTACTGCATATTGTTGTTTATGATTAACTTTTGTTCCTTTGGGTTCCATTTAACTAATTTTCACTGCTTTCGCCAAACTACTTTGATTCGCTTTACCATTATTCTGGTTTCTGAATCTCGGTTCAAAAATTTGAATTCAAATTATTTTGAACAAGGTAATCAAACACTATTCGTTTGGTCCAGAGTAGGAAGCTAGCTCCTGACTGACTTGTGTTTACCCCTGATTGTCTCCTTATACACGAGACTGCTTCTAAATATCCTTAAATGACTTTGATGGTCACCGTGGCGTAGTTGGTAGTGCGTTGGCCTGTTAGGCAGAAAGTCCGTGAAAGGTCAGCCCAGGCCCTCCCCGGGCTGTTGTACCATTAAAAGAAGAAGAAGACTTTGAATTTGTGACTCCTGCTATTCCTTTTTTTTTGCCTTTTACTATTTCTTTTGGCAATGCTCGCCAGTGACTGCTTTTTTCGACTACCTTTCACTGGCTTTGTTTACCCTCGGCGAGTCACAAGCTGCTTTATACATACTTATATGGCCTAAGTTTGTTTTAGACTGTACTTTACTTTTGCTTTCAATAGCTTCTGAATGTCACATCATGTCTCTGAATAGCTCTATCTTTCCACTACTAAGTGTTACTTTAGACCTTTGACTTCCTCTGAATGTCTTCAAATCCCTTTGCCTTTTTCTATATGCTTTTGCTACCTTTTTGCTATTGATAGCCTCCGATTGTTGATCAATTAGTTTCTCAGGCTGTTTCATATAACCTCAGACTGCTATTTGAATGTCTGACCATGCCTCTAATGCCATTCTTGCTACCGACTACTCGAGGTTATCTCAGACTGCCTCTGCCATATTACTTAGACCTCTTTGAACCCTCCGGCTGCCGACTACCACTACTCCAGACTACCTCAGATAGCCTTTCAATTTCATTTAACCCCCTTAACTTACTTTTTTTTACTGCTTACTCTGTCATTATTGACCGCCTGTTCTCTTTCCGTTTGATTTTCACTTAGGCTTAGGCTTCATATAACTTTAAACTATCACTGACGGCTTTTGAATTCCTTTGATTGTCTATAACTGCTTCAGAATAGCATAGTTACCATGCCTCTGAATGCTTCTGGTAACCTACTATTGCTACTACTTGAAACTACTTACTCTTAGCTTGTTGCTTATTACTCGAGATCACCTGTAAGTCTCTGTGAATGCCTCCGAATGCTTTTAACTTTACTTAACTTTTAACTTTACTTACTTTAAACTGCCTCTTTGTTTTCTTTTATAGGCTCTTACTGAATTACATATGTTTCAATCAGAACTTGTTAAAAATTAGCTCCAGTAACAATTTTCTAAATATTTAAAACTCCTCACTCCATATACTATATTATGTTGAACGGTGTTAAAACAAGTACATGCATAGGTTAAAAAAACTCTTCTATTTTCCCGCCAAGTACTCACATCTCCGTCCAGCGTTCATGTGTTCGTCTTTTTGTCTGCCCGCTCCAGCGCTTATTCAACCAAGCACAGCATCAGCAGCAACGTCAATTTATCGCAACAAACTGACAGCCAGCCTGACAGATGGCTTGAAATACATTATTTGAGTGAAGTTAACGTCGTGTGTCTGGCTTAAACAAATGAACTGTCTGTCAGTCAGCCAGTCATTCATTCATTCATTCATGCATTCATACATACTCGTGCACACAGCATTTTGAGAATGAATGGTGGTGGTATGCAAGTATGTGGAGTATGTGGTATCTACTACGAGTACGTGTACAACTGCGTCTACTGTACTGGCATACAGTAGAGGCTTACAAATCAAATGAAATTGCAAATCAAGTTTAAGCCTTTTCCTATTCTGGTTTTTTGTTTTGTTTGCTAATGCTTAAGTTGGTACTCGCATTCGTATTCGTCCAGAGCGGCCCATTTGGTTGTGGCTTAACTATTTTGCATTACATAGCAACTTAAGATACACGTTTATCATTTGATTTCATCTTATTATTAAGAGATTTTAGATTTGTAACATTGATAAAGTCTATCTAAGCTATTCATAGGTATATACATATGTATGTATATAAAGCGCTTTTACTTTACTTTGCTTGAGATTTCCAGCGGCAGTACCAGCACCAGTACCAGCAGCAGCAATGACTGTAGTTAGTCGTCCATCGTCATCGTCATCGTCATCGACGTGGTCGTGGCCGTAATTGCCATTGCTGTTGTTGTACTACGTAGAATGTTGCAATCATATGGACATGAACGTTTTATTGCTCGCATGCAATCAAATTAATCTTGCCAACTTTGCAGCTTGTCTTGTCCACACACACACACACACGCACACACACACACACACACATATAAGTAGATACATACCAAAGAGAGATTTGCATATGACTTCGTTGCATGCTGCTTGCATTTGTAGAGAGTGCTCCAAAGTGCCTTGGTATCACTTTGTTGGTCACAATTTATCTTGCTACACTCGCGCATACGTAAATTTGAATTTGAGTTTTTTTTTGTTTTTGTTTTTGTTTTGAAGAACAGCAAAATCGCAATGAAAAATTGCATCTGCTCTGTAATGTGGTATAATTTCTTGGAGCGTTTAAATCACTTATTATGGCCGGTCGTCGATCGTCGATCGTCGGTCTTCGGTTAACGTTTCATTTCCTTTTAATAGTATGTATGTACTTATGTCAGAAATTAATGCTTATGTTGAAAATGTCACAACGTGCAACGGAAATGGTGTTAATTTATTGAATTCTTAAGTAAATGTCGTAATTTTGTGAAATGATAATTGAGATGAGATTAAAAGAATTAAAGTGAAAACGAGTAATTTGCATAACGGGTGTGCCGGTGCAACGAAGTTAGTACTCAAGTCATTATACGGGTATGCTTGTTGTAAAAGGATGGGAAGAATATAAAGATGAAGCGGTATTGGTTATTTTCAATTTAAATTTTGTATTGGGTTTGAGTTACAGAAATATCTCCATGCTAAATTTTTAGTTCCTTTGATAGATCTCTTATACTATTTCTTGAAGATCATTTCTAGTAATTTCTCTGAGTCGACTTAGGTTTTCATTTCACCAAGGAGGCGTGGTTTTTTTTTGTACTCTAAGTGATCCGACAGGAGGCATTAAAGGCGGCCTTCGCAAGCACTAATCTCTTCATCCAAATCTTTATAGGATTTATTTGAACTATTGTTTATGGAACGAAGTTTTAACCGCACATATCTAATGAAAACTCTCCAGGCGTTTCTTCAAGGGCTTCTATAAGTACAACTTTTCTTTTGAGGGCCAGTGAGTGCCCAAAGAGTCTCCATTTAACTTAAACTCTTTAGACATTTTTAATACTTTCACTTTCTCCTAGTTGAAAAGCTGAAGTACCAAGAAGTAACGGCTAAATCTTGGTATTGCTTTCAATTGCTTCTGAATGTCACATCATATCTCTGAATACCTCTGGCTTTCCACTACTAAGACTTACTTTAGACCTTAGACTTCCTCTGAATGTCTTCAAATGCCTTTGACATTTTCTAATTGCTTTTAAGCTACCTGTTTTCTATTGATAGCCTCCGATTGTTAATTACTTAGTTTCTCACGCTGTTGCATATCACCTCAGGCTGTTTTTCGAATGTCTGACCATGCCTCTAATGCCATTCTTGCTGTAGACTACTACTACTCGAGGCTATCTCAGAGTGCTTCTGCCATGCTACATAAACCTCTTTGACTCCACTGGCTGCCGACTACCACTACTCCAGACTACCTCAACCATAGCCTCTGAGTTTCATTTAATCCCGTTAACTTCCTCTTTTTACTGCTTGCTTTGTCATTGACCGCATGTGGCTGTTGATTAAAATTTTCTTACCGTTTCCTTTTTACTTAGGCTGCATCATATAACTTTAGACTTCCACGTTGTATTGTGACTGCTTTTGAATGCCTTTGATTGTCCACCGACTAAATCTTGATAAATGTATATCCACAACAATTTTTCGAATATTTCTGGATTTTGAATTCGAAATAGCGGTTGCCTCTACCAAACACGGAAAATCAATGGTGGTAATTGAACGAGTAATCTGCCGATTGTGCCGAGAAAGCGAAACAAGGAAGTCATAACGGAGAACCACAATGGATGTGCCGTGGTGGCCATCTAGTGAATACGGAAACATTAAGAAATATCTACCAGTTTGGTTGTCAGGACTCTGTTTTACAGAATGGCTTCGTCGATGTGAGCAGTAGCAAAAGTACCAACAGGCAGAAGTCATGGTAACATGCGGCAATACAACGTGGAAGCGCTTCATCAAGAAAACGATTACGTACTTGTTCGGGACAAAGAAGCTTAAGTGGAGGGTAAGCTCGCCCTAGGCCCTCCATGGGCTGTTGTGCCATTAAAAGAAAGAAGAAGTGTGACAATATTTCCAGAACAACAGCATTGGCATGAATGATTGTATGTATGTATGTTTGAATAAAGGTTGATACACACTAGGCTGACGATACGCAAAACACGTCGCCTGACGAAAATCAAATACGCATCGTTATTAGTACATTTTGTATGAAATATCGGTTGGCATGTGGACCCTATGGCCCTCCATGGGCTGTTATGCCATTAAAAGAAGAAAAAGAAGAAAGAAAAAATGTATAAACATTTCATTACATTTTGTTTGAGTGATGAAAATGTCATAGTGAAGAAATATGGAAACTGCATTTTATGTAATTTCAAATTGGCATCGCGGCTTTTGATTCCTGCTCAAAATGGGTAAAGTTGACAAACATTGGAGTTAAAGGGAATGAAATGTTTGCATATGCATGGCCATAGTTAACTCGATATACGAGTTATGCTGTACATCTGATGCTTTCCCAAGTATTGGCAATTGTTCGCTTAAGTTCATCTTGTTTGAGACCTTTTACGTGTCTTAATGACGGTCATATCCAGTCGATGTAGCTCTCAGGATTATAATTAATATGGATTTTACTGATGATACCTTTACCGAAAAGGGGCAGAAGGCAAAAGGTCTCTAGCTGAAACACTACTGCTGTCTTTCATTCATAAGCAACATTATTTTCAACATTCATTATCAACAACGGACTTAACTAAGGAGTGTGTACAAAAAAATTGATACTCGCTTTTATCTTTATCAAAGCGATATGAGTACGACTTGATTTTTTCAAAGGAATGGATATCCGCAAATTGTTGTAATTTCATTTTTAATATGAGAAAATTCTTGAAGCGTCTGCTATACATGGACACATTTTACATGAAAATCCTTCATGGACCCAAAAAACAAGGTTGCAATCAATGGGTGCCAGCATTGCCAGGGTTAAATGAACCATTAAACAGTATAAAGAGAATCTTTCAGGTGAGAGAGTTAAAGGTTCCGGCAGAAAATGTCTACCAGTGGAGAATAAACTTGCTGCATCAGTTAAAGCCCATTTGAAGAGAAGTCCAAATGCATTTGTCCGCAATACAGCTTCGAAACTTGGAACTTCAAGAAGTTATGTCCAAGAAATGAGAAAGAAAATACTAATTTTAAATCATATAAAGTGATAAAGCTCCCAGATCGAAGCGCAGAAAAGGAAATTGAAGCTAGAGCTTGGCTATAAGCTAGAACTAGAGTACGAAAATTTCCTTACAAAATTTAAATGCTGCATAATGGATGATGAAACCTATGACTTTCAGTAATTGCTTGGACAGCAATTTTACACAGCCTAAGCTAGAGGCCCAAGCCCGCAGAAAGTTTAAAAGACAAAAACGGTATAAATTCCTACAAAAAAAATTTATTTTGGCACGCAATATGGCACTTGTGGAAAAAGAAGTGAAACTTTTGTTACCACTGGGTCCATACTAAATCAAGAAGTAAACATAGACGAGTGCTTGAAAAAAGTTTGTTTTCCAGCCGTAATGTCATTTTCAAGCCATAATGTGCCAGTATTCTTGCGTGCTAATCTGGCCAAGTCACATTAGGCTAATAAAGTTATGAAATGATATGATGATAATAGAGTAACTGTTGTCGCAAAGACCGAGCTCGCGAAAAGCTCGGCCTAGGCTTTTCTAGGGCTGTAGTGGCATTAAAAGAAGAAGTTGTCTCAAACGAATTCAACTCACCAAATTACTATTGAGCGTTATATCGGGCTATCGTACAGCGTTACCTCAAAAAATCACAAGGCAGCGCTAAAAACGAAAAGGAGTTTACAAAAAAAAGGAACGAATCAGCCAAGAGAGTCAATGCTTCAACTGTGCAAGAGACGATGAAAGCAATTAGTGTTAAAGTTCGAAATATTTTCAGAAATTCAGATAATACAATTTTTGGTTATTAACACGATATTTAAGAAAAAAAAAAATAAAACAAATTTATGTTGAAAAAAAGTATTGCAAAACATTCCTTTTTCGGGGGATCAATTTTTTCCTTGTACACTGTGTTGATAATTGGTGGTAGTATTGGCAGAACATTCATACATAATCAATTACCATCATAAAAAATATATTTACTACAATAATAAATACTGCTAAAGGGTCTCACTCTTTGTGGGCGTCACCAAATCCCCCTCGACTCGACCCTTCATTCCATATCGACGATATATGAAATATGTTACTTATGATAAAGATACAGAAATATTGCCATAAATCGGTTTAATGTTTGTGGTTTTCTTTTTCATATTTTCATTGGGCCATTATTTGTTTTTTTTTTTTACTATCGTGCGTTCACGCAAAGCCAAGCCAAGCGTCTCACAAACGCAAACACAGAGAGAGCGAGTAAGAGAGAGAGGGAGAGAGTCATATACAAATACAAGCGCACAAATTGCAAATATGCTCATATGTTCTCGTGCATACATATACCATACATACATACATACATACATACATACATATAGAGAAAAGCAGAAAGATGATATAGTGGAAGTATCATCCTCCAGAATACCATACATACAAACAAACATACAAACATATTTATTTATTACTTATTTGTATAGCAAATACGCTGCCAAATGGAATTTATACTTGCCATAAAATTGCCATAATTCTTATAAGCCAAAAGAGAGGCTTGATGGCGGCGTCTGTGGTTTGGCTTGACTTGCTTTAGATAACACATGCACACACACACAAACACACTCTCGTGTATATATATATATACATATATATGTATGTTTCACGTTAGTAAATTGCAGTACATACTTGTACATAGTACAAACAACAACAACAAAAATATAATAAATAAAGTCGTAGTGGTAGTCATCATCGTTGTTGCTCTTGCTGCTGTTGTTATTGTTCATTCATAAAATATTTAGGTAGTATATCATTTGGAATTGCAAGTCTCATAAAACACATGCACACGAGTGCTGGAGAGTTGAATGGGAGGTGGGTGGCTGTGGTGGCGGTGGTGTTGGCAATAAGTGGTAGGATTTGAAGGTTGTATTGAAACGTTTACAGTAGCAATAGCATCTCGCATATACACACTCATGAATTGTACATAACATCCAGCAACTGGCAATATATCGCAATGCAAAATGTTCACCGAAGAAAAGTAGTTGTACCAGTATCTATATCTACACTAGTGTGCCAAGAAAAGAAGAACTTACTGCTGCTAGTGTGAGAGCCGGTATTGTGATCGGACTTTTTACATACTAAATATATGGAAAAATTTGTTTTATAGTAATCGGGCCTATGCAGTACAAGCAGAGACGTCGGCTCTCTCAATGTCATCTCATCTGTATCTGCGCTCGAGTGCAATTGAGTAATTTTCATATTAGCGAGTGATTGACTTCAGAGGAGTTTACTGTTATTGTTAGTCGTGTTGTTTTTGCTAGAAATTCTTTTAGTGCAAATATACATATATGTAAATAGGAGAAAGAGAGACAGAGAGAGAGAGAGGAAGTGCTGTTGTTGTGTTTATTGCAGAAGTGTACTTTGTTTACACGCTCCTTTGTTTGCGCCGTTTCACTCCCCACC
The DNA here is from genome assembly GCA_958295655.1 of Palloptera scutellata. Classification (NCBI taxonomy): domain Eukaryota; kingdom Metazoa; phylum Arthropoda; class Insecta; order Diptera; family Pallopteridae; genus Palloptera; species Palloptera scutellata. The sequence goes on along the minus strand of OY282452.1, from coordinate 54,959,149 downwards.
TTACTATGTGTTACAGCGTAACATTTCGATTTTATTTCCCAATAAAGAGAGTGAGAGGAATGAGTTTGGTGTAATATTTTGATGTGTTCATAGAGAGCCATACCATATTTTGTGCGTCCTACAGAAGTTTACTTCTTCAGAACGTTTGCGTTTTGGGTTTTCAGGTTAGATTTTGTAATCTTATAAAAACCAGAATCAATCGCAGGCTTTACAGGCGTGGCCGAAGAAATTTTTAACAATGGGCTGATTTATGCAAAGGATAAACATTGCACAGTTCAGTTGGATGTTTCTCTGATCCCTAGGTTGACTAGAAACTTGGCAAAGCTCGCCTATGTCTTTTGTTGTGCTGATTCGAGTTGTTTTCTTTTCACGGACGAAAGAATTTCATGCAAATTTTCAAGTAAATCTTCTGCCGTTCTCTTTCGCTGAGAAGCTGAGAACTTACCTACCTCAATGATTACCTGGTACTGTATGACCTGAGGACATTCGTTGGTACTCTATGACATGAGTGTTGATACAATTGTTGGCTAATGAATTCATTTGCCATTCACGCTATCTACACTCTCGCGATCTCTCGGCGCTTCTTTTTTTTCACTATAGCAGAATCTGAATTTTGTAAGGCCTCCATTTTTCGACGAAGTCTACATTCTGTGTCTGTCTCTCGGCCGTAGTTTTGGCTGGAGATTTTATCGTAACACAATCGCCATTTATTTGTACCTCGCGTTTGGGTTTTTCAGTCTATACTCAGTCTATGCTCATTCTTTCATCTCTAGAAATTTCTAACGATTTTTGTTTGAAATGTCAAATTTTACTAGAAACTGATGGGCAGCGCCCTCTATCAATCGAGTATAAATCATATACGAATCAGCGCTCTCTATCAATCGATAGAGGAACTCTCTATTCCTCTAAGAGCTGATACAAACATGGTAACCATCATTTATGTGTATATTCATATGCATCTTCATTTTTTTCATACTTGTTTGATAGATGTCGCTGCTCTTCATTTCCGTGACAATTTTCGTTTACGATTCTAAAGAAGTAAACTTCAATAATTTGGCACACAATAGGTTGTTGATTCAGATTTCAGACGTTTCACTTCAAAAGAAAAGAATTTGTTGTGAGTTTGAGTAGACGTAATAGTTTTTGACTTTCCCCGAGGAAATAAAGTGGCGGAATGTGCAATATATAAATATGCAATATCATGCGAAATATGTATGGGAAGTGATTTTCGATTTCAAATATTGATCAGATGTAGACTCTGAAAAATAAGCTAATGGAGCCTCCATGGAGCCTCTTTACGATGTTATAATATCTATCTTAAATTTGATATTTTATTTAGATGAATTTCACATATTAAATGCAAAATAATTTAATTTTAAGTTTTAACTTTTTTTGGATCGATACCGATTATTATTGCTGACAGAGCACCAGAATTTCTTACCAATAAAAGGTGATCTAGATTTTTAAGCTAACGTTCTCAAGCATACTCGGACCAATATTCAAACTGATTATTTATTATTTCAACTCATTGATTCTCCCGATTCTGATTAGATGAAATGTTACCCTTTTTTAATAGCCCTAAAGGTTAATCAACTTCATAGACCCACATTGAGAAATGAAATATTCTTGTTTGAATCGAAATAAAAGTTCCAGGCCCAATTTTCCAGGGGCCTAACCAACCATCATCTTACCTTTGAGGTGTAGGTGCTGTACATATTTTTTTTACCTTCACTGTACGTATTTTATGTACATAATAATGAATCAGTGGCATAGTGTAGGTGTAGGCTATATGGTAAAAATAACTACAGAATATAAACAATTTCACTTTTTTTACACAGACACACACACACATACATACACAAACATTCCGAAAGCTACCGCGAAAGTAAAGCGAAGCGGCAAGAAAACAGAAAAAAAACACAAAAAAATTAAAAAAACCCACAGAAATGTGAAATGTAACAACGCCCTCTGTGTGCCATAAATAATATTTTTTCGCATAAAATATGTTATCCGATTTTCATGGCATGCCGAATAGCAGCAATATTTCATTTTTTATTACCTTTATGTGAGTGAATGTGTGTGTGTGTGTGTTTGTGTGTGGATTGTGTGTGAGTGTAACATGTTACCTTTTGCCGGCATATTTACTATGCTCTGGTTTCTCTTTTTTAGTTCTGTTTTTCATTTCATATCAGTTTTTTTTTCTCATGCGCCCAAATGTATGCAAGGAAAAAATGCTTCGCTCTTTATTTATTTTAATGTGCGATTCCATATTGTGATATGAAGTAAAGTGGGTGCGAGAGTGCTTGGTGTTTGTGTTGGTGTGCTGGTGGTATGCTGGTGATTGGTATGTTGGCGCTGCTGCTACTCTTCCTGATATTTGCTTCTTCTTCTTCTTATATTTCTGCTCCCCCCAAATGAAATATGATGATGATGAGGTAGCGAAAAAACACAAACCGCCATCATCAACGTGGTGCTATGGTCGCGGCCGCGCGTTCTGAGTGTTAAGTGGCAGTTTGAGAAATGAAGTTAACGAAGCGTCTGGCAGTGTGAAGCATCCCAAAAATGTTGAAATATGTTGTACTGAAGTGTGTAAGTGATAAAGTTTAGCTCGCTGACTGGCTAAAGTGAAGCGGTAATAATAAGTTACACATTGGCATTTTGACCTAGATATTTAGCTTAAGTATGCATTAGGGATAGCAAAGTAAGTAGAGAAATTGAAAGTTTGAGGTGTTTTAGTTATGCATGTACTTGCGAAAACTTACAAAATTGAAAATCTTTTAATTAAAATCTACAAGTATGAAACTGGTAATGCCATCTCTGTGTCGCTAGGTACAACTATACGCTCTGTCAAACCAAATCAATGGCGTCATTTCTTCGCATTTAGTTCTGTCAACAATATTCAGTTCATAAACAATCAAGTTCCATACAACAAGATATTTTTTTTCCGCTCGTAAATATTTCGAATTTTGTGCCTACAAACGACTATTTGCGGTCATCATTGATTTTCTGTTCCCAGTTGAAGAAATCAGCTTTGGAATCTCATCGAATGCTTGTGGAAGCTTACGGCCAGCACGCTCTAGGCAAAACACAGTGCAACGAGTGGTTCAATAAGTGGCGATTTCGATGTGAGAAACGGAGAAAGTGGAAGACCAACGAAAAAGTTTGAAGATGCCGAATTGCAAGCTTTACTCGATGAGGATGATGATCCAACGCAAGAACAACTTGCAGAACAATCAAGTGTGACCCAACATTTCTCAACATTTAAAAGCCATGGGATTGAGTTTGAATGTGGGAAGATGAGTGCCGCATGAATTGACTGAAAGACAGCAAGAAAATCGAAAAACCACCTTTGAAATGTTGCTCTGTAGGTACAAAAGAAAGTCATATTTTCATCGAATTGTTACTGGCAATGAAAAACGGATTTATTTCGAGAATCCCAAACGTAAACGATCATATGTTAAGCCCGGTACACCGGCCAAATCGACAGCAAAGCCAAATCGCTTCGGAAAGAAGACAATGTTTTGTGTTATCTGGGATCAGCGAGGTGTTATCTGGTTTGACCTTCTGAAACCAGGTCAGACAGTTACAGGTCAACGCAACCAACAACAATTGGCCGATTTGAACCAAAAACGTGCTTTTGTGCCAGAAACGTCCAGAATATCAAAATAGGCAACACAAAGTGATTTTGCTTGATGACAATGCACCATCACATCGAACAAAACAGACTCGGGAATTGGTAGATTCGTACAACTGGGAAGGCCTCCCCCATGCGGCTTATTCACCGGACTTGGCTCCATCTGACTACCACTTATTTTCATCAATGGGGCATGCACTTGCTGCGCAGCACTTCGATTCGATCGAAAATGTCACAAAAAGTGGCTCGATGACTGGTTTGACTCAAAAAACAAACAGTTTTTTTGGCCAGGCATTCACAAATTGCCAGAGAGATGGTTAAAATGTGTAGCTAGCAATGTCCATTCGTATGAAGATTGAATGCGTAACCATTTTTCTTAAATAAACGTGTATTTGTATATTAAAAATATACCGGTTTCATATGTGTACTCCTGGTAATATGAATATTTTTATTATATATATATTTTAAATCTTAACTGTTGCCAACAACAAGAACAACCACAACATTATTGCTAATATGGTATCATTAATTTCCTTTAGTATAAACAGAAAATTAGTCCAAAGAGTTATAGCACATTTAATGTTAAATCTTATTATGCACATAAATCAAAACAGCAAACAGCTCACACACACACACACATACACATATACACGCCTGATACACACAAACACCAAAACAAATACTTCATTTTACATATGTATAGAATATACATAGAACAACTACAATGCGATGAAATATTATTGCAGGATAATATAAATTTTATGTGCTAATATACTTAAGATGGCAACACTGACACCGTTTATTACATGAGAGCAGCTAATAGCAGCGCACGCATAAGCTTACGGATCTACCTATTCCATGTACGTACAACATTGCACTGTCACCGTCACCGTCACCGTCACTATCACCACCATGGACTTGAAGTACGTATGTGATGTGTATGGAAACATGAACGGTGCCGCCTTGCAGCATTGACCAAAGCTTTAGTCCTAAAGCAGCTGCACAAACAACTGAAACAACAGCTGCACTAAAAAAAAACAGTGCGTTTTATTTGCACTAGGTTCTCCTAGTTCTGTATAACTAGCAGCGATAATTGATTGAGAAACAGCAAGAAAAGAAACAGAGATAATGCCTTTTATAGCTGTTTAATTAGCATGTTAATCCTTGGTTTGGCTTTGACGTTCGGTCAAAATTTTTAGTAATAATTTTCAGTCTCAGTTATGCCAGTTATGGTTAAAGTTTTAAATTGTATTTTGGTCCGGTTGTTGGTCTGCTTCGGTCTGATTTTTAGATTAAATTTGGTCTGATCTCGATTTTAATTCTGATCAGCTTTCTTCTTTTTCTTTAATGGCACAACAGCTCAAGGAGTGCCTAGGCCGAGCTTTTCGCATTCACTCATGTTGTGCGTGTTATATTTGTACATGAATGGATGGGACTTATAATTTTGTGCCGAATCCGAACGGCGAAGTGGTAGCTTAAGGTATGAAATTTGTTCTAATTTTTGGCATGCATTTTTGTTCGATTTTTTTCCGAACTTTTGATTAATCCTCAGACTAATCCACAGTCATTATGAATTTTGCTCTGGATTTTACTCAGAAATATTAAGGAATTTTGCATAAACAGTCACGCCCAAATCCTAGATTCTAGGATTTCTAAAGGTCGGCAGTTACAACATATGTAAACTTTAAGAATATGAAGAAACTTGAAAGCAAACGTATGCCTATCATTTTTTGAGTGGAATTCTCAGACAGATGAAAGGAGGAATTTGCTGTTGATCTTCGCCCCACATGAAAAAAAAAGAAACCAAGAGAGAGACATCGGGATTGTTGATGGGATTAAAGGAGATTCTGTTACTAGAAAAAGGCAACAAATTCCAATAGTGAAGGCTTCTCTCAATAAACATGACAATGTGATTATAAGAATTTTTCAAGGCATATGGTATAATTTTTTGATTGTAATTCTCAGACTATGAAAGTAAACAGACGGTAAACAGAGGAATTTACTGATGATGTTTATTCCACATGTAAAAACAGAAAGCGAGAGATAGGCAGCGAGATTGTTGATGGATTCCAATAGAGAAGGCATCTTCTAATAAACATGAGAATCAGATTGTTAAGAATTTTTCAAGGACGTCCTGTTATTCTTTGGCTTAAAATAAATATGTACTCGTATAGTCAATTGAACCGTTTTCTAATTTATATATTATTCTGAGTGTAAATGTAGTTGACCCTTCTCTAAATATATCGTTCTTATGTTATAAATTTAATTTATTTACACATTTATCCTTTCACCTTTAATCACCTTGAGTCTCTTGTTGCCAAGTAGTTAGAAAACACTGCGAGAGATAGAGAGAGAGAGGAAGAGAAGTGTGAACGAAAGAGGAAATGAACTATGTTCGCACATACAAACGTTTCCAAATAGTTCTTTGAGGTTATATATCTGAACGACCCGAATGCATCCTTTTTTAAACAATAAATATAGTCTTGTCGCACACACACACACACACACACACACGCATTCACAGAAAAGTTGTCGTACAGGATACAGGCTACAAATATTACACATTACTGCCATGGTACATATACTTACATATAAGTACGAGCTATTTATGTAGACAGAGTATCCTTAAACATCTTTCTCTTCAACTGCTCTGGTACAAGTAAACATGGCATCTGCAGATAACCCACCAAGGTATTTTGGCATAGTGTAATGGATTTTCGTTTGGTCGCACACAAAAGAGATAGGCACACACACACACACACAAATCGCCACTAACACATTCACACATATGTAAGTATGTACGTTCATGTGTTTGGCACGAAAATCAATTGTTGTCTTGGATAATTTCATACAAAACGAATTCACTGACAGAGTCGGAGATGAAGACGGAGATGGGAGGGGGCAAAGCAATAAGCAAAGCAAGTTTATCCTTACCGCAATCACATCATCACACTCAATTCTAATACAACCAATCGTACACAGATATTACAACACACACACACACACACAAACACACGCATACGTATGGGTTAAGCTTTCTTGGATTCTCTTTGCCGCTGCTTCTGCTGCTGTTGTTGTTGGTTTTGTATTTGTTAAGCAGCAGCAGCAACAGCAGGAGCAGCAGAAACTTCTATTAAATCTTCTACCCTATGTTTTGTTTTTTTTTTCTGGGGTTATTCTCTGGGGCAGCTTACTTGAAATTGGTTCTTTATGAAGTAATAAATTATGTTTTTGTTCGGTCTTGTGCTTGGTTACGTTATCCTTTGGCCGGACATTCTCCTCCATATATTACGTGTGCTATATATGTAAGTGCACATGTATGTGTATGTAGGTATACATACACATGTGTACATGTGTATGTGTGCATGCGTGTGTGTCTAAGCTTTATCCTTATTATCTCATATGTATCAGCTCTATGACATTAAGGACTTAAGTTCATTTCTCTTACATTTATCTAACTGGGAGAAAGTTTTGTTCAAATATTTGTTATAATTTTTTGGCTTCATTTATACATACAAACACGCACACTTACGAGTAAACACACATAGACACACACTCTGCCATATCAGCTCTTCGTGTTAACACGTTTAAGTATGTGTGTAAGTTGTTTGTGAACTGATAGTTTACATTTGATTTGGGTATAATGAAGTATGAAGTGTGTATTAGTTTTTGAAAAATTATTCTCGCACTTTCAAATTTAGGTGCTAGCAGTACTTGATGCCTTGATTAGTTCGTATATCTTGAATTCAAAGTAACTCTAATTGCATACAGTAGGTAATGATTATAACGATTTTATTGGGGGAAAGAAGCATATGTTCTCGTTAATAATAAAAATTCTGCTTGGAAATTGGATATGCTCAAATTTATTTGTTCCGCTCCCAATCGGAATTTTAGAGACTCTGAGAGTATCCGATTTTGCCCATAGAAATCAGCATAATGTAGATTAGAAAAGGATTTATTAGGCATGACGTCATACTTTCATGCTTTTGTAGCTATACTTACTTACTTAGCTGGCTGGCACTACAACCGATTATCGGTCTTGGCCGCCTCTATAAAGTTTGGCCAGTCGCCTCTGCTATGCGCGCGCTTTTGCCACTAAGGCCAAGTGCAGTGAGGTCGGCCTGTACCTGGTCTTTCCAACGGAGATTAGGACGTCCTCTTCTGCGTGCTCCTCCACCGTGGCTCGAATAAAACAACCGCTTGATCTCAAGGCTGACATTATTGTTGGAATTAATGCTGGATCCTAGGTAAACGAAATCCTTGACGGCTTCAAAAGTAAATATAATTGTCAACAGTAACATTTTGTCCCAGACTCTTTGTTTGTTAACACAAGGTATTTCGTTTTGTCCTCGTTCACCACTAGACTTAATCGTCGATACTCCCTTTCCAGTTTGGAGAATGCTGCATTGACTTCTCGGGCGTTATTGCCAATTATGTCAATATCATCAGCGGATGCTAGCAGCGTGATACTCTTGTAGAAAATAGTGCCAGAGTAGTCGATGTTGGCAGCTCAAATTATTTTCTCCAGCATAAGGTTAAAGAAGTTGCACGATAGGGAGTCAGTCACCTTGTTTGAAACCTCTTTTGGTATCAAATGGAGCTAAGAAGTTTGTCCCAATTTTCACAGCGCTGCTGGTGTCGGTCAGTGTCATTTTGCAAAGACGAATGAGATTTGCAGGGATACCAAATTCAGACATTGCGGCGTACAAGTACCTATATCCAAATGAAATATCATCCTCTCTTGTTATTTATCCTCCATTCAAATTAAAGACGATTTCTTGTATTTATTCTTTTTATTTGTAGTTGTTATTTACTTATTCAGAAATCCTAAAACAATAAGTTTAATAACTTACAAGTATAGCTTTCGTCAGTAACAAGGGAATTGACGTTGATCTTTATCTATTTCTTCTTCCATACCAGGCGCAATTTGCAGAGAGATTGAAAATACCAGGCGAATGCGAAAAAAGCATTATGACGCCATCCTCTTATATTTTATGTTCTATGGTCATTCATTTTAAGAACGATGACATCATCTCTTCTTGTTCCACAAGTAAAGCCAGTTATGCTCTTAGTTTTTTGTTTGGTCCCCAAATGAAATTCACCTCTCTCCCTCTCTCTCTCATCCTATCATACCAGGTGCAATGTCAAAACTGAAAGTACCGGGCGCAAAAAAACCAGCAGCAAGTTGAAGTCGAGGAAATTAAATGGTTGCTCCCCATCATTGAGTCGTTATACAAGGTGTGGCAAAAGTAATGTCATAATCTGAATGTGCCATAATTTAATCAAACGGAGTCAACTGTTATTGTGCTGTAACATTTATATTGCAGACAGTTAGAGAATTAGTTGACAATGACAAGCAATGGAGCGATACACACGTGAAGATCGCGGAATTATTATTACTCATTTCCGGAAGTCAATTTCCACATAAGTGGTGAAATATACGAAGAGCCCTCAAAGTGTCTGTTTGCTGCGGCATTTGTAGTGAAAAAGTGATTGGCCATTATTTTTTTATGACGCTGCCGGAACTACTTGTGACTGTAAGTGGTGAACTACAGAGAGATTTTAAACGATTTTTTTTCTTTTGGCGAAAGTTACTGAATTTAGTCTCGAGCATTGTTCGTTCCAGCAGGACGGAGCAACCTCTCACACAGCTCGGGCAACGATGGAGATTTTCAAACAACAATTTCCGGGCGATGTGATCTCCCGTTATGGCGATTTGAACCGACCGGCCAGACTTGTTCCTTTGGAGCATTCGGAAATCTTGTATTTACCACAGCAAACCACAAACTTTGCAAGTGTTGAAAGCCAACATTAAAGAAGAAATCAGTCGTTTTGCAAGAAACAATTCATAATGCTGTAAAACGAGCACAAATGTGCATCAACTCAGGAGGTGGTCATTTAACCGATATAATTTTTTCAACTTAATGTCATCAATTCACATGTTCATATAAACTTTCCGTGAAAACAGTGCCCAATTTTCTACATTTCTAACAAAATGGCATCCTTTTAACATGATGACATTACTTTTGGCCCACCGTGTATCAAGCCGTCCAAAATTAATGAAATTCTGTGCAGTAAAAGAACATTTTTTAATATGTAAATAATAGCTGCATTTTATTTGCCATTCGCTCTTCGCTGCTAGTTATACATAACCAGCAGCGATAACTGTGTGGGAAACAACAACAAAAGCTGAAGAGCATGTTGTTAACCATTCCTGGTTTCTAGAACAATCCTACTGTGAACTGTTGAAAAGGAAAAACGATGAACAATTTCGCAAAAATGTCACAGAAGAAATGTATCGAAATGTGTCTCGGAGAAAAAAGTAAGTTAAAAAAAATTATTTATTTATTTATTTAAATTTATTAATAACATAATAAATTACTGTACAAATAAGAAAAGTAGCACTATTATAATAGGCCTTTATCAGAGCAAATAAAATTAAAGAAAAACAATTATGCGCAAAGAAGAATTATGCCTAGAAAATCATCTTCAGCTGTCAGCTGCTATTGAGTAGATTTATTGTGAACCAAAAGGAGAGATAACAACTTGATTGTTTTATTCGCACATGTTAAATGAGTAAAACACAGCTAATGGAATTTTTTAACTATTATCGTCTTATAAGGTCAAAATTCCTGGAAGGAGTTTAAATTTTGAGTTTGGAGTTTTTTATATGGAAAATAGAATTTGAAGATTTTCATAAACTAGGTACTTGTGGAGGCTTTATTACTAACCTAATCATTAAATTGACGACTTCGATAGTTTAGTTGATATCTAGACTTTCACTTGGGTACAGGTTCGATTCCTATCTTGGTTCGGTTGTCAGTTCTTGTTATATTTCTACCAAACTGAAATTATTGAAAATTACTAGAAGGTGTACCAGTACACCTCTTGGCAGACAATGGCCGAAACCATCAAGTGATCCAATCATCACGCAGGTCCAATCATGTAACACATCAAGCCGTTCTGGCTTAAGTATGTCCCTTGTACAGTCATCCAACCAATAAATATCCCATCTTTAGTAAATAGGGACTCACTGTACTACTATGAAGTATAATTGGGGTAGTTACTTGGATCTGCCATTTCACAGGAGCTTCTTTTTCAAGGAGTTTCTCTTCAATAATTCAAGAAGAATTCTTTATTAATCAGCAGATTGGGATTTTTATGTAAACTTTCTTTAATAAATTCCAATGAATTTCGATGTACTTACTTGATGTTAGGAATATCGATGCGTTCATTAGATCATCCAAATAACTCAAAATAGTCTAGAAGAACTAGGCAAATCTGAACGTGTTGAGCTTTAATGACCCTGGCAAGCTTTTAATGGAACACTGCCACTTTAACCTTCCTCAAAAATGTGTTGATATGGTAGTTCCAAAACCAACCAAAGAAGACGTGTCAACGTGTCTTTCATTTACTCTTCCCAATTTTCACTATTTTTTTTTCAAAATTAACAAGACCCCTAACAAGACTCGGAACACTTAATGCCAGTAACAATAAACCAACGAACAGTGAACAAACAATCAAAGAAAACAAACGAGAGGTGAACAATTAACAAATTTTTCCCGACCCTAATATTTTATGCATACAGCAAGAAAATCAAATGACAGGTAATTGCTAACAAATTGTAACAATTTAAAGGAAACAACATAACAACAGAAAAAAACGAAATACTTAAAATGCAGCAAAACAAAAAAAACAAAAAAAAAAGAAGCAAAATAAAAATACAAAAAAATGTAGAAAAACCCCATTAGATTTGTACGTTAGAGCATGATGCATTTTTCTTCACCGATTCCAAAGTTGAATTAATTTTTACAAGTAACATTTGATAGCAACAATGTTTTGCTGCCACAACAACAACAACAACAGATCACCACCATCAACAACAACAACAACAACAACGACGTTAACAACAACATTCATAAGCAAGCGAGACAATATCGTGGCAAGCAGTATTCGATTCTTCTTGTTAGCTTGTTGGTTGGCCATCGGGTAGATATGAACGTAAGTGTAGGTTGGTAGTAGGTGCTATGGCAGCATGGTAGAGGTAGCTACTGCAATTTCATATAGTATGATTGCAGTCCGGGTATCGAAGTATCTGTATCTATTCTCAGGCTTAGCCACGTACTTAGCGTACTGTAAAGCGTGTAGAGGAGGCATTCGTATCGTTTTGTTAGTACTCAATAGACAAATATGGGAATAGCAACAACAACAACAACAACAACAGCAGGAAAGACAAAAACAATCTGTAGCTTATACTACTACTGCATACTACATAAGCTTAACATACAAGAACTTCATACATATTGTGTGTATATTCAGTTAGGAGAGAACATGATAGTAGCAATGAAACACTACACCACCAGCATCATCATCATCATCATCGACAAAATCGTCGTCTGTCTATGACTAACTCACGGTTTCACTGCTATACTGTTACACTGAAAGAAAAAAATGATGGTGCGTGAATTTTAAATGAAAGATTCGACAATATCAATAAAAGATTTTTAAGTTTTAAGAGCTGAATTTAGAGAATAAATACGAAAACTATGAAAACTAAGTTCTTATTTTCATACTACACCGCGAACCCTGGTCGCGTTGAGGCAATTGAAGAAAATACTAAAAAGATACTCTGTTCAAATCTTGCTGATGCATGGAAAGAGCTGAAGCCGACGATTAAATATCTATTTTGATCAAATACGGGTAACTTGAAAAGCTACTTGTGATTTGCTTGTTTATACAAAGTTTGTTTTTCAGTGTAGATTTGGTGCATACAGTTTATTGGGTGCAGTGAAGTGAAGTTTAGTGCAAAAGCATGTCATCGCAAAAACGTGTCGTTTTGAGTTTAACATGATCGCTGCACACACACACACAGACACACACACACATATAGAGGGACTCGGGTACATGAAACTACAACACTGTAGCTCTGCTCTACTCCACTCCACTCCAATTCCAATTCCAGCAGCTTCACGCTAAGCTAAGTAACAAAATAGCAACAACAACATTCGATAGATATCAAATAAGCTTACATTATTGAACATCATCTCTGGGATATTACCACGAGGTATGGTATTTACTCGATTCGAGTAAGTAGTTGGTTGCACAAGTAGGTACATACACATGGGCACTCGTAGTATGACCGTCCACCAGAGTCGGTCTACCTGCCCGTCTGTCCGTCCACTCATGTTCATTCTAACTACATATACATATGTACATATATAGTAAATGTAATGTCAGCAATTTTGTATTCACTGAATTGTATCGTGTTCATAAATGGTGACACAAAACATTTGTGTCGACAAGTAATACGAGGTGTGTATTGATTGCAATACATACATACATATGTACGAGTATATGTGTGTGTGTGTGTGCGAGAGAGTGTGTGTGTGTCTTTTAAGTTTGTCTGTCTATATGTTTGTCTGTCTGTCTTTTTTTTGGTCGGTGTTTGCTTGTTTTTTGCCTTTCGAGATTGTTGCTAGTAGTTGTTGTACCTACTACAGATACTCGTACTTACAAACGTTGCTGCTCCTTCTTACTTCTTCTCGGCACTAGTAAGCTCTTCTCTTGGTGTTGTTGTTACTTTTGTGTGAAACTCTTATATTGTTGTTGTTGCTGCTACTTTTATATTGTTCATACAATATTTTTATTTGTATGAATTTTTTTTTACCCGTTCTTGTGTTTGCTGCATCCATTATTAAGCTCAAATCCCAAATGGCATGTAACTGTAGGATAATAGTAGCTGCTGCTACTTCTGTTGCAGTGTTTACTGTTGCTGGCTGCTGCTGTTGCCACTTTTGCTGTTACAATCTCTGTTGCTCTTTTATGTTTTTTTATTGTATTTTTTTTTATTATTTTTTTTTGATGAGCGGCAATTGTCGTTTTCGCACTTAATGAACATTTTTACAACTTTGTTATATCAATTTTGTCGTTACCACATGTTGGGGCGTTCGAATGTTTCTATTTACTTACAAAATACTTGTAGATGTGATTTTGCTTTTTTCAGTAAGTGTGCTTTTTTTTTTTTTTTGGTTATTTGAGCACATTTTATAGTTGCACTTGAAACAAGACACGGAACGACAGCAGCTCAGGTACGCAATCTTATCTTGCGGTGACTAAGTAACTAATTGAAATTATGTTAAGGAGAAAATCTAATGTTTTGGCTTGTAGGCGATTGCACTGCGTCTCCACAACAAATAATTCATTGCATAACATCTGCCAGATTGTATGAACTTTTTTATTTTACCCATTCTTGTGTTTGGTGCATTCATTAATGGTGCATTGGCGACATGGCGACAAAATATAGCTGTTCGTTGCGTCCGCGCGCGTTAAAAAACTTAAGATGAATTAAAGGTCAAACTCCATAAAACGCATTTCAGACGTTTTGTCTTAACAAACTCCACGGCTCGCCGTCGTCAAAATGCGCAGAAAGCATCCAAAGTTGAACTACTTTCAACTTTTTTTCACGCTTTTCTCGTGATGCGATGGCAAACAGCTGAGAAATTGTGAGAGATGTTATAATTTGTAGAACAATGTCATAATCGAGGGGTGAACCAGAAAAATTTTATAATTTTTACGTATCCATTAAACGCAATTGTCAAGAGTTAGGACCCCGTTATCTTCAAGTGAAAGTATCTATAAATAGTGCAGTTTTTTTATTAGTCACTTTCATCTTGGATCTACTTAAGTCAACACGTCGAACCAACAAGAAACGCGCCGCACTGGACATTTACGAGTACTTGACTGATAAGACGAAGTCTATACTAAGCATTGCAGGGGAAAGCACAGCGAGTTTAGCGACGGTTTATAACATCATAAACAACTACAACGCGGGAAGCTCCATCTGCAAAACCGAAGGATCAGGCAGAACTGCTGCTGAAAAATGTTGTTAGTAAATATCTGGCTAATCCCACAAGGTCGACTCGAGATGTTGCAGCTACATCGTGAAGATTAAGGACATACAAACAGCAGAAAGTACTTAAAAGCGAAGACGCGTGCCCGAAAGCTGTATGACAATTACCAAAACAAATTCGATTGCGTGATTCTCGATGATGAGATCTACTGTAAGGCGGACTTCAATCAGTTGCCTGGGAATGCCTATTTCAACAGCCCAGAAAATACTCTGAAGTAAAATATACCAAATTTCCGAAACACTTCATGGTTCGGCAAGCTATTAGCACTTGCGGTCTACGGAGCAAGGCGTTCATTACGACAGGAACAATTAACTCCAGAATTTATATAGAAGAATGCTTGCAAAAACGCCTTCTACCGTTTATTGAACAGCACAAAGGAACCGTTTTGTTTTGACCAGAGCTAGCCACAAGTCATTACTCCAGGTCAACTATGGAATGGCATAAGGAAGATAATGTCACAGTGGTCCCAAAAGAGATCCTCTCAACTGCCCGGAACTTCAGCCTATTGCCAGATATTAGGTTATAATGAAGCAAAACCTAAGAAACTGTCAAATAACTGGTAGCAAAAATGATATAGAATTCCGAAATCGATGGAATCAAGCCGAAAGTACTGTCCAGTCTCTGACTAAGAAATTAAAAAAAAATAATTTTAAACAATTTTGCAACCGCCAATAATATTTGAATCAATTTTTTTGTAAATTATAGTTTAAAAAATGCTTAATAAATTGAACTTTGTTTGAATGAAATCGGTTCTTTATGTCTCTGCAAAAATTCAAAAATTTTAACATTTTTAACAGATAACATTTATGTATATCGAAAAGATTTAATACATTTAATTGATGTAGAAACTGTTGAATATAACAGAGAAATATTTTAAATATAATAATTTGACCTGGGATGATAAATAGCAAGCAAAAATTAACTTAATACATACTCTTGGCAGATTAAACTTTGTTTTCGCTGCAGTGAAAATACTACTGCCGATTATTTGTCATCGAAGTCATCGAAATTCAAATTAGTGAATTCCAGGAAATCTACAAAATCCTTTAGGGATGATATTTAGATTTAGCTGTAACACAATTGCCATTTGTTGTGAGTCACGGTTTGTTTTTTTTCTTCAGTCTATACTCGCTTATTCTTCCAGCTCTAGAAATTTCTAACAATTTTCAGTCTATACTCGCTTATTCTTTGGGCTCTAGAAATTTCTAACCATTTTTGTTTGAAATATCAAATTATACTAGAAACTGATGGGCAGCGAAAAGCTCGGCCTAGTCCCTCCATGGGCTGTTGTGCCATTAAAAGTAAAGTAAGATGGGCATTCATTCAATCGAGTATGAATCAGCGCCCTTTATCAATCAAGTATGATTCATACTCGATTGATAGTGGGTGCATAGTGGATTTTTCATACGCTACTTTCGCGTTTTTTTTTTATTTCAGTCTATATTCGGTCATTATTTCAGCTCTTGAAATTTCTAACGATTTTTGTTTGAAATGTGAAATTATTGTTGTTGTAAATGTCAAATTTTACTAGAAACTGATGGGCGGCGCCCTTATCAATCGAGTATGAATCATAATTGATTGATAGAGGGCGCCGATTCACACTTGATTGATAGAGGGCGCTGATTCGCGTATGATTCATACTCGATTGGTTTTTTTGTTGTTTTATTTTACTCTATACTCGTTTAGTCTTTCAGCTCTAGAAACTTCTAACGATCTTTATTTGAAATGTTCAATTTTACTTGAAACTGATGGCAGAGAGTGTGGTCGCTGTGGCGTAGTGGTAATGCGTTGGACTGCTACGCAGAGTGTCCGGGGTTCGAATCTCGGCATAGGCAAAATCAGAAAGTAGAAAAAATAATTTTTCTACACGGCACCACCTCTTGGCAGGCAATGGCAAACCTACAAGAGTAAAAATTGCTATGAAAAGCTTTTCACTTCGCCGTTCGGATTCGGCATTAAACTGTTGATCCCTTCCATTCATGTACAAATATAACACGCACAACATGAGTGGATGCGAAAAGCTCGGCCTAGGCCCTCCATGGGCTGTTGTGCCATTAAAAGTAAAGTAAGATGGCAGAGAGTATTAATCAAGTTTGAATCATTTGCGAATCATAGCTCATTATCAATGGAGTTTGATTCATACTCGTGGATACATGTGGTTGCATATGTGCTGCCCATCATTTATGTGTATATACAAATGTATCCTCATTTTTTCATACTTGATTGATAGAGAGCGCTGCCCTTCATTTTCGTGACCATTTCCGTTTTACCACGATCATCTTTTAGCCCCTCGTAAATATAAACGATTCTAAAGCAGTAAACTTAAAAAAATTGGTAATAACCACAATTGCTTTAAGAAAGTCGGGATTTGCTGACTTCTTAAATCCACTCTAACTAATTTTTTTAAGTTTTTGTGAACAGGTCTGTGCTTTTTACATTGATATTTATCTACTATAATATTTTTAGGTCTAACAAAAATTTGAGAACTAGAGGATTAAGAATTTTTAGGCTTGTTGAATGATTTTCATAGTTGTGTGCTCTCTTTCTAGCCGCAAGACATATGTTTTTTTTTACTAGAGCTTATGGTATCATCAAAAGTAATGGCCATTTTGTTTTGTTTTTGTAGAGTTGCATTGATGAATTCGTTAGCTACTTACTTATGTAAGATGCAAGTAATTATGCTTGATATTTTGATATCGACAATTGATATGTAAACACGATTTGCTTTCATTTCATTTCATACATAACTAAAAAGTGAAAGTCACTCAAAACACTCACACACACACGTAGGCATTTACTTGAAAACACATACGTACATACATTCATACAAGGAAACGTGTATTCAAAATTTACATGGGAGTATTTACATACATAAAAATGCACGCGTGCACACTTTTTTGTTGTTGTGTCTTACTTACTTTACTTACAACACTGCAGTAAGCCATTGAAAGTGGCGGCAAATGTTTTTTAATCATTAATTGACATCTTCGTAATTGGTATTTACTTGTGTTTGTTTTGTTTGTTTCTTTGTGTGTGTACCTCATTGAAAGTTAATTCGTTATTATGCGAGAGTACATTTTGAAAAGGTGCTTTAAGAAAATTGTTGTTATTTGCATAACAATTAAGATGATTGGCTTCGATTGCTGCGCATAACAAATTATTTACATTTTATTACATTTTGTTGCACAAACATGACTAAAGTTAGTAAAGTCGCACTGCAATACAGTGGTTCTGGTTAATAGAGCTGACAAAAATTGAAAATTGAAAATTGAACATTTTTAATGCAATTTATTAAAGAAATCATTTAGTTTAGTTTTAACTAATGCAATTACTAAACTAACTTTAATTAATAAGGTGAATTTTTCGTAGAAAAAGTTTTAAACGAAAAAAAAAAAAATCATTTAATCAAGACTTAAATAAGTGGAAACTACTGTAAATACAATTTCACGTGTATAAGGGCACAACAACGGGAGGATAATGAATGGGGTCTGAATGGGGTTCCCAAGTGTCTCGGAATTTCTTGGCAATTTCTTTGAATCCTGGTGGAGAACATCCGCCAAATGTTGCGCGTTACAGATTTAAAATATCTACTTCTTTTAATGGCACAACAGCCCGTGGAGGGCCTAGGCCGAGTTTTTCACATCCACTCATGTTGTGCGTGTTATACTTGAACATAAATAGAAGGGACCTACATATTAATACTAATTTTTACTCATGCAGGTTTGCCTTTGCCTGCCAAGAGGTGGTTCCGTGAAAAAAAATAGTTTTTTCTACTTTTTGCCTGTGCCGAGATTTGAGAGTGACCGGGTACTCTGCCTAGCAGGCCAACGCACTAGCAACTACATCACGGTGACTAAAAAGTTTGAAGTAGTATACTTCTCAACAATTTCAATCACTTTCATAGATTCTGAAATGATTGTTTCAGTTGCAGAAATGTTTCGGTTAATGCTCTATGTTTTTATAAGATCAGTTAAAAAAATTCACAATTAAATTTAGACTAAAAGTGGGACTAAAATTCGCATCAAATTCTGACTTAAATTTTGACAAAATCCTGACTAAAACCCAAACCAATATTCTGGCAAAAATTCAGATCAAACTTAGAGCAAAATTTAGTCCACACTCAAAACAAATTCATGCCCAAACTCTTACCAAAAATCGGTAAATTCAGACCAAAACTCAGATCACATACAGAATAAAAATCTGACAATATTTAACCCAAAAATCAGGTTCAAATTCGGGTTCAAATATCAAGACCATAAATCGGTCCTAAATTCAGAGCTTAAGTCAGGTTAAATTCAGGGTAAATTTGGGGGGGAAAAAAAGACAATAGTTTAGAATAGGCCTAATGCGAAAAAGTTTACTTACTACAACCGAAGATCGCTCTTGACCGTCAGTTGTCTTAGCTATGAGCGCCCTGGGGTTGAAAATTCCATTTCAAATTCTGACTATAAATCTGGTGAGAACGCAAACGAAAATCAAACTAAAAACTTTGATCAGAACTCAGACCAAATTCAGAACTAAACTCAAACCAAAAATCTGGCCATATTCAGACCTAAACGCAAACTAAATTCAAACCGAAACCTAGACTAAAACTGAGACCAGAAATCAGGACAAAATTTAAACCAAAAATCGCGCCACATTCAGACCAAAAATCGGTTCAAAATTCAGAACAACTTCAAAAAACCAAATTCAGACTAAGACTCGAACCAATATTCAGACTAAAATCAGTTCCAAATTCAAACCATGGATCAGGCCAAAGTGTATAAAAAATTCCGTCTACAACTCGAGCCATGTGAGCAATTCAGACCAAATTCAGAATAAAAATATGTAATTGGACAAGAATTCAGATCAAATCTCAAACCAAAAGACGGGAAATTTCAGACTTATAAACATAGATCAGAAATTGGATGCAAATTTAGACCAAAACTTGTAATAAATACGGTCCAAATATGGACCAAAATGCAGTGGCAAATCAGATCAAAAATCAATTCAAAGCAAAAAATCAAACATAAATTCAAACGAAAAATCGTGCCAAATTTAGACTAAAATACGAACCAAAAGAAAAACTAATACTTACTTACTTAATTGGCACTACAACCGATGAAATGAACGGTCATGACCGTCTCGATAAAACTTCGCCAGTCCCCTCTGCTATGCGAACACTGTCTGCCTGCCAGTTGGTAAGTCCAAGTGCAGATAGATCTCCCTGCAGCTGGTCTTTGCACCGAAGATTTGAACGTTCTCTTCTGAGTGTTCCTCCACCGTGGCTCGAATAAAACACCCTTCAAGCCGAAGCGCCTCTTCCATTCGCTCAATTTAAGAAAGCGCTCAGACTAAAATACAAACCAAAAATCAGACAATTTTCTGGCCAAAAAATTGATATAATAAATCATATCAAAGTTCCGGCTAAAACTTCAAGAAAAAATCAGATTGAATTCAGATCAATATTAAAACTAAAAACAGATTTTAAAACCAGATCAAAACTAATATCTTGTTTTCCAAATTAAAAAGGATGTATAAATTTGTGGTCGCTGTGGCGTAGTGGTAATGCGTTGGACTGCTACGCAGAGTGTCCGGGGTTCAAATCTCGGCACAGGCAAAATCAAAAAGTAGAAAAAAAAATTTTTCTACAAGGACACCACCTATCGGCAGGGGAAATGGCAAACCGACAAGAGTAAAAATTGCGTATGAAAAACTTTTCACTTCGCCGTTCGGATTCGGTGTTAAACTGTAGGTCCCTTCCATTCCATTCATGTACAAATATAACACGCACAACATGAGTGGATGCGAAAAACTCGGCCTAGGCCCTCCATGGGCTGTTGTGCCATTAAAAGTAAAGTAAAGTAAAGTAAGTATAAACTGAGCTGGAAATTTCAGATTTATTGTAGTTTATTTGATAGAGAGTTACGATGTAGAACAATTTGAGAAGCTACTACCAGCCTAACCTTTATATTATATGGTATTACCTTTATAGTCCCCTCTGGATCCGTCAATCAATTGGATATTGCACTTAGATATTCTCTTATATTTAAGAGAAAAAATATGAACATTTGTGGTTCTTTTTAGATTTATTCCTTCTCGATTATTAATTCGAAACGAGGTGATGGTGGAGGATGAGACAAGATAAAAGGGGAGAGGGGAAAAATGTTCAGCGACTTGCAATCTGTAGTTTTCCACCATTTGGTTTCAGTTTTTTTTTCGTTATACTTTCTATTGCTTTTTCTAGGGAAGGAACGATTTTCTCCCAAATGATTTTTAACTCGCGTACCAATTCACTCTCTCACTTCTTAGGTACTTACTTGTCGTTAAATAAGTAAGCGGTCTTCTTCTCCAATATCTTCTTTCATGCCAACCGATCAACCAACAGACCAGCTAACTCACTAACTGCTGCTTTTGCTGTTGCTGTTTCATGTTGCAGCGTTGCAAAAATGCTGTTAACTGGGATACTTGGTAATTCAATATCAACACACATGAACCATACAAATCAACAAACACACACATGCATGCATCTTCTGCTTTTCAGTTGTTAAAACGTTAAATGGCATCAAGACAAGAAAGAGACCCAGACCAGAAAGTATGAAGAAGGTATGTAGTTGGATCGTTGCTTGCTTGTTGGCTGGCTGGCTTGTTGTTATTTGTTGTAGTGTTGTTGTTGTTGTTGTTTGTTTTTTTGTTTTTCTCGAACGTTCTTTAACTTCAACTTGTGACAGCACACAGACGGCCTTTAAATGAACTCGTTAACACGTCTTGCTCGAGTACATTAAACAGACATTTTTGCACTCTGCTTCCGTCCTCCACCCTGGCGATTTAGTCGCCATGATTTGCCTTGCCCCCATTCATCACTTGAATCTTTTTTGTTTTTGTTGGGGCAGCACGTACTTCGATGTGTTATGTGGCAAGTGGTATGTGTTGTTATGTATTGTGGCCAGCCAGTGTTGCCGGTGCTGATGACGATGCCGATGCCGATGCCAGCGCCGTTTGCCGATTGCCGGTGCCACTGTTGTCGGTATTGAATTGGTTGTGTTGTGCATTTAAAAAGTATTAAATACAACAGTCAAAGTGTCAATCATGTTGGCAATTATTGCACATGTTGATAATAAATCAATAAATAATTGCCTTCCGTTCATATGATTACATGATTTTTTTGTTTGCTGTTGTTGTTGTTGTTGTTGCTTACTGTAACATGAAAAAAAGAGGATGCATTAAATAAATATCGATAAAGTTATGATAATAGGTACTAGTGACGTATTTTATTCAACTCTTCAACCCTTTGAGTTGCGCAAAAAAAGCTCAATCAACAAGTTTGGGGTTCGACAAAGAACGGAAAGTCAGAACCTTTTGAGTTAATACATCAGCGTCCTTGGGGCTTCATTTAAAATTATCCCATTTAAAAATTATACCGAAATGTAGACTAGAACTTATGCTAAAACCAGATCGAAATCAAACTGAATTCAGAAACCAGAAAACTTGGTCCTAACAAGGAGAGTCGATTAGAAGGGCCCTGGGCTCAACTCTTACACTGAACGGCTGTAGGCAGTGAGTGAGATAGACAGAGCAGGCTGCAGACAGTGAGTGAGATAGACAACCAGACCTCACGGAAGCGTGATTACAGAAGATGCCAACCTACACTAGATATGCCATGAATGTGTCTTATACTAGACAATGGAAATCTGTTACCAGTGACCAAAACTCAGATTAGAAATCAAACCAAAATTCAGCAAAAACTCAAACCAAAAATCGTGTCAGGTTCAGACCAGAAATCAGATCAAAATCCAGACCAAATATTCAGACTAAAATCGAGTCCAAATTCAATCCATAAATCAGGCCGAAATGTAAACAAAATTCCGACCAAAACTCGGGCCATAATTCAGAATAAAAATATATATGATTGGACAACAATTCAGATCAAAACTCAAATCAAAAGACGGAAAAAATTCAGACTTATAAACATAGATCAAAAATTGAATGAAAATTTAGACCAAAAATTGGACTAGTATTCAGGCCAATAAATCGGGCTTCAATTTGCTCCATCAGACCAAAGTTCAGCGAAAATTTAAATCAGAAAATCAAATATAAATTCAAGCTAACGAAAAATCGGACAAAATTGAAACTAAACGAACCAAACGGAAAACCAATTTAAGACTAAAATATAAACTAAAAATCGGATGGTATGACGCAGTTATACCATCTTATTTTTTATTAGTACAACAGCACATCTGGGGGCTTAGGCTGGGTTTCTCGCATCCATTCTTGTTGTGCTCCTTATATTTGTACAAGGAAAGAAGGGACCTACAATTTTATGACGATTACGAACGGTAAAGAAAAATTTCTCTAAGGCAATTTTTACACTGGGAGGTTTGCCATTGCGGCGGAAATTTTGTTATTTTTATTTCCTACTTTTTGAATTTATCTATGCCGAGATTTAAGCTCAGCCCCTCTGCGTAGCAACCTAACATACCATCAAATATACGACAGAGCCTATTATAGTGGACTTTGTTAAAGATCTCAGTGGCATTCAGAGGGATATCGGAAGTATGATCTTGCAGCTTGGGAACAGAATCTACCGAAAAACCATACAACGAATATATCACATATGCAGTATGTGTATGAGACTTATTTCTGAGCTCATTTGAGCTTCAAATTGCAAAAATTAATTTTCTAAAAATTATTAAAAATATATAATAACATTGAGGAATAATTGTAACTTCCTAAAATGAAAGAAAATATTTTTGTTGAAGAAAAAATATATGTAAAGATTGCTCTAAGTTTGCAAATACGAAATGTGCCTGATAGATTTTAGGACGCCTAAAGAGTGATTTTCTTATTTTCATACCCAAAACAGGGAAGTTAATCCTCTCAATAACAGAATATTACATATCAATTGAGAGAGTAAGAATATTGTAATGCAAGAACTTAACCCACATCAAGATTCGAGAAAGACTTAAGGATAATTTTCGGTTACTGATCAGGAACCGGTGGTCGGTTTTGTTTAGGCAGTTTCTTCTGTATTGAAAAAAATCGTTAGTTAAAGTTTGATATATCCGGGAAATAAAATCTTAATCATATTAATTCTAAACGCTACATACTCGTACTTGATTAATGCCCAAGAGAAAGTTATTTGCTATGATATTTTGAACATCATAGAACACACTAGGCCCCTTCATTTGTACATGGTTTTGGTTTGATTGTGCTATTGTATTATGAAAATGTTGTAATCCCTACAATACCAACCAACTAGCCATCTTCCCATTCTTTGGTTTGATTTGTTTTTGGGACTACTATTGTCCTGAAGTTGTCCTCATTTTTGGGCTGAATTTTATCCAATTAGTCTAGATTTACATACAACAAGCGATATTTGGTGGGTGTAGGCAAAAGAGACAAGATGAAAGACGAGGAAAGGTTCTGTCTCGGGCATACCAAAAAGTAACAAATGAGAGAAAAATAAAAATAAAAATCCAGACTTACTCACTCTGAAATTCTGTTTTGTGCCTACTTCTGCTCTGATTTTAGGATTAAAATTTGGTTTTCTTTCGAAGTGATTTTTGGTCTGAATTCGTTCTCACTTGGCTTGAAATGATTTTTGACCTAAATTTAGTTTCCTTCTGGACCCCGAGGTTTGGAGTAATTTTTTTAATTCAATGTTGATCCACTTAGTTGAAAAAAGCCCTACTTTACGAGAGTTACAAAAGGAAAAATCAAAAGGCTTAGACTTTAATTTGCACAAAAATATTGACAACCTACCAGAACAACCAACCATTTTTCTGGCAAATGAGTTTCTTAACGCTCTTCCGAAAGATCAGTTTGTATATCGCGATGAGTGGTAGTATGAAAATATGGTGACAAAACAAGATGATGGCATTCTCTTGATTTTAGGCTTGATTGGCTTGGTTTTTGATCCAAAATTTTTTTTTTTTCTTGTCTGACTTTTGATCTGAATTTGGGTCCAATTTTGGTCAAACTTTTGGTCTACTTTCTAACTCAGTTTTTGTTTTTATCACATTCTTGGAGTGTATTTCCCCAAACGGAAATACTTACTAGATCCACCATTGATTACATAAATTTTATTGTAGGACATTTTTTGTTTCTCTTTTTTTCAACAGAAAACTTTAAAAATTATCTTTGATTTTACACATAGGATGTAGGATACAGTATTCAAGACGTTTATTTAAATTAAATTTGGACTTCTCCTTCTTCTTTGCTTTAAATGGCACAACAGCTCATGGAGGGCCTAGGTCGAGCTTTTCGCATCTACTCATGTTGTGCATGTTATATTTTCGTACATGAATGGAAGGGACCTACAGTTTTATGCCGAATCTGAATGGCAAAGTGAAAAGCTTTTTACTCTTGTGGGTTTGCCATTGCTTGTCAAGAGGTGGTGCTGTGTAGATAAATTTTATTTGTGTCTCAGTGGCTTCATGTGAAAGAAGTTTTTCAAAGTTAAATCTAATTAAATCATATTTACGCTCAACTATGTGTCAATCTAGGATATGCAACCTAGCCATTTTATCAATAGAAAATAATAAATCTTAGAAGACACTACAGGAAGGTACTTTAGACTACGAAGGTACTTTGCTTTTCAAATTTCGACTTTTAAATGACAAACTCAAGAACAGTTTTAAACGTGGTAAATCGATTAGAAGAACATATTTCTGCGGTACAAGCTACACCCCTTTCCCCTAAAAGAAAAAAAATATGGTATTCCTGTCATACTTAATAAAACGTATTAATATTAAATAAAAGAAAATTATAAATATACAACAACCTCATCAATTAATTGTAGAATATAAAAAAGAAAATGGCAAATGAATTGGCGAGTTTCTGCTGTTGCTGTTGCTGTTGTCCAAGTGTTCAAGTGTTGCTCATGCACTCGCGCACGCACGCACGCATGAGCACATGCATTAATGCTATAAATCAATGATGACACACAACGGCGACGATGATGCTGGTGATGAAGGTGAAAATGCGTACAATATCACAGGCAGGCAGGCAGGCAGGCAGGCAGACAGACGGATGGACCGAGAGACAGACAAACAAACAAACAAACACAGTGAGCAATAATATTTGTTTTTATGTATGTACTTAGTTGCCGATCGAGGCAAGTGATCGAAGTTGAATATTGTTGGTTGCTAGTTGCTAGTTGCTGGTTGTCGGTTGTCGCTGTTTATTATTGGATTTATGGGTATGTTTCTTTTAGAAACGTCCTCCTTTTAAATGTTTGCTATAAGCATTTTACTATTTTTTGTTGTCGTTGCTTCTTTATTTTCGATTTATGTAAGCTTTGGTGTTGCACAGCAACTACTTAGCAATGAGGTGTTATTGCTGTGTCTTGTGGCTGTGATGTGCTGATGATGGTGATGATGTTGCTGTTGCTGTTGCTGATGCTGAATGCTGCTTCTGTTGCTGTTACCTTGATGTTGTTGGCTGTAATTATAAATGTATGGTATGTTTGTACATTTGTGCCAGTTGTTAGTATTTTTTGTTCTTTACTTGCAACAAATATTTAGTTGTTTACGTTGATGGTTTTATTAAAGTGAGTGCTAATTGAGGATTATATACTCGTAAATATTTCACAATGAATAATTGAACGGACATAGTGCATAAAAAATGTTATGAATTGCTTGTTGAAAATATTTTTTATATTTTTTTCTTTTTTCTTCTTAGTATTTATTTATTTTTGCACATTGCTTAATTTTGCTTTAAGCGATTTACTTTTATAATCATGCACGTTTTTTGTTTAAGCTTAAGTTATGTGCGATTTCAAGCATTGGTTTTTTTGCTTTTTAATTTTTCTTTTTTTTTTATCAAGATCAGATTGGAAAAATACATGCCTAGGATATTATAAAAAATGCACAACATGCGTGATCATGAATATTAATTAGTGTAGATATAATGAAAAAAGCGTGTGATAATTTCATACAAATGCTTAGCAATATACTAGGTATACAAGGTGGGGCAAAAGTAATGTCATAATGTGAATGGGCCATACTTTTTGCTAATGGCGTCAAATGTCATGTCATGCTTATGTTGTAGGGAATTTGTTGGCAACAAGAAATGCTGCGATACACATGTGAAGAACGCGGAATTATTGTTACTGCTTATTTGACCAATTTTCGGAAGCCCATTTCCTCTAAAGTGGTTATATAAAAAATCAAATTTGCGTTTCTGGGGCACGGAGAATCTAGAGAAAATGCCCGAAGAACCTTCAAAGTAGCTGTTTAGTGTGGAATTTGCAGTGAAAAAGTGACTGGCCCTCAATTTGTTGATGATCCTGACAGCACCACTGTAACTGTAACTGGTGAGCTACAGACAGATGTTAAACGAGTTTTTTTTATCAGCCGAAGGTTGCTCAATTGGGTCTCCCGAATTGTTGCCTCCAGCAGGACGGAGCTATCGCTCACACACAGCTCCGGCAACGATGAAGATTTTGTAACACAAATTTCGTGGCCTTTTTTTTTACCATATCTCCCGTTAAAGCGATTTGAACTGACCATTTCCTGTGGATTCTCCGTACCCCAGAAACGCAAATTTGATTTTTTATATAACCAGATTTTTTCCATTGGCGCTATTTAAAATCTCGCGTTTACCAGCAAAAATCACAAAAAGTCTATTACTAATCACGAAGCCAATAGGTCCAGACGTCCTAACGCAGCAATAAATCTTAGAAGATCCGTTACCACAATCCGCCGCTATTCCAAAAGAGAAGGAAAATCGAATGGTAACAGGTACGGCACAATCATTTTTATAGTTTAAAAAATTAATACAAGAACGTATACTGCTACTGGAGGAGGGGGTGGGGGGGGGGGGGGGGCTGGCCTGGGGAGATGGACACAAAGAAAAGTTCGTGACAGTCGCAGGTGCCTTGTCCATGTTCAATCCTTCCGCTTCTATGTTTCAAGTCGACACACAGGCCCCTCGAGGCGTCCCCTGGATCTGGAGCGATCTGACACTCGTCAGTGTGCGGCGGGCTTCTCCATGGCCTTGAAAGAATGGTTGTGCGTCGAGCTTGGAACCCACCACGTGAAAGTCAACATTGAAGAAGAAAAAATCAGAAAATTTGCAAGAAACAATTCAAAATGCAGTTAAACGAGCACAAATGTGCATCAACTCAAAAGGTGATCATTTGACCGATATCGTTTTTTCAACATAATGTCGTTAATTTTACAGCTTCAAATCAACTTTCTGTGAAAACATAGTCCAATTTTATTAATTTCTAACAAAATGGCAGCCAATTGACATGATGACATTCTTTTGCCCCACCCTTTTATTTTACTTGTATGGTACATACCGACATCACATCGATGTATGATACTAAATTCATAAGCGTTGTCTACACCCATAAATCTTTAAACCTGATACTTATACTTAAGCAAAAAAAAACCAAAACAATTATAAAAAAAAGAATATAGTACTTATGTATGAAAAATCAGGTTGAAGTTGTTTGATAAAAATCAAATTTATGCCAAAGAGCTGTGAAAATAATTAAAAAAAAAACAACAAAATTAATAACACTCCGTATCTGGTCTCACGCTGGAATTTGCCGCCATTGGCAACATTTTTTTGTGTTGTTTTATTTTTTACTTGTTTAATTGCAGCTTTGTAAGTATAAACGCAGTTTGTAACTCATAAACGCAGTTGCGGTTCTTAAACTTTTTTTTTTGTTATAAATTTCCAAGTAATTTTACCTTAAAGTGTAGCGTTATTAATTTGTATCAATTTATAACTTAATAGTTGGCACTAATTTTTTTGTAGACAAATTAAAAAAGAAAATCAAAATCAGTTTAGTTATTTTTGAAAATATTTGTTAATTACCATAAAGTTAAATGCCAAGAAAATTAATAGAATAACATCTTTATTGTGTTAACATCACTTAACAAGAGTCTCAAAGGCTTAAGTAAGGGCATGACTGAAATTTTTTTGTAGGGCTCACAACTAATTTGAAATAAAATACCTCTTTGAATATGACCATGCCCACCTAGATTTGATGGTTTTCCCCGTGATATATTTTATTAATAAACTTAAATCATTATATCCAATCATTTCCTATGATATTGCTCTTTGAAGACATCACTTGTAAGGGAGGCAGGCGTGGTTAATTCCCTATAGTGATAATTTTTACACCACTACACCACAATTGGTATAATTTGCTGAACTATGTATTTCATTTGACATTGCCCTCTGAAGATTTGTCTTGTTAGGGAGATAGGCGTGGCTATTGAATAGTGGGGATACTTTTCCCAATCAATATTCTTGCAACTATTTCAATGAAGTATCTCGAATTCGGTGTAATTTGCTTCAGTAATTTACTATTTTTATTTTTAAAGAATTTCTTTTATATGGGGGACCGTAAATACCACGCCCTCTTCACCGATTTGTCCCTATTTCAAAATTGGACCTGAATCTGGGTTAATTTGAGTTTAGATTCCTCAATAATTGCTTGACAGATGGGCAGACGGCATTGATAATTTGTACCGCAGCTAAAACACAGGCTATTTCAATGAATTCAATCGAATTTGGTTTATTATTTACGTATAAATATTTTTCTTCTCTGGCCATTATGGCGTAGCAGTCCAGCGAACTACCAACTACGCCACGGCGATCATTAAATCACTCTTTGAAATCATCACTTGTATGGGAAGTACCACGCCCACTAGACTGATTTTTCCCAATTTATAATTAAATCTGAATCTGACTTTAGGGAACGCCTGAACCAAGGTCGTTTGAAATGATTCCGCTACGTTTGTTTAACAGAGGATAAAAGCAGTTAGTTCATATGGTTTTTTAATGAAATCTTCTCCATTTTAATAAGTTTACTTGATAATTTTCTTCAATATCACTTTTCCAAAATATCACTTCTACCTATGTGAAGCGGCACCCCTACTTGACTTACGTATATTGGCCATAGGAGTAAGTAGGAAATGCTTGGAAGGTAAAAGGAAAAATGTACATGTATAAAATAGGGTCCCCTTCAGATCCCATTTGACTGGATCACATACAATTTGTCTTATCTGCACCTATCTGTTTCAATTTTAGTAATCACAGCAATGGGCGGCGTGACAATATCCCCTTGCATAACTTTATTCTACTAGTTTTTTAATGCCTATTTGTAGCTAATACTCAAGGGGCGAGCTATTTCAGTGAAAATTGTTCTATTCACAGGTCTCCTGTTATCTGCAAATTGACCATTGATAATTTGGACGAATAACTGGTGTTGAAATATCCGCTGAGTTTGAATCATACTCGATGGATAGAGGGCGCTGCCCATTTTACTTTTACTTTTAATGGCACAACAGCCCATGGAGGGCCTAGACCGAGCGTTTCGCATCCACTCATGTTGTGCGTGTTATATTTGTACATGAATGCCCATCAGTTTCTAGTAAAATTTGAAAATTCAAACAAAAATTTTACATTCAAAACAAAAATCGTTAGAAATTTCTAGAGCTGAAAGAATAAGCGAGTTTGGACAGAAAAAAAAACTCGAAAGTAGCGTATGAAAAATTATGAGTATACACATATGTATCCGCTATGCGCCCTCTATCAATCGAGTATGATTCATACGTGATTGATAGAGGGCGCTGATTCGCGTATGATTTAAACGTGATTGATTCTAGTAAAATTTGACATTTCAAACAAAAATCATTTGAAATTTCTAGAGTTGAAAGAATGAGCGAAGATAGCGTGAAAAAAATCAAACGCGAGGCACAAACAAATGCCGATTGTTTTACGATGAAATCTACAGCACCAAAAACAGCAGCTGAGAGACAGCGAGAATGTAGACATCCGTCGCGAAATGGAGGCCCAGCAAAATTCAGATTCTGCTATCGTGAAAAAGACCCAAAAACCAGCACCGAGAGATCGCGAGAGTGCAGACGTCGCAAGCAACTTGAAGCACAACAGAATTTGAATTTCATTGAAAAGCAACTCGCAAATTCTAAAGCAGAGGGACAGCATGAATGGCAAATGAGTTCATTAGAGCCAATAATTGCAACAACACTCATGTCATTGAATCACGACGAAGGTCCTCGGATTTTTCAGCATCAGGTAGTCATTGAGGTGGCCGACTTCCCAGCTTCTCAATGAAAGAGGATGGGAGAGGATTTACTTGAAATTTAGTCCGAAAATATTTCATCCGCATCAGCACAACAAAACATAGACGAGATTTGCCAAGTTTCTAGTTAACCTCATATCATTCGTGAGTAGTCAGATCGACAAGTGGAAAATTGTTCACATGTTGAGATCATACAACCTGAATATTATGATGATGATGATAATTATAATGATAATAACAATGATGATGATGTTAAGAGCATAAATCACTACATCGTTAGAAATTCCTTCGGCTACGCCAAGGAAGGTTTTACAAGGTTACTTAACCTAAGCTGAAAACCCAAAACGAAAACGTTCTGAAGAAGTAAACTTCTGTTAGGTGTCCCACTGACGCTCACGTTTTTTTCTGTATACACTTCATCTGATTTGATCAGATGAGTACTGAGAATAAGTTAGAGGTTAATGGTATTCAATTTGAAAGTCTATTATAATACTTGACTTTTGATGAAAGGTAATCGTTTTTTCTACTAAGTATATGGTATAATCGATTTTGAAGAAATTGCGAAAACAATTTAACAATTCTAGCCACTCTAATCACACATACTTACATAAGTGCTTAGAAGCTCCCAACCTTAATGAGCTTAACAAAGTTTGTTCAATGATTAAAGAAATTCAACAAGCTAATGTGACACTCAAAGTAGAACGAAAACAACACATACAACAACAATAAGGATAGCAATCGCAACAACAACAACAGCAACAAACAATCAAGAACAACGACAATATTAAGAACAACCGCAAAACTACAACGGAAACAACTGCCACATGTAATAAATAGTAAATGTGACAGGAAGGAAGCACTACAATTTGTTATCTGTCAACAGCAACAACAATGTAACAGTGACAACTATAACAACAACAATCACAACAAGTAATAGTAGCAGTGCCACTGTTTGTTTGTTGTTGTTGTTCGTCGAAAATGGGCAAAGAGGATATGCACAACGGAAATCTTTGACACTTCTCGACAATCAATTCAACTGCGACGTCTGTCGTCTATGTGTATGTATGTATGCACCATACATACATGCAGTGTTTCACGAACTCCAACAACAACAACAACAACAACAAAATAAAATGTCACTAGTTACTACTTTCTTTCCTTCTTTCGTTCGTTCGTACTTTCATTTATTTTCTATTTTAATTTTTCGGTTTGTTTTTGCTTTGTTTTTTTTCTGCATTTATTTATTTGTCACAATATTGTTTTGCTAATGGTTATTTTACGCAGGAAGACTGTATGAAAGAGAGAGAGAGAGAGAGAGAGAATGAGTGAGGGAAAGAGAAAGTATTACGAATGTGCTAGCACACATGCATGCATTTTTACATGGAATGGCGTAACCGGAAGTTGACATTTCAAAGAGGATATGCTAAGGAAAATTGCATTTATTTATTTTTTTTTTTGTTATTTGGTTTTTTGTATTCTTTTTTTTATGATATGTATTACCAGAATGTATGTTAGTACCAGGAAAATATATATAGTTACATAGTTGTTGTTGTTGTACATAATTTATCATTGCATGAGTTCAATAAGTTGACACCCAATGTGCAACTTTGACAAGTTGAGGTTAAAAATTTGCTGTATAACATAAATAAACGATTTACGAGTACGCATGCAATGGTTTAGCGGGGAACAGTGGTGTGAGTTATGGTTATTCCAAACTTACTTAATGGTAAGTTTGGAAGGAGAAACTCTGCTGGTTCGGAACTTCACTAGCTGACTTATGTAGATAATTCGATATAATGAGAGGCAACATTATTATATGGTTCGGAACTTTACTAGCTGACTTAGATAATTCGTATTATGATGAGAGGCAAAATGATTATAAAAAATTATTATATGGAGCTATTGACACACAAAGGGAGAACCAGAAAATCGAGTTGAAAGTATCAGGTCCTTAATGGAACTACATAGGAAATACACTACTACACTACACTACACTACTACAGAGGAAAAAAGTTTCCGATCACGGTTCTACCAAATGAAGTGCATAGTTATGAAAGCTCATAAAGTCTCCGAACTTCCGGACGAGTCATGTAAAAGTTTTTAAGTACCGTTGTTTTTTCGAATTCGCATCAGAATCAGAAATATTACTAAGTAAATACTTAAAAATTTCTTATCAGAGAATTATTTTCAAAGGAAACTTTTGTAAGTTATTCGAAAGCGTTGATTTTACTTTTTTGCATCACTCAGAAAATTCAAGAAAATATTAGTAAGACATGGTAAAAACCAGAGTGTGAGCTCTGAGTGTGTTAACCTCAACGCTTTTCCCACCGGGTTGTAATCTTTATGAGAAGTTGTGGTTGTATTACAATCAGTGACAGATCCAGAATAAGGCTACAATACCTCCTAACAAATTTTAATGCTAATTCACCATCTTTCCAAAGTCATAAATCATATGAAAATACTTTAACAACAATTAGCCTGATATTTCCGGTCAATTTATGAGTGTTCTCAGTTTTAACAGAGTTTTTCTGTTTCATTTTATTTTTAGGTCTTATTCTTTTTAATTTTACACATTACACAAAAAAGATAATATGTATGCAGAGCATTGTGTTGATTGGAAGGAAGATTGATAGGTGTGAAGAAGAAGGAGAGAGACTGAGAGAGGGAATTTTGGTAGTAACATTGTTCTAAATATTTTGATCTGAAGTTTGGTTGTGAATTTTTGTCTGAAGACAAAAAGATTTTGGCTCAGAATTTTCATTCTGAAATTTAGTCTGATTTTGAATTTAAATATTTGATCTGAATTTGGTATATGCTGTTAAAAAAGTATTTGATCAATAAAACGCAAAATATTTATATCACTCAAATTTATTGTACCGCCTTCAAAGTACTTAGACCTCTTCCGAAATAATACCTACACTTATGTCAACGAATAATCCAATCATCAGTTCTCGCCGCGAATTCTCGCTTATGTCTTCTATCGACTGAAAACGACAAACGGGTGCCGCGAAGTGGTAATTTGAGTTTTGGAAAGAGAAAACAGTCAGCCGGAGCCATGTCAAATGAATTCGGTGATTGTTCGATGATATTTGTTGTATTTTTGACCAGGAATTCGTTCACAATCATAGCCTTCTGAGATGGTCTGTTGTGGTGGTGCAAAATCTGTGAGTTTTTATTTCAACATATTTGTCCTTTTTCGACGAAATTGTTCTCTCAAACGGGCTTCTTAAATGATCATTTTCCTTTTTCAACAGAAGTATGAATGTATCTGAATTTTGGTATGATTTGTGGTCTGATTTGGCCATGATTTTTTATCTAAATTTGATCTGAGTTATGGGTTAATGTTTCGGTCTGAAATTCCATTTGAGTTTTGATTGATGTTTGTTTCTCAATTATACATGTTTGGTCTGAGTTTTAGTTTCAATTTCGGTCTGACTTTGGGTTTCGATATTGGTGTGATTTTTCATCTAACTAGTTTTGGGTTGGAATATATAAATATTCTGAATATCGGTTAGAAATGAGTTTGATTTTTTTTCGGAGTTTTGGGTCTCTGGTTTTGGACTAAGTGAATTCTGACTGATTTTTGGTTCTAAATTTTTGTTTAGTTTTTGATTTAACTTTCGGGCTAAGTTTCAGTGTGAATTTGTGTCTGATTTTTGATCTGATTTATTAATATGGACAGAAGTTTTGTTTGAATTTTAGTTTACCTTGGTCTCGGCTCTTGACTTGAGTTTGGATCTTAATTTAGATTTGAGTTTGGATCTGATTAAAATTTGCGTTTGGGGCAGGAATTTGGTTCGAATTGAAACTGATTAATGGTATGAATTTTGGGAAGATGGTACTTTTAGAATGAGTTTTAGTTTGAGTAGTTTTAGTTTTTAATGGCACAATAGCCCCTAGAGGAACTAGGCTAAGTTTTTCGCTTTTTTGGTATGGTGGGTATAAGTCTGAGTTTTAGTTTGAGTTTGACTTTAGTTTAAAATTCGGTTTCGAATTTAAATTTGAATTTAGCTTGGTTATTGGCCTGATTTTTGGGTTGAGTCTTAGTTTGAATATCGCTTTGATTTGGGTATGATTTTTCATCTGAGGTTGGTTCTAGAGTTCGGGGCTTAATTTTGTTTTAGTTTGGTTGTCAATTTTTATACCAATTATTTATATGACTTTTGGTTATTATTTTTTTTTTTTTGGTTTTGAATCAAGTTTTTGTTTGGTTACCGATTTAGTTTCTAGTTTCCGGTCTAGTCTGCTCTAGATCATTTTTATTTTTTATTTTGATTTATACATTAAACGCACAGGTTGTACCTTTATTAATGCAGAGCATTGTGTTGATTGGAAGGAAGATTGGTAGGTGAAAGGAAGAAGGAGGGAGAAAGAGAGACGGAATGTAATCGCAGGATACTGATAAAGATAACAAAATCTAACACCGATAAAACACTAACATTGTATGTTCTACTGTGGACTTAAATAAAGCTTGATTTTAGAATAGATCGATTAATAAATTTTTTTTCTTCCTTGTGCAATTTAATTTGCTAAAGATCAATAAAAAGTTCCTGAAAAGAGAAATTCCGATGGGAACTGCATTTTTTTTTCGCATCGACAGGAATTTGGTTTTCCTTCTTCTATATTTCCTTTACTTCATAGCTGACCATTGTCGATTTTCAAGAAAGCATTTCCATGGATTACGAATTTTCACAACAACTTTTAAACCCTTCGCCCGAATGACTTTCCCGTTAACTGCAGTGCAGTGAAATGGTTCGTTTCCAGTTGTATTTCGGTCTACCTCGTTTTCTGATGCCTTAATGATGTCAATCAAATGCTTGCCTCTAGATTTTGGCAGTTCTTCTTCACTTCTTCACTTTCAAGTTGCTCGTGAATTGCTGACTGGTTGCAACTTGCCGGTACTCGTAGAACGGTATTTGGTGATGATCTTTAGTTTTTTAAAAGTTTTCGAAAACTTGTTTCGTTAAGTTGATGAAAACCTTCAGCTTTTTGGCTACTTGATCGTTTAAATCAGGTATTTATTCCTAAATATTTTGAGTACAAGCGCTTAACTCTTTTGATATTTGATATTTCGTTTTGGCGGCTTCACCGTCAATGAAACTGATACTTTCAATGTACATACATGAATTTATCTTTCTTTTCTTTTAATGGCACGACAGCCTCTGGAGGGCCTAGGCCGAGCTTTTCGCGTTCTGATTCAATCTGATAAATAATTGATATTAATTATACTTAAATTTTATTTTTACAATCGTTCAAACACACATGCTCCACTGTGCAAAACTTGGTTCCAAGATCTATGTGACATGTTATTTTTATGCTTCAAATACTTTCTACACAAATAAAAATGCTCTGTCAACATAATCGCTAACTTTTAACCTCAACTGTCAGTTTTGTTTGGGTATAAAAAAACAACAACAACAACAAAGATCGTAAAAAAAGGCGCCGCTTTACTTCAACTAAAAAGCTGTCAAATTGCAACTTGCGAAATTATACATAAATAAATTAAACAACTGTAAAACACCACTTCCAGCGTAGCATGTCAACAACATTGCAATAAAACGCTGAAAGGCAACAATTACAGCAACAACAACAACATTAACTACTGTGCGTTTAAACTAAATTACTTGAAAATGTAAATCGAAACTACCAGTTCGATAAAATATGTAATTTAGATTTATCTATTCACTAATTTTAGGACTGTCTATTTTTTCGGCCCACCTTGCACCCTCCTTCCCTTATAGCATGTCCAAGAGCTTCTTGATCTGAATTGAATTTTCAAAATTGAATATTGAATTTTATTCAATTACAATTTACAGTTTTACACCTAAAACAACATTTTATGGTGAATTATTAATTAGTCTAGTTTGCTAAGTTAGCTGTGGTGATTTTTGTTGGTCAAGTTTTGGTTCGTGTTGATTTTGGTTGGTGATTGCTGTTTCGTTAAGTTGTTGTTGTTGTGGTTGTGGCTATATTTTTTATTGCAATTGCAAATGAAATTATTTGCAAAAAGTTGTAATTTGTGACGCATTCGTAAAAGTCAAAATAAATTGCTGCCATCTAACATGTTGTTTGACAGTTGCTGTAAGTTGTTGTATTACGTAAATTATCGCACTATGATAGCTGACAGTTTGCTTTAGACGACGCTACACATACTGGCAAATACTGTACGAGTAATCGCTTTTGCTTTTGCTTTTGCTTTTGGTCTGTGTTTGGCTGGCTTGTATGCGCTTAGTAAACGTGACAGCTGTGTGACAGTTGCAAATTTAATGGATAATATTTTTGCTTCGAGTGCAATTCACAAAAAGGAATCGCTCACAGTTTGACAGTTGCAAAAAAAATAAACAAAAAAAAAAAACAACAGTAAAAGCGAAATGAAAAGAAAACCAAATATAATTGAAGCTAGAGCTTACAAAATTGAGAAATCAAATGACTTGGCATAGTCAACTTCAATTTGGAATAATTTCCTGTGATTGTAGACAAGGTTTGAATTTAGTTGAGTGCTTTGAAAAACTTACTATAAAATTTGAAAAAAATTACAGAAAAGAATGAAAATGTCTTGAAATCTCTTTTCGAAGTTTATGGAGAACATGCTCAATGGAGAATCACTTAATTTAGGCAAGCAAAAAATCAATCAGTTCCTCTGAATAGTAAAAAAAAAACTAGGACCATTATTAGTTAAAGATTTAATTCAAACCCCGGTCGTCGAGTGGCATAATTCTAGATAGTAGCTTCAGGTTCGATTCCGAAACAGGGAATAATTGCTAAAAATTTGCAAAATCGGAAATGTCGGAAAGATTAAATATTGATTCGTGTGATTTGTGATTGCAGTTATATTTGCATAATATATTTCGCTCCAGGGCACAAAGTGAAGTCGGAAGTGACATGATAAATTCAAACTCTTGATTGCTTTGAAGTCATTTGGTCATAATTGCAGTCACCTGAAGCCTTTTGAAACGATTTTAAACACTTGGAGTCAGTTGAAATCATTTACCTTAGACTCATTGGAAGTCACTTTAACCACTTTTACCCGATGGTTGAAGGTTGAAATAATACTGCTTTCAATACGTTTATAACGGTAAAATCATTTGGGATTCACACCTATTTCGCGAGAAGGTCGACATTATTTGGAAGGATTCTAGAATATTAATCCAAGTGATTTAAAACTCAAATTAACTCCAAGGGAATTCATGTGACTTTATGTGATTACAAGTACATATATTCAAGTGACTTCAAATACTAATTGACTAAACAATGACTTTAAGTGAATTAAAGTGACTCCAACTCAGTTCAAGTAATTTCAATTGATTCCAAGTGACTTCAAAGGATTCCAAGTGTATTGACGTGAATTCAAGTGGCTTCAATACCAAATGACTCAAATCAAATGATTGAATTCCAATTGACCACAAGTGACTTCGAGTAAATTCAAGTGACTTCAATTGATTCTAAAATTCTTCAAGTGACTCTAAGTGAATTTAAGGACTCCAAGTTACTTTAATTGAGTCCATGTGATTTAAAGTGACTTCAACACTCAAAAAAGAAGAAAACTGGGAATCAGTAATTCGATTTATGAGCATAAATATTTTCTTTTTATAAATTGAAATATTTTGAAAAATTATTCAAGTGATTCCAAGTGTATTGAAGCGACTTCAATGAGTTCCAAGTGACTTCAATACCAAATTACCAAATGACCCCAAGTCAATTGAAGTAACTCCAAGTGTACTGAAATAACTTCAATACCAAATCACTCAAAGTGATTGAATTCCAATTGACCCGCAAGTGGCTTCAAGTAAATTCAAGTGACTTTAATTGATTAGAAAAGACTTCAAGTGACTCTAAGGAAATCTAAGGACTCCAAGTTACTTTAATTGAGTCCATGCGACTTCAAATGACTCCAACATGCAATAAATAAAACAAAACTGGGAATCAGTAATTCGATTTCGGAGCCGAAATATCTAATTTTTAGAAATTAAATATTTTGGTACAATTCAGGTGACTTAAAATTGATCCCGAGTAGCGTTAATTGACTTCAAGTGACTCCAAGTGTATTGAAGGAACTGCAATGAGTTCCAAGAGACTTTAATACCAAATGACTCCAAGTGATTGAATTCAGATTGTGACTTCAATTGATATGACTGCAAATGATACGAAGGGACTTCAAGTGACTCGAAATGAATTTAAAGACTCCAAGTGACTTTAATTGATTCCATGTGACTTCAGGTGACTCTCGCATGCAAAAGGGAAACTACTGGGAATTAGTTTCTCTCATACCCAAAAATGATTTCTCAGAGCCAAAATGACTTATTTTCAGAAATTAAAATATTTTTTGAAAAATTTATGGAAAAAAGATATTTTTTGAAATCATTTTTGTGCATGAGCATTGTTGATATTCAGCAATTTCTTTTTTTTCAAGAAGTGAATTTACATGAACGACTCCTAGTAAATTCAAGTGACTTCAATTGATCCCGAGTGACTTCAATTGACTTCAAGTGATGCCAAGTGTATTGAATCAATTTCAATGATTTCCTTTAATTACCAATATAAGAATTGCCAGTTGAAAAAAAGAGATAGGTTTTCTGTATAGGTGTTGCAGCAATATTTAAAAGATATGAATATATTCAAAAAATATCAATATCAAAGAACATATCAATATCGCTTTAATTGATATGCTCTTTGAGGTCCGGTCCCTATAGGTTTTCGTGGTAAGTTCGGTGGGGATTCGTGATCATTTAAATAAAATGTACGTACTCGTATACTTTGGTGACATGAGGACTTTATTTTGACAATTGTCAATTATATCAAGGTATTTTGTTGCCACATTTCAAGGATCATGTATTGACAGATATTTGGTAAAAACATAAACTTTCAGGTGGATAAGGACACCATAACGCAATAAACTTCTACAGAACCTTCACACAGACAGAAGACAAATTTCAATTTTCCAACTATTAGGTATGGTACATAATAGTATGTCAATAAGAAATTTGGCAACGCCGCTGTTGCTGCTACTAGTGATACTTTCTTGCAATTGTGATATGATACAATTTACTATAGAACCTATACCGGCTGCCTTCTGCACCTTTCAAATAATTTCAGAAATAAAAAAAAATGATATAGGTACGCTACGTTATCCCAACACAGTAGATAGTAGCCCAAAAAGAATTGAGTCTCCATCGCAACATTCCGGCATTGTGCACAATTTCACCTTTCTCTAAACGTGTTCTGTATTCAGAGATATGCTGAGCTGAGTAACTTGCTTGTCACATCAATGACATGCAACTTGTTGTACTAGCTATTACCGTTGTGGTTGCTTCTGTGAGTGCTGTTGTTGTATCTGGTGCTTTTGTTTTTTTTTTGACAGTTTCAGAACAAGAGTAGTAAGAGTGTGAAGAAAATTGTATGAAAATGTATGTAAGTATGTATGGTGAACGTATACAAATAAAATATATCTACTACATATAAAAAACAGTAACAACAACTACATAAATCATCATCATGAGCCTGCCACTTTATCTTTTCAAAATCGAAACATCATGGAAATGAGAGCAGAACGAAATATTCATATTGATAAACGAAACTGATATGGCAACACTGTCACATACGCACCAAAACTATCAGTAACTTATGTACTACGTCTGCTAGGCAACAGTAACATTTAGTATTTACCTGAGTGTGTGTGTGTGTGTGTGTGTGTGTGGGTAGGTGGGTGGGTGGCTGTGTCTGTTTGAGTGTGGGTAGGAGTAATAACACAGCGCCAGCAATAAAAACAACAACAGCAGCAGTAACAGCAACAGCAACAATGACATTCAGAGTTTTATGTCATGCTAACAACAATGTTGGTTATTATTTTTGAGTGACATAAGCTGTCAATATTTTATTTATGTTACAAACATGCAACAACACAAAATATGGTTGCCAACCAGCACTAACATTTGCATAGAATACACAGCGAGTGTATCGGTGAGTGAGTGAGTGTGAGTGAGTGTGCGTGTGTGAAAATGTCCTTTGATTGTGAAAATATGATATGAATGTGACTAGGTCTGTGCATGGGTGTTTGTGTGTCTAACGTAATAAACGTAAAAAGCTAAAAAGCTCACAAAATACAATAGAATTTGCTCGGAAACCCATACACACAAACCAAAATACTTCAACACCCATGTGGAAAGCATAGGAAATACCTTGACATTTCGTACACAACAATATGAAGATGCCATATTCATGTGAAATACCTGTCATGTTGTTGTAAGCATTATGACAGGCAACATTTGATGTTGATATTTTGGGAGATGCTGGTGGTAATGGTGATACATTCTTTTTGTTGTCAGCTTCTGTGTACTGACTACACTCGCTACAATGTTGGTGTGTGAGTGTGTGTATGTCAGTATGTGTATGGTGGTGTGTGTGTGTGTGTGTGTGTGTGTGTGTGTGTGTGTGTGTGTGTGTGTGTGTGTGTGTGTGTGTGTGTATGTGTGTATGTATGTTTCCGTTGTGCTATTGCATTATGTCACATTGTTATGATTTATTAAATTTCCAAGACTGTTTCATATGTTTCATAAATGAAATTTAATATGGTGACATTCCCTCAGACATTTGCATTTTTACCATAAATATCCAGCGAAATTATTTGAGAACAAAGGATTTGAAATTGCATTTCTTCGGAAGTGATCTCTCCACAATTACCGTTATGTTTATCAGGTTCTCATTTTTACCATAAGCAACATGATTCTCACCTCGAAGCTTTTCTCTTCGTGCAGCTTTATTATTGAGAGGATTTATTTGAATTGGTGTAATTTTAATACTTAGGTGAGAAATAAGCTTTGATTTTTTATCGTTTATATGAAACATGGACTACATATGGAAAGGTGGTGTGAGGGCGTCTGCGTCTCCGGGCAAGGGGGGATTTCGACGAATATATTAATAATCGAGGAAATAATAAAGGAAGCAGCAGTTGATGTTAAAATACAAGTTTATTTATAATTATCAAATTGATTGGGCTTATATTTTCCACCTCGATTTTCCTTCTCCTTTACTTTTTTTTTACTTTTTAAAGATAATTGCACTTAGATGTTGCCCGCGGCTACGCTTCAAGTGGTCCATTCTGAAGGTCCAATTTTGGCACACTTTTTCACACATTTCGGGCAGAATCTCACCAAAGACGTAACGACGCGTTCAATGTTGGCTTCCCAAGCAGTAATCGTGTTTGGCTTGACAAGAGACTTAACATAGCCTCACAAAAAACAGTCCAACGGCCAATTCACTGCACCAAAACGTGAGATTAACCCTCTCACCAAATTCGCCTCACAATTGATGCATGGTTTCGCGTGCAGTGTGGAATGTGTCATGTGGCACCGTCCTGTTGGAACCACATGTCGGCCGAGTCCAATTCTTGCATTTTCGGCAAATAAAAAGTCTGTTATCATCGAACGGTAACTTTCTCCATTGACCGCAACGTTTCGGTCCTCATCGTCTTTGAAGAAGTACAGCCCAATGAAGCCGCCTGCCCATAAACCGAACAGCACCAAACAGTGCATTTTTCGGTAGCTGCTGAATTACCTCTTCACTCCAAATACGACAATTCTGCTTATTCACGTATCCATTGAGCCTCGTCGCCGAAGACAATTTTGCGATAAAAAACCGAATCCTCATCCATATTTTCTAAGGCCCAGTAAGTCTATTCATGATGAAATGGCAAACTAAACTGAGCATTTTTCACTTTGACACATGTCAAGAATCAAACGTGAACTTTCAGAAATTCCGACTAAATTTCAAATTAAAACTCAGATCAAATTCAAACCAAATATCGAAACAAAACTTTGAACAAAATTCAGAGCAACACTAAGTACATTTTCATGTACATATGTACCATAAGTACATTTTCATTAATATTACCATATGTTTACATTGATCACAGTTACGAACACATTCATTATATTTATGAATGA
Organism: Palloptera scutellata; assembly: GCA_958295655.1. Taxonomy (NCBI): domain Eukaryota; kingdom Metazoa; phylum Arthropoda; class Insecta; order Diptera; family Pallopteridae; genus Palloptera; species Palloptera scutellata. Next base: position 54,916,621 of record OY282452.1, on the reverse strand, counting down.
ATTCATCAAGGGTGGATTACCCTCAATCAAATAAATAGTTTTTTTTTTTTTTTTTTAAATATAATCAACACACAGGGGGCAACCCTCTAAATGCAGAGCATTGTGTTAATTAGAAAGAAGATTGATAGGTGGGAGGAAAAAGGAGGGAGAAGTGCTTATGAACGTTTGCTTTAAACTTGCAAGGGTCATAATAATTGGGAAAAATTGTTGCAGGGAGCTTATGCCAAATACGCGCGGTACGACAGATGAACGAACTTTCTCTGTAATGCGTAGTGCGTTGGAACACCGTGTCTACGTCGAAGGCGTGAGTTCCGCTTGCTGACCGTGTAGTTCTGTTGAACACACGAACTGGTGACATCAGCTTCCGCATCTCAGAAGAACATCTACCGTTAAAGTAATGGTAGAACAGTGAGACGCAAGCCACGTTTCGGCGATGTTCCAAGGAGTCAATAGAGCTGGGAACTCTACTGTCTCCTATTAGCTTTATCGCCCGATGTTGGATACGGTCCAGGAGCTCCAGTTGTGTTCGTGAAGATCCAGCCCATAGGTGCGAATTAAACTCCAATATAGGACGTATATTATAGGTGGTGTAGATCATGCGGAGATCAGTCGAAGTAAAATATTTTTTACACCGCCTAAGAAAGCCGAGACACTTGGCTGCTTCTTTCGACAGATCAAAAATGTGTTTGTGGTCTTGGGTGAACGTTTTCCAGTACATACTTCTTAGTAGGGACATACATTTGATGTTATAAAATTAAACTTAATTAATTTTTTTTGGACCATATTTTTGAAATATGTTTATTGATATATTTGTATATAAAAAGCAATTACTTGTTTGAAATGACCGTCTTCGGCTTTCACGCACACCTTAAGTCGCACTGGCCAATCATCAATCGCTGCACGCACCTCGTGCATTGGAAAAGTGCTGACAGCACGAATCAAAGCAGTCTTCAAAGAATCAATGTTGGGGTATCTTTTGTGGCAAACCATGTCCTCTAAAACTATCCATAATTTGTAATCCAATGGGTTCAGATCAGGGCTGCCAGACGGCCATTTTTCAGAGCAAATGAAATCTGGCCTTATTGGCTGGCGCATAATCCTGCTGGAAAGTCCTCGGCTGGTTTTGAAACAGGGAATGGTTAAGTGGCTTCACAACAGCTTCCAAAACTGTTTCTTGGCAAACTTTGGCCGAAGTTTTGACCCCTTGTTCGCAGAAATGCCAGTCAGTGACCACTTCCCATCGTAAGAGACACCCCACCAAACTATGACTGCAGCTGGGTGATGACCCTTTTCGACCCGTGGGATCAGTTCAGATGCTTCCTTAGATGACCGCGCATACACGCTATCATTTTGCTTGTTAAATTTTTCCTGCGTGGTAAAAATTGTTTCATCCGTAAACAAGATTTTTCTGTGCAAGTTATCAACGTGCGTCACCAAAAGACGTTGGGAATTTTCTACACTATTTTTTTTCCAAATCTGCAATCATCAAATTTCCGGTGCCGCTTTTGAACTTACCAAGTCCTAAGTCTTTTTTAATAATTTGACTCATGGACTTTTGCGTGATATTGCAAATTTATTACTTTCAAGTGTCTAATGTTGATGAGTTCTAAAAAGCAACCAAGTGCTACTAAAAATGTATTTACTTAATTCAAATAGAAAAGTATTAATAAGTAATGAGCCTATTCTCTTACGTAAAAGACTAACATATGAAAAATTTACAACTAGCTACTTTTCTAAATTGTTGTTTAAATTGCTTGATTTATGGATAAGAAGCAAATATTAACAACTCAACTCAACCCAAACCAAACCAAATCATATGTTGCATGTATTTATGGTACATAGCATATCTTGTCCCTTGTACATAAATTGTATGCTGCTGCATGCAAGCTGTCATTACTCACAAGATCAATGCTGAATTATGTTGCAATTCATAGCAGCGTTTTAATCTATTGCTTCCGCCAGAATTTACTTACATACATACATTGTAAGTTTGTAAATATATTATTACAACAACACTAACTTAGATTACCTTTCTTTAAAGTGTTGTACAATGGTATCTTTTGAAGTTAATATGCGTTGTAAGTAACACAAAAAAAATCAACAATTTTCACAAGTGGTAACACAGAAGCCAAGCTATTACCAACAATATCAAACGATCAGTTCAACTAACTACACTTATGTAAGTATGTATGGTATGGTATGTATGTAAGTGGTTGGTTGTTAGTTAGTAGTTAGTTGCTGACTACAGTTGCTGCCACATAGTACAATATTATAACTTGCGAGTATGAGTACAAGAAAGTAAATGTAGCAGAAACGCAATGCAATGCAAGGCAAGGCAAGTCAACAACAGCAAATAGCAGCAACAACAGCAACAGCAACAACATCGATTAAGTGGAAACAATTTACACGCCTGCCGCGCGCGATATGCCAACATTTGCCACACTAGCCAAAGGCTGCCAGGTTGATAGGTACAACAATAACAACAACAACAACAACAAAAGTGCTTAAAACATAAAAGAGAAAATGAATGTTAAAACCAAGAGTGGAGTGGAGTGGAGTGGTGAGTGCAATGCAACATAGCAGCAGCATGCTGTTACTATTGCTAGTGTGTGTTGCTGCTATAGCTGCCACTCTTGTGGTGGTGCACTGCTGCAAATACCAACCATTGCCAACATGTCAATTATATCAAATTAATAACTGTAAGCAATTTTATGTGTGAGCATTTGTGTGAGTGTGTGATTGTGTGTTTGTGAATGAGTGTGTGTGTGTGTCTGACTGCCATAGAATATTGCCACGAAAGCATACAAGCAAACGATCCGTTTTGTTTGCTGTGTGTGTGTGTGTGTGTGTGTGTGTTTCCTCCTTGATATTGTGGCATTGTGTTGTTGATGATGTTGCTGCTGATTGTAGTACGTGGCAGCAGCAGCAGAAACATACAGGGTGCACCATCTTTTATGTCGATATGTAAACATTGTATGTATATTTTTGAAATCTATCAACCGATTGACTTGAGTACAGATGTTTTTGAAACGTCAGATGTTAGTACAATATTAATCATGAATCGCTTCACACTGGACGCGCCGAAATAGTGACGCTGTACATTGGCAATAGTTGTTCAGTTGCGTTAACCCAACGTGCATATCGTCGAAAATATCGTGGCCAACAAGCATCGTCTGACGCTAAACACTATTCGTCGTTTGGTGTTGAATTTTGTTGTCTAATGTTATTGCAATTCATAGCAATTCAGCCCCTACTATATCTCTTAAAGTACGCAAGTTATTTTGCAAGGTTAGTAAGAGTTACAAGGGCTTCATTAGGGCTATAAGTTATTCCAGTAATTAAGTATCTGTCTAGTACATCCCTTTTGTGTAGTACTGCGGTGCCTTCTACTTCCTTAAAAGTGGATAGCATTTGCAGAGAGAGTGTTGCCAAGAACCCACATGTATCGCATCGTCACCGAGTTCAGCAATTTCGGCGTCAGTGGAACCACCTTGCGGAGCATTTTTAAGGATGATTTGCAATTGTTTCCATATTAAGTGCAATTGACTCAAAGACTCAAAGAATATTGCCGCCAAACCGTCCACGTCGCTTGGAATACGGCCAAACAGTCGCTCGAATGGTTGACACTGAACCTAATTTTTAGAAGGTAATTTTGATGATCGACGAGTCCCATTTCACACTTGCCATCTGGCGCCGTTAATAAGCAAAATTACCGCATTTGGAAAACGGAGAATCCACCCGAGATCCATGAAATACCATTGCATGATCAAAAAATGACTGCTCGGCCCGGCGTTTACGCATAAACCATTTCATTAGACAATTTTACTTCAGAGAAGTCGCAGGTACAGTCGATGGGAATCGATGATATCGGTGGATGTTGGTTGGCTCAGTATGTCTGCCCACATATGTGTGAAAAAGGTCTGGACGGTTACTGGTTTCAACAGGATGGTGAGCCTGCCACACTGCAAATCAAACAATGCAGTTTCTGCAACGAATATTCCCTGGACGTGTGTTGTCAAAAAATGGCGACATTCCCTGGCCACCCACCCAGATCTCCAGATTTCACCCCTCCGGACTTCTTTTTGTGGGGTTATTTGAAAAGCAAATTGTACGCCAGCAAGCCTCAGACCATTGTCGAGCTCAAGGCAAACATTCGTGTGCCGAAATCATCGCTACGCTATACCGCCCGAGATGTTCGAAAAAGTGATGGAAAACGCAGCAAAAAGGGCACATTTTGCTTTGGTCAATAACGGCGGCCACTTGGACGGCCACTTGATTGATGTTGTATTCAAAAACTAGTCTAAATAAGTTGTATTCAAATCAGTTGTCTTTTTGTTTTAAGTTATTCACATACCGACATAAAAGATGGCGCACCCTGTACATTCATTAGTATTATTGGCAATGATGGCGTTAAAATAATCGTGCCCAGCTATGTGCTATGCGCCTTTTGGCTGGCGGTTGGTTAATTTCATTTTAACGGTTGTGGCAAATAACAAGCTTGAACTAGTCACAGTTCATGTCAAATTTAATTTTTATCTTAAAATGCAGCATGTCGCTTAGTGCGAAATGCATTTGAAATGTTGAACACGAAGAATTATGATTCAAACTGACAATGTGTTTTATTCGCTTCTTATTTTTGTTTTTGCTAGTTTTTGTCAGTTAAGTTTTTGTTGTGCGTGTGCTGCGGTAAGAGGGTAGGAAAAGGGGGGAAGAGAAGAGGTGGAAGAAGAGGTGGAGCCGGTGGTTCATGAGCATTGTATTTATTAGTATGGCGTGTCTGGAGTGGAGATTGGAGCTATTGATAAAAAATAATAAACATAAATTTTCTTTACATATAAAAGTAACAAGAATGTGATTTAGTTGAGCCACAATTTTTATTACAAATACTATTATTAAATACTTAGTTCAACTACATTATGTTACCATAGGATATGACCTGGTCAGAGAAGCTACGTGAACTCCAAGGTACGGATTAGGTTTTATCTACCCACAAAAATTTGAGAAGAGAAGAGGATATAGATTTGGGGATGGGCAAGGGGGGCCACAGGCCTTCCATAGAACTCATCAAATATTCATACTCAAAGCATGCGAATTAATTTGTTACATCATTATAATTATAATCTTAACATCATTATTATTTTTATTATCGTTATAATAACGATCACCATCATCATCAAAATATTCAGGTTGTATGGAACTCAACAGGTTGCCACTTGCCGGTCTGAGAACTCGCGAATGTTATGAGGTTGACTAGAATAGAAACTTGGCAAATCTCGTTTTTTCAGTCTATACTCGCTCATTCTTTCAGCTCTAGAAATTCTTAACGATTTTTGTTTGTTGTATAATTTTTGTTTGTCATGTAAAATTTTAATAGAACTGATGGGCAGCGCCTCTGTATATCGAGTATGAATCATTCACGAATCAGCGCCCTCTATCAGCCGAAAGAGGGATAGAGGGCTCCTCTAGCTTGATAGAGGGCGTAAAGTGGATGCATATGTGCTGCCCATCATTTATGTGTAAATACAATTGCATCCCCATATTTTCTTATTTGATTGATAGAGAGTGCTGCTTCTCATTTCCGTGACAATTTCCGTTTTGCCAGACATATTCCGATTAAGTATCGAATAAAATATCTGGTAAATGGCCGCCGCTGCTTTGATCACAGACGCTTGCTCTTTGAATGACATTTTCGATCACATTTTGAGAAAGATTTGGCTGTATCTCAGCGATGGCGCTGATCAATCTCAACCTTGAGCTCAAGAATAGAGGGAAAGTGCCTTCTTGATAGAATGAAGGCGACAGCAACACGACGACAAAAAACCATAAATCATGGTTGCAGACAGCAGGGATGCAGCTAGCTGATCATTAAACCGAAGCACTTTTGATGACTAGCCGCAAAATAGTGGAAAATATTGAAGTCAGAGTCGGCGGGCACATTATTAACATCTAAGCCCCTGCATCAAGTATCTCGAAGTCATTCTTGGCTACCGTATGAACTTCAAGGAGCACCTCAGTTATTCAAGCGAAAATGCAAGAAAAGTGAGCATGGCAATTGCAACATTAATGCCTAATCCTTCTGTATGCGGCACCAATCTGGGCTACAGATGTACAAACTTAAATGAAACCACCTGCCTCAGTGTATAGGCTGTCGTCACTAAGGGTATGCTGCCAATTTAGAACAGTGTCGGACGATGCGGTAAATCTACTAGCAAGTAGATATAATGGCAAGAGCAGTTGGAGAAGACACAGAAAATCCTGAAGGCCACGCAGCGGTTGCAGAAAATTGGATTGAATAGCGGCAACATCGTTGGGAGACATTAACGATAGGTTGGACATTAAGCGAGGACATTAATCCCTAGTGTGGATCATAGGTGGGTTAATAGAAACCACCGGGAGATAAATTATCACCTCACACAGTTCCTATCGGGACACGGATGCTTTTGCCAGTATCTGTACAAATACATCCACGTAGGCCATGCGTACTGTCTATTTTGTGAAGGTAAAATCGAGATAACTGAACATATCCCACTAGAATGCGGCAGATTTGTGGATGCCAGAAATTAGCTCCGGATGATTGTTGGCGAGGTACTCACCCCAGAGGGACTGACGAATTCTATATTATTATCAAAAGAGAAATGACATGAATACTGTGAGGTCATAGCACACATGATGACGCAAGTGTGAAAAGATGAGGAAGCAGCGAGTCGAGCAAATAATTAAATAGAGAGGTGGGTGTAAACCCTTTTCCTGCTCCGTGAAGTAAATCCTTTACTGCTAGTGCCGCGTGGGCACACAGGACAGCGCTCGTAGGAGATGGATTTAGTCCGTAGATGCATGGATGCTAATCCGGCGTGTGAGTAAGTAGTGCGGTGCTACTCATATCTATAAAGATCACCACCTAACTGGTCGAAAAAAAAAGTATTGTTTTGCATTTGCCATTTTATTTGCATTCACTGCTCCCATATTACGTATTTGAAGTTTAATATTTTTCCCAGATTTACAATCCCGCTCTTTTCACAAAATCACAATTGTGAGGACATCGATGATCTAACTAGAAAGAATTCAGCGAGGATCAAGAGTCCTACTGCTCCCTTGGATCAATCTATTCCCAGTTCATTACTGATGGTTGGGCGAGACATAAATGACAACCAAATTGGCAACTAAGTAGCCTTTGGTCTTCGACAAATATTTTTTCTGAATGTTCTAGTTCAGCTCTAGCTTTATCTAGAAGAAAGACGATATTCAATCAGAGGTTGTTATCGCTCACTAAGTTCAGGCTCCCTTCTGTAAAGGAGTGATAGAATATCAGAATGTCTTTGAGCTATTACAAATCGATTATAGATATCAAATTTTAAGCTTCGGTCTTTGACAAAAATGCTTTGGCATTTTCACAAACTACATTCAGTCTGTGGGCACATTTTAAAGATTTATCTATTAGAATGTCTTAGAACTTAATCCTAGAAGTGAAGGAATAGATTGAAGTAGGCTGTGAGACCCGCTTGAGTATCGAAACAAAAACGACTACCAAATAATCCTGAGGGTTTTCTCCAGCTACAAGAATTAAATATCCAAACAAATACATAGTAGGTACCTACTTCATGAAAATCAATAGCTTCTTTTATTACGAGGGTAGATCGATAAGTACCCGTGTGTGAAGACAGGTGGCGTTGCTGAGGGAAGTTGGCATTAGCGTCGTGAACTGCCATCTGTCACACAACACCACCAGTTTTTATTTGGCAGCCATTAGTATCACACGTGTTTCGTGTTTCGCGATAAAATGGAAAAAGAACAATATCGCTCCGTAATTCGCTTATTATTATTGGATGGAAAAACATACGAAGAAAGAAACACGAAGTTGGATGCTGTCTATGGGGCCCCTTCACCATCTATGACAATCGTAAGATATTGGTTCAACGAATTTAAACGTAGTCATAGCTTTGTTTTTGATGAGGAGCTCCCAGGCCGCCCGGAAAGCATTGAAAAGGTCCGCGACATGGTTCTCGCTGATCGCCGAACGAAAGTGCGCGAAGTAGCAGAGGCCGTAGGAGTGTCGTACGGAACGGTAATTAATATTTTACATGATAGGTTAAGCATGAGAAAGGTTTCGGCCCGATGGGTGCCGCGATTGCTTACGGTGGACAACAAACGGATACGGAATTGTCGCGGCCAAATTGCATGAATTGAACTACGAATTGCTGCCGCATCTACCGTACTCGCCCGACTTGGCTCCCTGCGACTTCTTTCTGTTCCCCAACATGAAAACGTGGCTGGGGGGAAAAAAATTCAGCTCAATTCGAGGAGGTTATCGTCGAGACACAAGCGTATTTTGAAGAGTTTGACAAATCGTAGGGGATTTTGGAGGGGTTAAAGAAATGGCAGAAACGTTGGGGAAAAGTGTATTGTAATAAAAGGAGATTACGTTACGTACCTAACACGGGTACTTATTGATCTACCCTTGTATAACAAACAATTTCATTATGTATAAAAAAAACATCTGCTAGCCACTTTCGTGAATGTTTTTAAGGAAAAGATCTTGGCAGCAAAAAGTTCATTAAAATTTTTTGATGGCTTGTTTTCTCACAATATTTAAATCAATCTCAAGCATCAATTACCCACTATAAAATTACATAACATTATATAAAAATTACTTAATAATATATTTGGAATATTAACTAAAAACAAAAGAAAAAAATAATAATAAAAAAGAAAATACAAATTTAAATTACCCAGAAACATGAAAATGCAAAGTAAAAAATTAAAAATTTATTTTAAAAAACAACATGGAAAAAGAATAAACAACAACAACGATGCCAATTTAATTAACACTTAAAAAAGAAAAAAAAATTATGTAATTTATATGCACTCAGGTATGAGCCAAATTTACTTACCGCAAAAACAACAACCAACCACATTATTAATATTTTTATTTGTATAATTATTTAATTTATTTTTATATGCAATGCTTAAGACAACATCGTTGTTGCATGCGTGTGAGTGATGCCAGTAAATTGCAGCCAGCTAACAGCAATGATTAGTTAAACAAGTTGCATTGTATAAAAGAAAAACAACAAAGAAACGACAACAACGACGGACGACGAAAAATTGCAGTCGATTTTTAACTGCTTATGATAATGTAGAAAATTGTTAAAATTACCACTTAACATTATGAGATATTACAGAAAATTGTGAAAAAAAATATACACAAAAGAAAAAAAAATAAACCAAGGAAGAGGAAGTGGAATTGAGAGGAAGAAGGTCCCATGACAGCAACAACACCATATAGTCGTTATACTGATATTTTTAATGTTTGCATGAGTGCAAGCAAGTCAATTTTATCAAGCACCGGTTTCATTTAAACTACATACAGGAACTTTCGAGTACATTAACACTGTAGGTACGTTGTTTAGGTAGCGTTTGAGCTATAAAATGCTACTAAAAAATTTCAATAAGTTGAGCTTTTATGAGGTTATTTCTTTTTTGTGATTTGTAGAATGGAAATTAGTTAAAGCAGACAGCAGCAGCTCCAGAAAAAAAAAAACAACTCATCACCACCTGAAGGCGAACAAAAGTGACTAACCAACCGAAGCAACCACAAACTAACAGTCACGAAAGAATGCAAACCAGACATTAACATACCAACGAGTAATGATGGAGAGAGGAATCTTACCCTAACTATGGTAAGTTCAACTTACCTCACTTAACTACTTGCTGCTAGCCAAGCAGCCATCCTACCTACATAAGTATGTACTTACTTACCTACCTCAGAAAACCATAACGTGACAATAGTCGATATTGCAGTGTAACTGAATCGATTTAATAAACTCGCTATGTATGTACAAATTCTCTTTTAGTGCTGTGTACACCTTCTCTTTTAGTGCTGAGTGATATTAATGGCTTCATAAAAGTTTTTTTCTTTCTTTTTTTATTATTAAACAATTTATATTGTTATCAATTTTTGTGATGATGATGATGACGACTACTTACAGTGATGGCACACCGTTTGGTAGGTGCTTGTTGTTGTTATTCTGTTTGATGGTGGCATGTTAAAATCATGCGATGGTTACACGTTGTTATTGTTGTTGTAGTTAGCCATCATTTACATACTCGATTCTCATTCATATCTATCTCATCCTTTTGCTCTTCTCTCACCTCTCCACTAACGATGTCAAAGAAGTTACTCAATTCCATTATACAGTGATGGAAAAAATAAAAGAAACGACATACATTTTAACAATTCTAACCATACCGATAATTTTCTTCGCAAATTCTATGCGTGAAGCCTACCGTGCACGATTTGCTGATAACGGTACTTTATTTTGTTTTCAATTTTGTGCATATTTCGGCATGAATACTTGTTGCATTTGAGTGTTTTTCAATCAACCACGTTTTTGATTGCGTTAGAAACGCGATTAAATTTCGTCAAAATATTTTCCTAGAACGTGTGAAATATTTTAATTGAGGTAGTTTTTGAACATTCAAAAAAGGAAAAGGTGCCAGAATAGGAATTCTTGCGAAATTCGTCCTTTTGCATTGTTTCTAGATTCAGAAAGGGTGGTGGAGTGCATTGCACAGATGTGGAGAGAGAAGTCATGGGAAATCTCAAAAACGAATGCAAATCAATGGCTGAAATTGCGCAAATAATTCATTTTGAAGAAAAACAAGAGAATCGGAAGTACTAAGGAACGAGTTAAATGCACCTGTTACGAGCCGTAAAATAAGGAATAGGCTGATAGAACGTGATTTGAAGGCATATTCAGCAAGGAAAGTACCATTCCTCAGCAAGAAGAACATCCAGAACCGAATCAATTTCACAAAAAGACATTCAACGCGAACAAATTGGAAAAACGTCTTGTGGTCTGACGAAACAAAGGTGAATTTGTTTGGATCTGACGGAAAACCCCAAGTAAGGCGCCCCAAAAATACTGCACACGATCCAAAACACACAATAAAAACGATTAAGCATAGTGGTGGCAACATTATGCTATGGGGATCTTTTTCAGTATTCGGTATTCGGTTTGGTCCAATATATTGGGTGAAAGGTAAAATGTGTGCCACCGACTACGTTAACATACTAAATGGTATAATGCTGCAATATGCAGAGGAAGAAATGCCAATAAAGTGGGAGTTCGTGCAAGATAATGACCCCAAACACTCATCAAAACTTGCCAAAAAGTGGTTCCGGGACAACCAAATTTCTTTGATGTAATGGCCTTCACAATCACCAGATCTGAATCCAATAGAACATCTTTGGGGAGTCTTAAAAAAACGAATTGCTGGGTTTAAGTCCAAAAATAAGGAGGATTTATGGAGAAAAGTTCAGGCGGAATGGTATGCCATTGATCCCTCAATTTGTGCCAAACTAGTCGATTCCATGGATCGTCGGCGTGTCCAAGTTATAAAAAATCGTGGTAGAGCTACTACATATTAAAAAAAAAACATTCTACTAATTTTTATCAAAGACTGTTACTTAATTTCAAGTTTTTTGTTTCAATTTTTTTTCCAAGCGTAATAAATGAAGTTAATTTTGTTTATATATGGACTTTCAGAAATACCCTCTTATTTTTTTATTTTGAAATATAATGGAATAAGTAATAAATAAAAATTATAACATTGAAAAGAAAATTCATTTTACAAAAGAAAATTTGAACATTAAAGAAAAATAGGTCGTTTCTATTATTTTTTCCATCACTGTATGTATATATGGTACATACTTATACAAAGAGAAAAAGAAATCGAAAAAGACGAAAATTAAAATGTTGGAAAAAATGGAAGAAAATAAAGTGAATATTTAACACACAAAGTGTGGCCATTAAATTGAACATTGTAATTATAAAAAAGTATGCATTATAAAATGAAGATCACTATAAATTATAAAGCAGGTGAAAAAAACTTGTAGTTTGATATTTTTTATTACCTCAACATTGTTACACGCAAACGAATTGCTTTGTTGAAATTGGCAAAACTATGAAAAACTCGTTATTATTCAAATGCAAAGAACTAAAATGCACGAGAGAGAGAGAGAGAGAGCGGGGAACGAAGAAAAGAGTAGATTGTCTCGTTGCAGGTGACCACTTCAAGGATAAATGGCCACCTTGGTAGTGTGGTGAATGACTAGGCTACAGTTCCAGTAGCTTCAGTATCGATTACCAATCATTTTGGTAGTTTGATGTATGATGGGTTGATATATTATTATATTTCTCATTATACTTTTCGATATCTCAATTTTTACACTCAACATTTTCATCATCTCAACCTTTTATTTCGGGTGTATGCACTTACGATTACATACAAATATGTAATATACATATGCCCACCGGGCATTTAATAATTTCCGTAGTTTAAACATGCATACAAAGCACAAGTACAATAGGAAATTATGTAGGAAACGGAAATTATACGCATTTCACAACAAAAAGAAAAAAATAAAATATTGAAGTTCTCTTTATCTTCTTCGGCATTGTTCAAACTGTTGAAGCGGCATTAAACCATCACTTAAATTATTATTACAATACAGAATAAATAATATCTACTATGGTATTATTATGATTATTACTTTTGATAGCATCATCGTTCGAACGAACGTCTGCATTCAAAACGAACCAACAGCATTCACTTATCCAGGTTCATATGTGATACTTACGTAAAATCATCGTCATCCATAATTCGTTCACCATTCAGCAACGCTAACCTTGGTAAACTTTGATGAGGTTAGTTTTCATCGTGGAGAAATACCTAATATGGTGAGATAGCTATTACAAAACAAAATGAGAGACAAAGAGTCCCGTCGGTGAGTAGAGGTGTTTTTTACCATACATGTTTTTTACCATACATGTTTTTTCCTGCATTTTTTCCTGCATTTTTTTTCCTGCATTTTTTTTCCTGCATTTTTTTTCGATCGTATTTATATAAGTAGAATAAATTATATTTTATTGTAAAGAAAATTAAGAAATATTAATCGCAATTACGAAAAAGAGTTACGTGCGTCGAAAGAGAATAAATGAAATTTAATTTTTATTATAAAAAGTTTATCATTTTTTTATTAGCCACTATTTTTTGCTCAAGTTTTTGTTGTTGTAGCTTCCTATTTAAATTTTTTATGCAGAAATAAATCCGGCATTTAAAAAATAATTTTTTAATATTATCGGTAAATTTTTGTTTTATTTTTATTTGGTCTTAGTTTTAGTGCTTAGTTTTCCTAATTTTGTGGCAATCAGATACAGAGTAAATTCTATATATTTTTTTTTTTTTTTTTTTTTATTAATTTCCAATAGTATGTGTACATCTGTCTACATATGATAATTCATATACAACACTTAATACATTTCCTCACAGCAATTATTTGGATTTTAGTCAATACATTGATCAGTATCAATACATCGTTTATCTAGTAATTTTTGGATTTTCATTCTACTTTGTTAGATTAAATCTACTGGTCTTGTTTTTTTCAGTCTTCGCGGTTGTTCGATTTCTCTATTTGGTAATTGCGATACTTCACTGTTGATATGTTGTCTTACTGTTTCGTGGTGTTTTTTACTGTTGTTTGAAATTTCAGTGGTGATTGTAGGTATTTTTAAATCATGATGAATGTTATTGTTTGTGATGTACCAGTCCGCGTTTGCTATGCATCTTAGTATTGATGATTGTTGACGTTGTATTTTTAAAATATTGCTTTTCTTTGCTGTTCCCCATAGTTGCAGCCCATATGTCCATATAGGTTTTATTATTGATTTGTATATTAGTATTTTGTTGTGTAGATTTAAACTAGACTTTCTGTTCAGTAGCCAGTATAACTCCCGAAATTTCATTTTCATTTGCTCGCGTTTTTTTTCTATATGATAGTTCCAAGTAAGTTTACTATCTATGTATACTCCCAAATATTTGGCGACGGTGTCAATCCTAACATTTGTTCCATTAATTTTAATGGGTTGAGGATTAATAATTTTTCTTGTTGTATATATAACTTGAACAGATTTTTGTTCATTTACTTTTATGTGCCATTTGCTGAACCAGTTCGTGATTTCATCAATATTTTCTTGTAGTGTTGCTGTTGCAGTTGTAATATTTTGGTGTGATGCCAAGATTACTGTGTCATCTGCAAATGTAGCTATAAGTGAATTTCTGCTGGTAGGCTGTGGTATATCTGCTGTATAAAGGGTATATAAAATTGGTCCTAGTACACTTCCTTGCGGGATTCCAGCTGTAATTTTTCGTAGTGTGGATATTTCATTTTTGTGTCTCACATAGAAGTGACGGTCTGAGAGATAGCTTTTTATCAATTGGTACAAGCATTCTGGTAATATTCTTTTGAGTTTGTAGAGAAGTCCTTTAATCCAAACTTTATCAAACGCTTTTTCTACATCGAGATAGATCCCAGTGCAAAATTGTTTTCTCTCTAAATCCGTGAGAATTTTATGCGTTACTCTATGCACCTGCTGGATTGTGGAGTGTTTGCAGCGAAAGCCAAACTGATGATCTGGTATTGCGTGAGTTCTTTGTAAAATTGGTTGTAGTCTGTCATATATGAGTTTTTCCATTATTTTTGATAGTGTTGGTAAAATGCTGATTGGCCTATATGATGATGCTTGTGTGGCATCTTTACCTGGTTTCTGTATTGGAATTATCTCTGCCACTTTCCATAGTTTGGGGTAGTATTTTAGTCTGAGCATTGCATTCATTGTGTTTCGAAGGTATTGTAGCGCTTTTAACGGAAGTTCTTTGAGCATTTTGCCTGTTATATTGTCGTAACCTGGTGCTTTCTTGTGGCTTATTCTTTTTTTAATGCAAGTTTCAATTTCATGTACTCTTATATATTGAGTGTTGTATTCAATTGTTTGATGCGTTTCTTCAATTTCATTTAGTTGGCTTGTTATTGAGTCGTTTGAGAATATTTTTTCGTAGTAGTTAGCAATTGTTGCTGCTTTTTCCTCATTAGATCTAGCCCAAGTGCCATTTCCTTTTTTTTAAAAAGAAATTTTAAAAAAAAAAAAAAAAATTCTATATATGAATTTTATACACGCTTCTATGAATATTTTTGCCATAGAGAGAATGACAACAATGTATATAGCTCAGACAGATCAGACGATCGTTTCGGAAGCAGCCATGATTCCTCATCAGTGATCTTAGTGGTATTTCTTTGGGTTTTCAATAATCTATATAAGTTACTAATATTTGAAAAGGTAACGGTTAATTTTACAATTTTTGATTTGGATAAGAGAATTTCCGAAAGTTTTGGTGTTGTTAAATTTCTTCACCATTTACATAAATTTAAAAACCCTTTCTTTAATATTCTCCAAAAAAAAAACAGTTGGCTTTATAAGCCCCTCTGGAGAAGCTTGTTGTCAAGGTACACTTAACACCATGATCTACATACATTCTTCTTTCTTTCTTTTAATGGCACATTATTCGAATCTAAATTAAGTTTCCAGATAATGTAGCCCGACACATCTTATTCTTCGTGTAAGCTATCCAACTCTTCGTCATTTTCAGTAATTGATTTTTGGCAGTCCATAATGCCATTTGCCATTTCCAAGTAGCTGTTTTCAGTTGGTTCACAACTAAAGAAGTTTTCGATTGACGTGCTTGGGGTTTCACAGGAATCATCCAGCAAGTTTGTGTTGCGTGCATGTTGCAACCAAAGCATGTCTTTTCGTCTTCTTCGACATTTGTATTAGTACACAACTTTTCAGTATTTCTGGCTGTTGCAAGATATATTTATGGGACACAAGTATATTTTATTATATACAAGTAAGACTTTATATTTTTGGCAAAATCAGTAATATATTTATTTAAGTTCTGTAAAAAACATGCAAATAAATAGAATTTCCGCTTTTGCTAAAGATATTGTCTTATAAATACTGAACAAATATCTGAGTAGTGTGCATTTGAATTGTACAGGACTAGGATGAAGAAGTGCAACCCTGCAACACTTTTTATTGAACCAAAGAAATGCTCAGGCATATCTTGGTTCAATTTGTATGTCACCACATAATCCATTTTGACCTTTCACTCATAGACATTTACATAATTATTAAATATTTGGTAGTATTTGAAGAAAAAAGGGATGTTTTTTTAGAAGTGTGGTTTTCAATCTGGCAATACTTTTTTGGAGTTGGTCTTTTTTACAGCTGTCATTTGATTTATGCTCAGTTTGGTTTGCCATTTCATAATCAATAGACTTACTCCTGAGCGACGTTTGCAAATCGTGCTAATTTATTACCAAAACGAGATGGCCACCCATCCCGATTTTCACAAGAAAATCACTTTTGGTTGAATGGGTACGTTAATAAGCAAAATTGTCGCATTTGGAGTGATCATAATGCACTAGCCATTGTTGTGACGTCGTTACATCCTCAAAAAGTCAATGCAGAGGGAATGATTGATTGGTCCATATTTCTTCAAAGATGAAGCCGGTCATAATGTTACAGTCAATGGGGAACGCTATAGAGTGATGATTAATGACTTTTTCGTGCCTGAATTGGAGGATGTTGATGTGGGCGACCTTTGGTTCCAACAAGACGGCGTGCATGCCATACAGCCAACGAAACAATCACAATCAATTTATTGAAGAAAACTTTTGGTGAGCGCATTATCTCGCGTCGTGGGCCTGTGGCGTTGCCTCCAAGATCGTGCGATTTAACACCGCTGGACTATTTTTTGTGGGGTTATGTGAAGTCGCTTGTCTACGCAGATAAGCCCGAGACGATTGACGCCTTGGAAGAGAATATTCGGCGCTTTATTACTGACATACGGCCCCAATTGCTGCAAAAAGTGGTCGAAAATTGGGCCTCTCGGCTGGAATTTATTCGAACCAGCCGCGGCGTGGCGGCCACTTGCCCGAAATCTTTATAATAAAGCTAAATTCTTGGCCATAACATTAAATTATATGCGTTTTATTTCCTCTTGAAAACCACACTTCTAAAAAAACACCCTTTACTACATTTTTGTTCAAAAATACTACCTAAGGCAGAAGTCCCCAAAAATGCAACATTGCTTTTATGGCTAATGTCAAAATAAGAGTTCCAAAAGAGAACCGTCAACTGGCTCTCTCACCTTATTATTTCTCAATGGTTTCATGTGTTTTTTCTCTTCTTGAATAATGAAATTTTATTGTTATTCTTATGTCTTCCTTTATTTTTTTATTTTTTTTATTTTTTGATTTAAGATATATAATTTTTAAAATTATAGCTTGTCATCACAACTTGCTCGTGTTAAAAATATATTAATATTAATTTGTTGCATGCACATGGCGGCGATGATGTCGAATGTTGTAGGTACTTACTCACTCACCGTCGTCGTTCGACTTTTGTCCTCTCCCCCTCTCCTTCTCCCGGCAATCGCAATCATCGCCATCATATAATAATAATTCCATCATCTATTCTTAAGTTATTCTTGGCGCTGTTTATTGGCCTGCCATTTATTTGTTGCCGTTGTTGTAATTATTAACTATGTATTATCATTTTAATCATAGTTTTAGGTTTTAGAGCTTAAGTTCACTTTTAGTTTGGAGTGGTTAGGGTTTTTCATACCGTGGCTGTCGATATTACCACCAATGTTGAATGGTTTATAATTAAGCTGAGCGCGGTGCTTCTTAAATTATATAGGTACTGCCTTAGTACAAGAACAATAATTTTATTCAATTTTTTTTTTTTTTTTCTGTGTGTTGCAGATGAGTTTTTAATGTGTTGTTTGTTGTTGTTGTTTTACTTACTTACTTCATTAAATAATTAATATAAATGTATTCTGCTGGTCGTTTATCTTTTATGCCAAGGTCTCGGCTTTTAGAGTAACCGTTTTTGAATATAAACCATTTTGGTTGTTGTTGTTTATTGAATATTCATACCATATTATGGATATGAATACAATCTTGTTGGTTTCACATAGGTGCATTTAAAACTTTAATATAATTTATCGCAAATTACTGCAGGGCTTACAGTAACAGGTGCATTGGCATATGAGTTGCATGCTTCGTCTCGATCGATCTTTCGGCAAAGTTAAGCGGAACTTACAGAATTTAAAAGTACATGGATATGCTGTTTGGAAGATGTTATAACGTTTTCCTCACGAAATTGATTGGCACCCCAATAAACGTCGTGTCCAAAGAACAATTAAACCGTTTCTGGAAAGGAAAAGCAAATTTGTCACGAGATTTGACACGAAAATCACGATCCAATAGTTTCATTTAGCATCGTGCTCTTTGTAAAAAAGGCATTAAAAAAAATGTATCACCACATTTTTATTAATCTTACTTTACTTTAAATGGCACAACAGTTCAAAAAAATTTTTTTTTTTTTGAGTACATTCAACACACAAGGTGTTGATTGGAGGGAAGATTGATAGGTGGGAGGAAGAAGGAGGGAGAATTAGAGAGGGAATGCAATCACACAGGACACCGATAAAGAGATGAGACAGTCATTGTGGCAAGTGTTATGCCTTCATCACAATGAGCTTCAGTTTATCAGTGTCGACTATGACCAAAGGCCAAGCTTTTCGCACCCAGTCATGATGTGCGTGGTATATTTGGCAAAGTGAAAAGCTTTTCATAAGCAATTTATACTCTTCTAGGGTTGCCATTGCCCCAGCCGAGAGGTGGTGCTGTGGAGAAAATTGGTGTTTTCCTCTTTATTTTTTGTTTTTCCTGTCATTAAAAGAAGAAGAAGAAATTAAGAAGTGACCTATCAGCTCACTATTCTACCTGTTCACTAATCCACCAGTCCACAATTCTACTTGCATCACATAAATGTATGCTAAAAGCTTGGCCTAGGCCATCAATGGGCTATTTGGCCTTAGTAATAATTGTAGTAGACCTCCCCAGACCAAGTTTACTATCCAAATTATCAACTTCACCTCTGATCAAATCATCCTTTTCTAGTTTCTAAATAAATGGTTAAAAGCCTATGGGCGGAACAAACTATCATAAATGCTGAAGCGAATACCGAAATCTCGTGAAGGGAGTAATTAAATTGTTTAAAATAAATTCAAATGACAGAGAATATAAATTTTGAATAACAATAACATAACAGAAATAAGAAATTGTGTGCGTCAGTGCGACGCTTTACAGAAGTTTACTTCTTTAGAACGTTTGCGTTTTGGGTTTTCAGGTTAGGTTTAGTTATCTAATAAAAACCAGAGTATATCATAAACATTACAACCGTGGCCTAAGGAATTTTTAACGATGTGCTGATTTATGCCAACGATTAGCCTTGTATAGTTTCGTTTGATGATTCTCTGATGCCAGGTGTGCTACATCTGGGTTAACTTCATTTTGATAGTTGGCATTTCCAATGCATGAAACGCCGTCTCCTCTGCAAAATCATTATCTCCATCAAAAAATTCATACTCAAAGCATGCTACATCATTATAATTTTAACCTTACCAGCATATATAATCAAAATCAAATATTCAGGTTGTACGATCTCAACAAGTAGAAAATAGGCCACTTGCCGGACTCGTGAATGTTATGAGGTTGACTAGAAACTTGGCAAATCTGGTCTATGTTTTGTTGTGTTGATGCGAGTTGTTTTTTTCCACGGAGGATAGATATCCAGGCAATTTTTCAAGTAAATCTAATGCTCTTCTCTTTTATTGAGAAGCTTGAAGTTCAGCCACCTCAATGACTGCCTGGTGCTACATAATCTGAGGACCTTCGTCGTGACTCAATGACACATGAGTGTCGATGCAATTATTGGCTCTAATGAACTCATTTGCCATTCATGCTGTCTCTCCACCTTAGTCTTGGCGAGTTGTTTTTCAATGAAATTCGAATTCCGTTGTGCCTCAATTTGCTTGTGAAGTCTGCACTCTCGCGATCTGTCGGTGCTGGTTTTTAGGGTTTTTTTTTCACGATAGCAGTATTTGAATTTTGTTGGGCCTTAATTTTTCGACGCAAGCCTACATTCTCGCTGCCTCTCAGCCTTTTGGGTTTTCAGGTATAGAGGGCTCCTCTATCGATTGATAGAGGTCGCATAGTGAATGCATATGTGTTGCCCATCATTTATGTGTACGAGGTGTGATAAAAAAATAACCGTTATTTTCAAATTTCGTGAGTTACGTATGTTCGATTTTCGCTTTTTTTTCTGTTATGTTGGTACACATGTCTGTTATATATGTTGGCAATACCAACCATTTTGGATTGTCAGTTTGTTTTTGACAGATAAAAAGGTTAATCGTGTTTTGGTGTGCTCTTCGTTTTTTTACTATTCGAAGCAATGGATCAAAGAAACTGTATTCAGTTTTGTGTAAAAAATGAAATTAAATGCGCAAGGACATTTGAAATGTTGACTGTGGCCTTTGGCGAGTCTACTATGAGCAGAACACAATTTCAATTGTGGTATAACCGGTTTAAGGAAGGCCGAGAAGATGTCAATGACGATGCTCGTCCTCGTCGCCCGAGCACGTCAACAACCGATGAAAACATTGACGCAGTGAAGAAAATGATTTTGGATAATCGTCGAATCATTATCAGAGAGGTTGCTGATGATGTTGGCATATCGTTCGGCTCATGCCAAGCAATTTTTACGGATGTTTTAGGCATGAAACGTGCAGCAGCGAAAATTGTTCCAAAATTGCTAAATTTTAAGCAAAAACAACGTCGCTTGTGCGTAAGTTTTTGGCCAAAAACAAAACCGTTATCATGCCTCAACCACCGTATTCACCGGACTTGGCCGCCGCTGACTTTTTCCTCTTCCCAAAACTGAAGACACCGATGAAAGGAAAGCGTTTTGCTACGATTGAGGAGATAAAAGAAAAATCGAAACGGGAGCTGTTGGCGATACCAAAAAGCGCGTTTCAGAAGTGTTTCGAGGATTGGAAAAAACGCTGGCATAAGTGTATTATATCTGAGGGGGATTACTTTGAAGGGGACAAGATAGTTGTTGATGAATAAATAAATACTTTTTGAAAAAATTTAAAATAAAGGTTATTTTTTTATCATACCTCGTATATACATATGTACGCTCATTTTTTTCGTACTTGATTTATAGATGGCACTGCCCTTCATTTTCGTGATAATTTTCGTTTTGCCACGATCATCGTTTACCCCCTCGCAAATAAAAAAACTGCCAGCAAAAGGGCCCCAACTAAACCCTAGTAAATTATAACTATATACTTAACCCTTTATAATTATTAACCCTTTCTACTCCACACACTTCTTCTTTTCCACTATTGTCATAATTCAAAAGTCTATGTACAAATTACCCCAAGTAACTTATCTTATCTGTCATCTAATGCGATATATCAGCCAGGGTTGATATGATCAAACATTTAACCATGCAACAACAAACACAACAACAAAAACCAACAACATGAGAAATACTCACTCATAGCGCGTGGACAACTTCCAACCAAACTTTCGCCAATTTTTCATACAAGGTGGGTACGAATTTTGTTATTATTTTTTTCCAACCCATAAGAAAAATGATTATTATTTATCATTATTTTTCATGTTGTAATTTGCTACGACTAAAAACAAGAGAAACAGAGCAACAAAACAAAAAAAAAAAAAAAAAAAACTATACAACTATGCGCTCCGTTGAATGGTGCATGGGTGCATGCATGGTGAGGAAGGTGATTTTTATTTTATTTTGCTTTGTTTTATTTTCATATTCGCGTTCATTGCGAAAATTGAGCTGCTGTCAAGCGGTGGTTATGTTTGGAACATTTTTATGATGCCTGGCGGCATGTTAAAATTGAAAAACGCATTTGCGTGATAAATTGCAATATTTAACACTCGCCGGCGGTACGAATGAGTTACGCGGGCACAAAAACAATAACAAAAACACACAGCAACAACAGCAACAGCAACAGTAAAAACACACATGCAACACAACACTTGGTCTTTTGTGAATTGGTAACACTGCAGCGATTGTTGCTGCTGCCACTGCTGCTGCCACCGCTGCTGCTGCTGCTGCTGCTGCTGCTGCTATACAAATGAATTATTTTGTTGCGCCTTAGTAGCAAGCAGTAAAATAAACGCCAATGAATGTGGTGAAACATTCGTTGTATGTGCCGCATGCCGCACGGAATACCGTCGCCTCATACAATTTTATTTATAACGTATGGCATGTATTTATGTATGTAGGTTGGTAATCACACATACACGCATGCACATGCACTCATACATGCATGCAAATTGCAAAACAACAAGCAAAGATGCCTGCCATGCTTAATGGTATAATTTAAAGCTGCAAATTTTGTCATAAATTTGAAAGAAGAAATGATTACCACAATATGTTGTGCTGCATTTAAGTGCAATACGAATACACACACAAACAAACACACACACAAACGCACACACAAACACACACACACATACATATCGGTACTAAGTAAGTAGGAGTTTTGTTGTACTAGCTAATAAATTGCATGCTGCTTTTGTTTGGCATACAATTTTGTATATTTTTTTGTGTGTGTTTCGTTTTGAAAATGCAATGAAATTTTATAAATTTGTTTTATTCATAAATCAAAAAAAGGTGGCAATACATACATACATACAAACATATATGTATGAAGTGGTGGATTTAAAAGGGGGCGGGCGGGTGAGGCTGTGTGGGCAGAAAAACGATATTAGAAATTAAAAATATCAGGCTCACTAATTATTTTTGCAGTATGTAGCTGCTGCAAAAGTATTTCTGTTTTGATGTTTGCCCTCAGGCTAATTTTAGGATCTGATTTCGGTCTGGTTTTTGGTCTGATTTCAAACTAGAACTTTGTTCGAAATGTTTGGATCAATTCTGGTTAAGGTTTTTGTTTTAATTTTGGTCAAAATATTTGTCGAAGTTCTTATCTGAGTTTTGGCCTAAATTTTTTTTTTTTTAATTTTGTGAATTCATTCTTATGAATTTACTAGCGGACCCCATGCACGTTTCACTGTGCATAATTAGAAATGTAATTCAAAGTAGTTTAAATTTAAAGCTTATATTTATTGTAAAACTCTATGGTAAACCACATTTTTAGTTTTCTTATTATCTTGGCAATAAATGAATAATGCCTGATGGTTTGCCTACACGTGAACAGGCTACGTATAATTGTCCATGAGAAAATACTCGATATTCTAAGTTGATACCACAAATTTCCAAAGATTGACCTTGCAACACGCACTGGAAATTGTACACGTTTGAATTTGAAAGGTAAATCGGTTAGAATCATCGGAATTCGTGGTATTAACAACGTCTTCACCTTTGAATTTTCCAATGAAGATAGTTGCTATAATAACATTGACCATTAATTTTTTCACAGCAAGCCTCGTACCATTGCAAAGTTTCGGTTGATTCAAATTATGAAGCATAATAATAGTCGCACCGATTTTCAATTGAAGGTTATGCGGCGGTAATCCGGGTAAATCCAAAGAATTCAAAAATTCTGTAGGATAGTTAACCGCATCGTCTTCATTGGTAGCAGTATCAATAGATTTATACGAAACCAAAACACCATTTGGACATATTTTGGATTGTAAAGCAAAATTTAATTCATTGACAATGAGAGATACTTATTCGGGTAGTAATTTCCAATTTGTTTGGTGGAGGATTGATTTTGTTGTCAGGAGATTTCCGACAAACTTTGCCAATTACACCAAGATCAACCGCTGCCGATGAAATACATGCTTGCTACCTACTCACATTTTGCTAGTTAGTACGAATAATGTATCCAGTTCTACTTTGTAGGGTTCTTATGCTGCTATGGATATCGAGGTCCAACTAAGATCAGATTATTTTCAATAATCAGTTTACTTGATTAATGCAATAATTTACTCTGTTATGATTTATTAAATAATGTAATTATTAATCTAATATTTTAATAATAGTAAAACACATATTTATATTATGTAGACCGAGTATACCAAGTTGGTTTCGATGATTCCAAGCAAAATTTGAATATGTTTTCAGATGACTTCATCTTATGTTAAACTATTTTTCCATTTTACACAGGCAATACTTTTTAAGATCGTCATTGCTTACACATTTCGATTCCATGCTATATAAACTCAAGCGACTTACTTCGCCATTTATTTCGAATGTTTCAGTGACCTCACTATAAAGTATAGTTGCTTCAAATAGAGCCCAATTTGGTTTAGTGCGGAATACAATGCGATAAGTCTCTACGGAGTTATGGCTGCCCTTTGGCCGCCTTTGCTCGGCGCTAAAAGCGTTTTCCACAATATGCAATGTAAATGGCACGCATAGAATGGAGGCATTCTCGAAACTTGCCACATAGCCGTTGATGTGGTCAATCGCAAACTGTGCGAGTTTAAGCGCTGTCTGTGAACTCTTATTGAAACTGATATATGGAATGCAAGTGCACCAGTGATCTTCGATGGCGATATCGGCGCATGATCGATTGTGCGGCACCGCTTCTAACAGCGTTTGACAACGTACACAATCATCAGTAGGACGCAGTAGATCTAGGTTCTGGACACGTTTCGTTAGCGCCAGCACATGCTTCAGTGTCATATGCAAATCGTATGGATTCGTTAAACGATTCTTATTCATACTCAAGGCCATAACAAATTCGGGATGCTCTCGTTTCAGATATTGCGGCAGCGAAAGAAATATGAACGGCAAACGCTCCTCCAAGTGACCGGAGTGCGTTTTACGCATTGGTCCAAACCGCATACCATGATCGCTGAAGAAGATCACAATTGTGTTGTTGAGCGTAGTGAATTTCTTAATATACTCGACCATAAGATCATCCATCGCTGAAGTATCACCGATCGAATTGTGACTGAATGTGTTCGTCCAGAATAAGCCGAAGAAGGGATCGTTTTTGAAGCGCTCTGCAAATTCGATTGCGTAATCATAGACGAATTCGGCCGAATGTTTATAGCCCAAACATAGGACTAAGCCCGTTCGACGCTGCAGTGGCAAATGCTGTTCAGCACCAAGAAAAAATGGCCGTAAATAGTAATCGACCGGTGGCTTCTCGAATCCCACTTTTTCATAGTTGAATGTATTAATGCTGGCGTCGTCCTCGGCGTATGCAGTCACATAGCCGTGCTCGCGAAACGTATCCCATATGAATGTGCAGTTGTGTAACCCGCGGAATATTTCGGGCGCACATGTCTTGTCAATGCTCGTTTTGTTGCGCCCCGTTAGCACCGCCATAAAATTGGGAAACGTATTGTCCGCAATCTTATTATAGCCACTCATCTCGAACCATTCATTGTAGTGCAGGAACCGGGCGGTCTTGGGCATTGCGCGTATTAAATTGATACGGGATACACTATCAATGCCGATCATTAGAACATTAGGAGGTCGCCGCCGCTGGGATTGCTGCTTGACATTGACGTTATTACAATTGTCCTTTTCTGCCCACATCGCGAGACGTTCACGTATATGCTGGCGTTCCGGTATCATAGCATGACCGTTCTTATAAATTTGCTTACTTCCAACGTTACATTTCACCAGAATATTGTCTATAGTTGAGGGTAATGTAACTTTTCCCTTGAAGTGCGTGCACTCGCTTAAGTTCACATCTAGATCAGCTTTATCTCCATTTCCATGACGTTCAATCGATTGATAGCAACAGTATAGAAAATTGGGTGTAAAACTAAACGATGAAATATTTTCCTCAATTATTTCGAGAATGTACTGTTTCGCCTTGGCATTGTAGGTGACACGTGACAACGGTTTTAAGGTGGAACATGGCTTATATGCTTCACGTTTGAAATATTTCATTATCTCTGTCGAATACGGATCAATGTAGGGCATTCTACAATTTTCACTCCATACGAAATATCCTTTCACGCCCGCCACATGAGTAAAATGCAGTAGAGCATCGGGTTTATCTGTGCCGTTGGAGTTATCGTTCTGCAGCACTAGCTTTACATGAAGTATTGTCAACAGAGCAAGACTTAGTAAAATCAGGCAATACTTTCGTCGCAATAACTTCCACGGACATATAAAGAATTTAGTTGATTTTGAATATAGTCCATGGGTGCAAAATTTATAATTCGACACAATTCGTTGTGGTAGACATTTTGATCTTTCTACATCACATTTACCCATTGCCGTTGTAGAAACAACGAATTTTGAAGATTTTGTTCTTGTTGCTTCAACATTATCGGGTGAATCATCATCAGGATCGGAGACGCCAATGCCGGAGCCTAGTCGAGCGTATGTCTCCTTTGTAGGTTTCTCCGAATTGTTTGACTCTTTCACCATATTCCAAAAGTATTAGTTTTATACGAAGTTTGAGGTATATACATATGAAATTGTAAATATTTAAATATTATATATGAATTGTGACGTAAAAATCTAGGGTGACTCTTAAGACTTGATTATGCATACGTAGCGTAACGTAAGGTAGTGCGACGTAAACAATCTATTGCAGATATAACTCTACGCTGTGTTACGATTGCGTTAATCACTTTCGCCCATATCATTAATATCAGGTGTACAAGTCGGAAACCGGTATATTTTTAAAAAAAAATACACGTTTATTTAAGAAAAATGGGTTTTCATTCAATCTTCAAAGTAATGGCCATTGGTTGTTACATATTTTTCCCATCTCTCTGGCAATTTGTGAATGACTCGCCAAAAAAAATGTTCGTTTTTTGAGTCCAACCAGTCATCGATTCATTTTTTCACATTTTCGTACGAATCGAAGTGCTGCTCAGCAAGTGCGTGCCCCATTGATGAAAATAAGTGGAAGTCAGATGGAGCCAAGTCTGGTGAATAAGCCGCATGGCGGAGGGCTTCCCAGTTGAACGAATCTACCAATTCCCGAGTCTGTTTTGTTCGATGTGATGGCGCATTGTCATCAAGAAAAATCACTTGATATTCTGGACGTTTTTGGTTCAAATCGGCCAATTGTTGTTGGTAGCGTTGACCAGTAACTGTTTCACCTGGTTTCAGAAGGTCAAACCAGATAACACCTCGTTGATCCCAGAAAACGCAGAGCATTGTCGATATTGACTGTTTATAGAGTTTAGAGAGCTTAATTAAATATTAGCAGATTTTCACAAACTCAATTTTATTTACCACCCTATTAAATGTCAAATATTTAAATGAAGCATTAATCATTTATGGTACAAACGCAGAGACAGAGCAAGCGACTGAGCCTAAGGCAATGAATCCGTTCATGCAGCATGATGTTTCAACTTTAACCATTCTCAATTCGTTTCGTTCATTCATTCGATACACATTTTTCAATTCACAATGAAATTGTGTAGGCAAATTAATAATGCATGCAAGGTACTGGCTGAATAGCAGCAGCGGGGGGGCGGCATTAACAGTTGAAATCCCTTTCAGCACTTGTGGTGCATACCACAATGTTGCATGCAACGTTTATGAATGCAAGTCCAATTTTTAAGTTGCTGCTAGTTGCTAGTTGGTACTATCTCGACCGCTTGCTACTCGTACAATTATAGTTGCTGCTGCTATTGCTGTTGTTGTTGCATACAAACAAAAATACCCTTGCCCAACTTACGACAAACTGCCGAGCCGCACCGCACTGCACCGCACCGCACCGCACCCTACCATCATGTTATGTGTATAGTTTATCTTATTATTCCGACTCAATTCCTTGTTAAATATATTCCTTTCATTGCTGTGTATCCGAGTATGCGTTGCGAATTTGAAATTGTTGGTCATTTGGTCCAATATGTTGGCTGTGACTGACGACTCTGCATTTGAATTTAGTTATGCCGGTAGAATATGGTACATACAATGCATAGTTTGTGTGTATTCCTTCTGCCACTTGATTATGTACGAGTATGTGCAGAAACTCTTATGTGCCCTCGTTGAAAAAATTCGTATTTTTGTTGATTAAGTCACAGGGAAAACGTGCCGAATTTTCCAGCATAAATTCGTCTCCCTACTAACGATTTCCGCTGCGTGTATTCACGTAAGCATCCACAGCATACATACGCTCCTATAGAACAATAATTTAGCATCCATCTGCTGATGTTGTTGCTGCTGTTGTCCGTTCATGCAACATGCCTTGACAATATTGACTGCAATAATAGAATTGCCAAAAGCGATGCGGTTGTTGTCATTGCTGCGGTTATATTGCACGGACGTTGATTAGGTTATTCGAAAATTTCAATTTAAAATCGATGACATTTCGATTACTCTTCGCTTTGTAGGTTGTTGTTGCTGTTGGTGCTGCTACTGCGGCTGCTGTGGCTGCTGTGACTGCTGTATTGTGTGTGAGGAGTGAAAGGAGATTGTTATTTTGACATATGTACCAATTTCTGCAGCATCCTCGAACTGTACCCGTACCTGACCCTGACTGTCAGTAGGTTTTCATTTTTCGAAACGTTCAAGATTTGACAGTTTCGCATTTGTTTCGAATTGCTGGCAATTGTTTTTGGCTACTGCTGAACGTATTTGTATTTGTATTAATAAAGTTTAAGTTGTTAGTAAATTTTTGAATAAAAATTCAGATATGTCTCAACTGTTCAATTAATAATGCCTCAGATCCGGCGCTAGCTAGTAACAGCCGATATCGGGTGGGTCTTTAGTAGTCGGAGAGAGCTGAAACCATGAGAGCTGAATATATGACGGCGTGGCTTAATTAGGAGCCTAAGAATGAATGCCCCCGAATGCGATACCAATCCACACGACACAGCATCCCTTCTCTCATCTCCCGATTTCACCACTATCCTTTTGTAGACGAATTCGGCTTCCTTTGCCTCGAACACATTAATAATGACTAGGTTAGATTAGGTTAGGTTAGAGTGGCTGCCCTATAGTAGGACACACTTAGACTAGAACGGCCAATTGTTAAACCGGTTCCGGACGGCAGAGTAGCAATTTGTTATCACTTTTTGGCTTTGCCATTGGCTGCCAAATGTTGTACTTGTACATTTTCTTAAAATTCGCATTCAGTATAAGAAAAAATTAGTTTCAGAGTTGTATATTTTCATAAATTATCTTATGAAAATATACAACTCACAATCTTATTTTTTTAAGAGCTTAATTTTTCTATATTCAAAAAAAAAAAAACATTGACATTTTATAAAAGTAAATGAAATTTTTATTTGGATCGATAAATCAATTCCTGCCATTTACTATTTAAAGATAATTTCACTTAAATGTTGCCCGCGGCTACGCTTGGTCCATTCTGAAGGTCCAATTTTGGCACACTTTTTCACACATTTCGGGCGGAATCTCAACAATGATGCGTTCAATGTTGGCTGCCAAAGCAGCAATCGTGCTTGGCTTGCCCCTATAGACAAGAGACTTAACAGCTCATGGATAGTAGCCCATAGAGGGCCTAGACCGAGCTTTTCGCGAGCGAACTTAGTTTGTCTTATTTTTAGTTTACTTTTACTTAGCTTAAAACAACGGTTTAAGTTTCCAATTGTCCAAACTTAGGAACCTGAGTTCAGTTAGATTGTCTTCTACTTAATTCATTTTTTATAGAATGCATTCCTAATTCTGGGCAATGTATGTAGTTCTGTGTCATTTTTCTTTTTAGAACTCATCCTTTTTGTTTGTCTTGCCTTCTGCTCTTCTCAGAAAGATACTTTCTGTACGAATTTCTTTTGCTACTTTTCCTTTCTCCTTTGTATTTCTTTTTGTTTATCTTCCCTCTGTCGGTTTTCTCTTCATTACCTGTTTTACCATTTCGATCTACCTTCTTTTTATCTTCCCTTCTGTCACTCTTTATTTTTCTCTGTTCGTCTTTCTTCTGTTCGTCTTTTTTCTGTTCGTCTTTTTTCTGTTCGTCTTTTTTCTGTTCGTCCTTCTTTTGTTCGTCTTTCTTCTGTTCGTCTTTCTTCTGTTCGTCTTTATTTTGTTCTTCTTTTTTTTCTTCTTTGTTCTGTTCGTCCTTCTTTTGTTCGTCTGTTCTTCAGTTCGTCTTTCTTCTGTTCATCTTTATGTTGTTCTTCTTTTTTTTTCTTTTTTCGTTTGTTTTTCTTGTGTTCGTTATTCTTCTGTTCGTCTATCTTCACTTAGACTTTCTTCTGTTCGTCTTTCTTCTGTTCGTTTTTATTTTGTTCTTCTTTTTTTCTTTTTTGTTCTGTTCGTCTTTCTTCTGGTTGCTTTTCTTGTTTTCGTTATTCTTCTGTTCGTCTATCTTCACTTAGACTTTCTTCTGTTCGTCTTTCTTCTGCTCGTCTTTCTTCTGTTCGTTTTTATTTTCTTTTTCTTTTTTTTCTATTTTGTTCTGTTTGTCTTTCTTCTGTTTGTTTTTCTTGTTTTCGTTATTCTTCTGTTTGTCTCTCTTCACTTAGACTTTCTTCTGTTCGTCTTTCTTCTGTTCGTCTTTCATCTGTTCGTCTCTCTTCTGTTTGTCTTTCTTCCGTTCGTCTTTCTTGTGTTCGTCTTTCATCTGTTCGTCTTTCATCAGTTCGCCTTTCTTCCGTTCGTCTTTCTTCTGTTCGTCTTTCTTCTGTTCGTATTTTTTCTGTTCGTCTTTCTTCTGTTCGTCTTCTCTTCTGTACTTCTTCTTTTCGGACATTTTTTCCGTTCACCACCCCTTCTGTTACTCTTCCCTAGCATCCATTTACCTTTCTGGTAGTTTTTTCTGTCCCTCTTTCCCTCTGTTTCCTGTCTCCCTGTTTTAAGCTTTTCTTTATATTCGTCTTCCTTTCGGGATATTTTCCCTTCTATGTTTTCTTTTTATTTCTGTTATTCTTTCCCTTTTGCCTCTTATCCCTTTCTTTAATCTTCCATTCTGGTATTTCTATTTCTCTCCCTCTTCGATTTCCCCCATTTTTCGTACCTTTCGTCTTCGATTCTTTTCATCTTCTCTTCAATCCCTCTTACTTTATTCTCTCCGTTTTTCCGCTTCTCTCTCTATGTATCTTCTTCTTTCTTCGCCTTTCGTTTTTTCTCCATTCTGGTAATTTTTCCTTTTATCTAGTTTCGCTTTTTTCGCTTTCTTCTTGATCGTCTTCCCGCTTCTTTCTTTCGTCCCTTCTCTCACTTTTTCTCTCTAACCATCTTCCATCTACGAGAGTTCAGTACCTGAGAACTGGGATTTTTTTCTGGCTTTGTTTAAGCTGCTTAATGCATGAAAAGGCCGTGTCTTAAATATCCTCTGAGGATATATTAATAGCGCCCAGTACTCTAATGTCGGCTTGGCAGTCTATAAGTATTAAATATTATTATATTTTAACCCTTAACATGACGTTCAAATGTCTCTATTTTGTGAGGATTCATGCCGGCATCCAATGTAAGATTCTGATTTACTATGACCTGTTTTCCCCCACTGTTATTCTCATAAGTTCCGTTTTGAGTGTTTCCATGCATTCCTAATATGAATTGAAAAATGAATGCTCTTTGGTACCGCTGCTGTTTCCTATTGAGAACTGCATATACTAAACCGGTGGAAACGTTCTTGTGATACAACCATCAATATTTTTGATAGTACCAAGGACTGATCCAGATTTTCCGGAAACTTAAGACTGCTTCAGATAATTCTTCACTGAGAAAAACACTACATTTCTAATGGAACGAAACCATTTCGGCTCTTACTTGTTTTCCTCTTCAAACTTTTCCCTCCTAAAATCTCACGACACAAATTCACGGAGTGCGGAGAAGAGTAGCAAATCTTGTCGACTGCCGACATGAGCATATGCCCTTGTGTACCTTGTATACCTAGCAGCAGTACTTCTGCTACACTGCTACCTCAAGCATTCGCAAGAAGTTGAAACGACTGACCTGCCTGCTTGCCTGCTTGCCTGCCTGCCTGCCTGCCTGGCTGGCTGGCTGCCTACCTGCGCATGCGCAAACTTTATTCGCTCCTGTAACTATAAACTGCAACTCGTATTTGAATCGGATTCATTCATATACAATAATTTACTTTATCTCGCTTGCAAATACACGAAATAGCGCCTTCGGACAAACGACCATAAAATGTTGACATAAATTCAATTTGATTTATGATTGCATTTAAAACGCAATCAATGCGAAAGATAAAAGTCGCAAAGTCGCACAAAGAATGCGCAAAATGAATAATGTGGTACAAAACGCGGTTGCAAGCGCAGAGTGGCGGTGTCGGTGACGGTACGAAGAGCAATTGGTAGCATAGTCGATAATATGTACGTACAAGCAACAACAGCAGCAGTCGCATGACATGACGACACGTTGGTCGCGTCCGACGCGTCCGATTTGAATAAGTGAAAATATTGCATGCAGTCGAAAAAGCATAAGCTAGAGACGGGTTGCTTTACATGCGCTTGACTGACTGACTGACTGCCTGCCTGCCTGCCTGCCTGCCTGGGTGACTGTTTTACTGTTTGCCTCCCAGTTGTTGTTGGTTGCATTTTAGAGCGACCGCGCTGAAGCTATCGTCATCGTGCTGCTGCTAAGCTCACTGTTGCCGACCAAATGATTTTTTCGGTCATCCGAGTATCAACCAGCAACAACTTCAACAGCAACAACATATTTGCATACAGCCAACCGCTCTGTTTCGGTTGCTGGCTAGCTCACTGGGGACTTGTTGCTTGGTTGGTTCGCTGGTTTAACTTAAACTTAAATTGCAGCCGCCGTTGAACCAACACGAATTAGCACATTTGCGTGGCTCCTTTGCTCTGGTTGTTGTTGTTTTTTGATTTTAAGCTTCACTTTCACAAAAGCCTCATTGTTCAAATTGCAAATTGCTTAGCTTAAGTTCGATTTACGGATTTCTGCTGTTGTTGTGTCTGTTGCTGTTGCTGCTACGATAAAATTGTTTAAAATTGACATTTGAAGTGCTGTAAAAATCCTTTCGACATTTTATTGCCTGTCAGTTGTTTAAAAAGTGGAAAGGTGCAATTTATGAATGTATGTGTGTGTGTGTGTGTGTGTGTGTGTGTGTGCTATGTTAAATAACTTCAACAACAACCAACAATGATGACGACGACGGCAACTACAACGATGGCGAGTCCTCAAGTGGTAAGCATGCAATTGTTGCTGCCACATTGATAAATATGTTGTAGCGGATTTGTTGTTGTTGCTGTTGTATTGCCATTCAATACTATTTGCATTATTAAGATGTAATCTTATGAAAGGCGGTTAATTTAGCTGATGTTAATTTGACATAAAGACTTAAAGTGAAAACAATTTCACTAGACAGATGGTGTCTAGTGACGGTAGAAATTGTTGTTCTTTTCGAATTCTTGCACACTTTATTTGACATGAAAGTATGGATTTTGGCGGTCGACCTCCAACTTTCAGTTTTGATCCTTAAGACGGGTTCCCGAGAATGTTTGAAAATTTCTTTTTTTTTTTAATAAAATATTAGTTTTGTATCTTAAGAATGTAAAGTTTTATCCGATCATATCCCAATTGACTTCAAGTGACTCTACTCGACTTCAACTGACTTCCAGTCGTCATTAACTCCATGTAAATCCAATTGATATCAAGTGAATCAAATGCACTTTAAAACCCCATTTGAGTAAAACTGACTTCAAATGGCTGCAAGTGACTTTAAGTCACTTCAATTGCATTTAAACCGAAATTGAGTTTAAGTGACTCAAATCCACTTCATATCCCAATTCAATCCGAGTGACTACAAGTGGCACCAAGTGACTTTACATCCCAGTTGACTCCAAGTGTATTCAAGTGACTCCAATCGACTCCAAGTCCTCATTAACCCCAGGTAAATCCAATTGATTTCAAATGACTTAAATTCACTTTAAATCACAGTTGAATAAAATAACTTCAATTGGCTCCCAGTGGTTTTTAGTCAGTCTAATTGAATTCAAGTTACTCAAACTCAATTCATATCCCAAATGAATCCAACAGCAGCAGAAACTCATTGAAACCATTTCAAGTGATTTCAAGTGAATCCAAGTGACTTTAAATCCCAGTTGACTCCAAGTGATTTCAAGTGACTCCACTTCAAAACCAATTGAATGAAAGTTATTTCAATTGACTCCACGTGACTTCAAGTCACTCCAAATGACTTCAAACCTCAATTGGTTTCAAGTGACTCAAATTCACTTCATATCCCAATTGAATCTAACTGACTTTAAATCCCAGTTGATTTTAAGTGATTCCAATTGAATTCAAAAGTCTTTAAATCTCAAATGACTTAAAGTACATAATTTCGAGAGACTCCACTCGATTTTAACAGACTTTAAGTCCCAATTAACTACAAGTGACTCCAATTTATTTCAAGTGATTCAAATTCACTTCATATCCCAATTGAATCTAACTGGCTTTAAATCCCAGTTGATTTTAAGTGATTTCAAGTGACTCCAATTGAATTCAAAAGGCTTCAAATTTCAAATGACTTAAAGTACATAATTTCAAGAGACTCCACTCGATTTCAACAGACTTCAAGTCCCAATTAACTACAAGTGACTCCAATTTATTTCATGTGATTCAAATTGACTTCAGATACAAATTGACGTCATGTGTCTTCTTTTGACTCTAAATTACTTCAAATGGCTCCAAATGAATCAAAATCTCAATTGACTTCAAGTGACTCAAGCTCAATTCATTTCCCCAATTGAATTTACGTGACTCCAAGTCACTCCAAATGCCTTCAAAGCTCAATTGACTTCAAATGACTCAAATTCACTTCATATCTCAATTGAATCCAAGTGACTGCAAGCGACTCAAAGTGACTTTAAATCCCAGTTGACTCCAACTAAATTCAAGTGACTCCGATCGACTTCAAATAACTTCAATTCATCATTACCTCCAGATAATTACAAATGATTTTAAGTGGTTCAAATTCACTTCAAATCCCAGTTGAATAAAATTGACTTCGATTGACTCCAAGTGGCTTTAAGTCACTCCAATTGACTTCAAATGACTCAAATTCACTTCATATCCCAATTGAATTCACTTCATCTAAGTGATTTCAAATGACTTTAAATCCTAGTTTACTCCAAGTGATTTCAAGTGACTTCAATTGAATTCAAAAGACTATAAATATCAAGTGACTCCAAGTAATTTCAACTGACTCCATCCAACCGATTTCAAATGACTTCAAGCCCAATTAACTAGAAGTAACTATTTCAAATTGACTTCAAATACCAATTGACGTCAAATGGCTCCTATTGACTCCTTGTTATTGTACTTCAAATGGCTCCAATTGGCTTCAAATCTCAAATGACTTCAAATATCTTTAAGTTACTTCAATCGCCTAAAAATTACCTTCAGTTTTAATTAACTCCAACTGACTCCAATTGATTTCAAGTGACTTTGGATCTGTGTGATTGCATTCCCTCTCTCTACCTTCCTCCTACCTATCAATCTTCCTTCCATTCAACACAATGCTCTGCATTCATAGGGGTACACCCTGAGTGTTGAATGTATCAATAAATAAAAAAAAACGTTTATCGTTACAAAATACCGAGAACTTTCGCTATACCTTCAAGTGCCATACAATCGTAAAGCAAAATTCAATAAGGAATCGACAACATTTTGTAAAATTCCACGGTCCACGTGATACGTTCACTGCTCAGCCTACGTAAGCTTGACCTAAAAATTAATGAAAGCGGCAAAGCTGGTAGTAAATTATTTTCCTATCCCATTGTATTTAAGGTAAGTATCTTTGCTAACGGTTTTATTTCGATTGTTAAAAATTAACAAAAAGTTTTACTGTGACACAAAAAAAATTTACATATTAATTATTACCTTGTTTCAATGCCACTAATTAACTAAAAATATATCAACATAAAAATGTTATTAAGTTTTGCTTTTAAAATATGGCATTTTAATGCCATATTCACCAGACACACAACACTGTGCTCGCTATAAAACCCCACCGAAACTAAGTAGTATGAGAAATTTAACAGTAGGTGGTGGTGGTGGTGGTGTTGATGATTAAAGCTAATCACATTAATGCATGAAATTAATAAAGACAATTAAAAACGAAACGAAACACCAAAAAACAATAACAAAATTTTAATATTAAATTGATGCAAAACTTTGTCTTTGCTTTTGGTTTATTATTGCGAGTAGTAGTAAAATTCCAACAAAATCAAAAACCCCATAAAATTTATTGAAATTATATAAGTGTTGTTGGTAACATTTTTGTGACTTTTTTTTGGGTGTTAAATGATACGATTTTCTTACGCGCTGAAACATTTTTATTTCATCACTTTGGGTTACGGATATCTTGGTTGCTTCAGTTGGCTTTTTGCTTTGATCAAGATCTATAATATTTTATGCCCACATCTTCAAAGCTAATTAGCATACATAAAATATGCTAAAATAGCTTAGCTATAAATTAAAATCATTGTTTCGATGCTTCGGTTCAGCTTTTAAATATATATACAATTTTTATGACATTTTAATGTATTATGAGATTTTCGGTATTTTTCGTGTTTATTACCAAATTTTATTTTATCACGTTAGTTTTTTTATTGCTCTTATAGTTACTAAATTAATTATGACCGCGTCATTATGAAATGAGAATAAATTTTCGCGTTGGCACATGATTAACAGCAGCGGTTGGATGGATGGATGGATGGATGGGTGTGAAGAAGGCCGAGAACCTGACCTACGAGTGCAGGACAGTTCCTCAAGCACTCAGGCTATGTAGCCCGTTGTACTTAAGGCCTAGGAAAAGAAGAAGGGGTGACAGCAAGTAAGGGGTTAGAGAAAAAGAAGGAAAAAGTTGAAAAGGGGGTTATAGGGGGACTTTGTTCTCTTCCGCAAACTATCCGGATTCTCTCACAAATCTCAGAAGATCGCAGAAGTGAACTTTGTCCATTCCTGTGACATCGCAACCCAAAATGCGCCATCTCGTTCTGGCAAAGGCGGGACATGTGCAGAGAAAATGCTCTGTGCTGTCCACCTCCTCCTGACAAGATGTGCAGGTCGGGTCCTCGATGATGCCGATGGTGGTCATATGTTGGCCCCATGGATTATGTCCTGTGATGAGTCCCAACATTCGGCGCAGGTCCTTCCTTCCTAATTTAAAAAGGAATTCTGCTGCCTTCCTGTTTGGACAAATCACAAAACTTAGATGTTTAGACTGGACCAGCGTCTCTTATGTAAATCATTAGCATAAGATTTTATCCAATGCCAAACTGGAACAGCAGCGGTTACTTAACAAAGAGATATCCCAATGAATGGGGTGTCAATTAGAGCGCTCTAAAAGATGACACTATGTTTGCGGTGTTGAGCGCGAAAGAGGCACAAGTCACGTTAATTTTTAATCAATTCGTCCCCACTTCTGCTCTACAGAACTCAGAAAACATGATTATGGAAAAGAGTATTTGACTGGCAACTCATGGCGGTGAGTCCGAATTAAGCGTGAGCCGACATTGACTGATAGAATTTTAAGTATTAGTAAGCCATTAGACCATTTAAATCCATTTTAGAAGTTTTCTAACTTGGGCCAATTTTGCACTCAATTTAATCTAAAGTGAAAATCAAAACAAATTACCAGTAAATTCAAAAAAAAAAAACTACATAAATGATTAATAAAAATATGCATTTCAAAAAAATAAAACTTTTAAATAAATAATACAACTTAAAATTCAGTGGATGTATTGTGTACCACGGTGCGTATGAGTGATAAACAATTATTTTGTTTAGGTGATGATGATGACGCGGTGTTTCGTTTTATGCTTTTCAAATACTAGATAAGATAATATACTCGCATGCATACAGTAAATGAGAGAAAAAGCGATAAAAAAAGGGATAAGAAAAGGGGGGAGGAAAAGGGGAACGGATCCCTTCCGTCTTCCCAATCTACTTGCATAGCTACTTACATCAGCTGAGGCACTGCTGATCCAAGAACAAATTATTCTAGCAGCATAACTCTTTGTTTCTAGTAGAGTTCCAAGAGCCACGGAAGTTTTCGTGGTAAGATTTTGGTAAGGAAAATTACTCGAAAAGTTCTTTTGACAACGATTTTAAGGTTAAGCGTAGCAATTTCGTTCTTTTCTAAACAGAGTGAGTCAATTTTATTGTGGTGGCCCTTTAATTCACAAGCATTTGCAATAAGGAGACACTAACCTGTAAGAAATCCTATTAGTTCTTTGATTTCTTTTCCTATTCCATTCAAGATTCTGGGAAGGATTAATTTTGGTCAAATTATACTCTGTGAGTTAATTGAAGAGAGATCTCTAGACACCACACCACAAAAGCACAAACTTGTTCTATAATGAAGAAGAAGCACAACTGAGTTCCTTTCTTGTGTAATTGGTCAGCATTTTCATTTTCTTTATAACCATATTGTCCTGATATATAATGAGGAATTTCTAGAACAGGCTTAGAACAGATTTTCAGTACGTGAGTAAATAAATATATGGTTCACTTCAAAGATGTGATAAAACCACGACAAAAATTCAAACCGAAAGGAGACCAAACTCAGTCCGAAATTCAGACTAAATCTCAAACCAAAAATTCCGATCAAAACTCAGAAAAAAATACCAAAAAGGTGTGCAAATTTGGAAAATAAGAAATCCCTAACCTATTTTATGTGGGTAGGTTATGCCAATCCGTTACTGATAAGCTTCTCCTTCCTCCAGACCGAAACACCGTTTTTAAAGGTTTTAATGTCATTAATTTTAGATGTGCAAAACTATCTTCACTTAGTTTCAACTGGATTTCTGATTTAACTTATGATAATTCATTATAAAGACAAACACTTATTGAAGTTTACTTTTTTAGAATTGTTTTTATAGTTATGAGATGAAGGGAAGCGCCCTCTGTCAATCAAGTATGAAAAAAATGAGCATGCATATGCACGTAGTGGTCGCTGTGGCGTAGTGATAGTGCTTTGGATTGCTACACAAAGTGCCCGGGGTTCGACACTCGGCACAGGCAAAATCAAAAAGTAGAACAAATAATTTTTCCACACGGCACCACCTCTTGGCAGGCAATGGCAAACCTACAAGAGTGAAAAGCTGTTCACTTTGCCATTCAGATTCGGCATAAAACTGTAGGTCCTTCCATTCATGTACAAAAATATAACATGCACAACATGAGTAGATGCGAAAAGCTCGACCTAGGCCCTCCATGAGCTGTTGTGCCATTAAAAGTAATTAATATGCACGTACACATAAATAATGGGCAGCACATATGCATCCACTTTGCGCCCTCTATCGAGCCTCTATCAGTTAATAGAGGATTCTGATTCGCATATGATTGTGGCGCTGGCCAGTTGTTTCTAGTAAAAGTTGACATTTCAAACAAAAATTTTTCATTTCAAACAAAAATCATTAGAAAATTGTAGAGCTGAAAGAATCACCGAATGTAGACTGCAAAGAAAAACGCGAAATGCGCCCTCTATCAATCGAGTATGAAATCATATTCGATTGATAGAGGGCGCTGACCCGCGGATGAATCAAACTTAATTGATAGAGGGCGCTGAGTATGAATCATACTCAATCTCAATTGATAGAGGGCGCTGCCCATTAGTTTCTAGTAAAGTTTTAAATTTCAATCAAAAATTTTATATATCAAAAAAAAATTGTTAGAACTTTCTAGAGCTGAAAAAATGAGCAAGTATAAGTAGACTGAAAAAAACAAAAATAAAATAAACGCGAGGCACAAACAAATGGCGATTGTTTTACGATAAAATCTCCAGCAAAAACTGCAGCTGAGAGACAGCGAGAATGTAGACATCCATCCCAAAATGGAGGCTCAACAAAATTCAGATTCTACTATCGTGAAAAAAACGCAAAAACCAGCACCGAGAGATTGCGAGAGTGTAGACTTCGCAAGCAACTTGAGGCACAACAGAATTCAAATTTCATTGAAAAACAACTCAACTTGAAAACAACAACAACAAATACTAATGCGGAGAGACATCCGGAAAGGCAAATGAGTTCATTAGAGCCAATAATTGCATCTCAACACTCATGACATTGAGTTTCGACGAAGGTCTTCAGATTATACAGCACCGGGCGGTCATTGAGGTGGCCGATTTCCCAGCTTCTCAACGAAAGAGAAGAGAGAGAGGCAGACGATTTACTTGAAAATTTGATTGGAAAACTTTCCTACGTGCAAAGAAAACAACTCGCATCAGCACAACAAAACATAGGCGAGATTTGCCAAGTTTCTAGTCAACCTCATAAAATTCGTGAGTACTCAGTTCGGCAAGTGGTCAATTTACCACCTCTTGAGATCATACAACCTGAATATTTTAATGGTCATGATGATGATGACGGTAAGATTATAATTATTTATAATTATAATGATGTAGCAAATAAATTCGCATGCTTTGAGTATGAATAACTTGGTGGAGATGCTTATTTTGCAGAGGAGAGGGCGTTGCATGACAATCAAAATGAAGTTAATCCAGATGTAGCACACATCTGGGATCAGAGAATCATTAAACTGAACTAAACAAGGCTTATCGTTTGCATAAATCAATTTGCATATAAACAATTTCAAAACATGTTCGTTCAAAATAGGTTCGGCCCCGTCTGTAATGTCTGCGATAGACTCTGGGTTTTACAAGTTTACGAAACCTAACCTGAAAACCCAAAAAGTAAACGTTCTGAGCAAGTAAACTTCCCACTGATGCACTAAATTTTTTATTTAAGTTTCCATTTCGCAACCAATCATAAACAAGTAGCACAAACAAAAAAGTAATAAATTAAACAACATTTCATGCAAGCAATAAATTATAACTATACAAATTTGTGTGTTTTGCTGTGATTATGCAAATTATTGGTGCACATTTGAATAATATACGAGTTGTTAATTTCACTATAAATAATGCAAATGTCATTTATAATTTCAATGGGGCATAAATACGAAATGAAGCACGGCATACAAAATCAGAAAATCTGAAACCAAATTGAACTGAACTGAAAACATGTGAAATTTTATTGAATACAAAAATAGTTATGTACAAATTCGTAAATTATTAGCCAAATGACAAAAATAATCGTTAACTTGTGGCATGTAATTAGGAAAAAAAAAACACACACACACACACAACAACATTGTAAGCGGAGCAGCAGCAGTTAATGCAAGCCAACCAGTCTAACTAAAACAAATAAATAAAAAAAAGGTAAAGCTGTCAAAACTCATTAACGCTCCTAAGACACCAAATCAACATGTTGAGTCAGGTAAATAATACCGAAATGCAACAACAAAGAACAAGCAAAAAAATCTCAATAAAAATAATTTATGTTAATTGCAATGAAAACAACAATAATATGAAATTAAAAAATCATCACAATGGAAAAATCTTAAAAAAAAAAGCCAACAAAATGATCAAGACATGACAAAAGTATTTAACACAAATATTAGTCAAAACTGCCAGCGACAACAACAGCCAACAAACAGCAACCAAAACTAATCACCACCATCAACACCCATTAACACAAACAACAACCACATATGGTATGTATGTAAATATTCAACAAATATCAGCGAAATGTCACAAATGCTACGAGCCCACATCTGAGTTAATATTTTATTGCTACAGATTCAATCAAATCACACAAAATACACGCATTGAACCTTTTCAACAAATTATGCAAATTAACAACAATTTTAGTGATTTTTTAATATTAACCCTTGTGTGAGCAACGTGGTATCCGGGTACCTTTTTCGTTTTCTATACGTACATGGTGTCGATATGTAAACATTGAATTATTTTAAGATTTATCCACCCATAGATTTGAGGAAAGAGGTTTTTGAAACGTCAAACGTCAGTTAACCATAAATCGCTTCACACCGAAATAAAACAGCCGAAATAGTGACGCTGTACATTGAAAATAGTCGGTCAATTGTGTTAACCCAACGTGCATATCGTCCAAAAAATATCGTTGCCAACAAACATCGTCTGGCGCCAACACTATTCGTCGTTTGGTGTCGAATTTTGTTGAGCGCGGAACAGTGGGAGATCGTCGACAAGCCGTCAACGCCCAAGACAAGACGTTCCAATGAACTGGTTTGAAGCGTTGAGAGAGAGCGTTGCCGAGAACCCACATATATTGCATCGTCACCACTCTCCGCATTTGGCGTCCGTGTAATCACCTTGCGGCACATTTCGAAGGACGATTTGCTTTTTATTTCCGCATAAAGTTCAATTGCCTCAAAGAACATTACCGACAGACCGTCCACGTCACTACTTGGAATATGGCCAAACAGTCGCTCGAATGATTGACACTAAACCTGATTTTTGAAAGGACATTTTTATGATCCTCGAGGGCCTTTTCACAATAATGCTCATCCGTCCCGTCCTAATGTATCCCGCAGAGACGTGGACATTGAACATCAATGATGAGAGGAGCATTCGAGATGAAGATACTCGGTAAGATCTACGCTCCAGTATCGAATAAGATGGAACGATGAGCTGTATGAGTTGTACGCCGACACTGACATAGTCAAGCGTATAAAACTCCAGCGGCTTCGCTGGCTGGGTCATGTTGAGCGAATGGAAGAAAACGCTCCGGCTAGAGGGGTGTTTTATTCGGACCACGGTGGAGGAACACGCAGAAGAGGGCATCCTAATCTCCGTTGGAAAGACCAGATACAGGGCAACCTGACTGCAATTGGCCTTATCAACTGGCGCCAGCGCGCGCTTAGCAGAGACGACTGGCGAAGCCCAGACCGACCATCGGTTGTAGTGTCAGCTAAGTAAGTAAGAGGCCCATTTCACACTCTCTGGCGACGTTAACAAGCTAAATAGCTGCATTTGGGGAACGGAGAATCCACACGAGATCCATGAAACACCATTGCATGAGCAAAAAGTGACTGCTTGCAGTAAAACCATCATTGGGCCATTTTTCTTCAGAGAAGCCTCAGAAACAGTCGATGTGAATCGATATCGATGGATGCTGGTTGGCTCATTATGTCTGCCCACAAATGTGTGAAAAAGGTCTGGACGGTTACTGGTTACTGGTTTCAGCAAGACGTTGCGCGTGTAAAGCTCCACGTCAAAGCCTCCGATTACCCTATTTTCACCTCCAATCCGCTCTGGATGGGGATAATACAGAAAAGTCTTTCCTTGAAATTTAGGGTAGGTGTAATGTAGTCAGTGTTGATGTTGTGTAGCAATGGACCCAGTAGGAATATTTTGCTGTGACCTAAATGAAGAGTCCAGAAATTTAGAGTCGCTTGTCCAGGCGTTTTCAATGACTACATACTATTTTTTTCATAGAGACTATGAAATTATGGTACTTCGAAATTACAACCCAGAAACGAGACATAGAACAAACATTTGGTTTTGAACGGAAAATCGAATTCTATTTGTTTATCCCCATACCACCTCACATATGAAAAGGAATTGCAACACAGACATTACGGCTGTAAACTCTGTAGGCCCAAGTTTATAGGTAGATTTAATTCTAATGAGATTCAAAGGAATATTACTATACACACACTTGGTTTTAGTTGAGAAAAGTTTTCTCTACAAAAATAAAATAAATCGCTTTCGTTCAATTCACCTTTAACCCTCAAACTAATAGCTAAAGCAAACATATTGGTTCGTAAAATAAAATTAAAGTTTAATAAGAGTGAGCAATATCCAGCCCAAGCTCGTAAGTATACAAATCCAATACCTTCTGGCTTTTTACCGTGCACATTTTAAATAAACACAAACTTTATAATGATTTAATATGCACAAAGCGATTAATTATTTTGTTCT
This sequence comes from Palloptera scutellata, assembly GCA_958295655.1. Classification (NCBI taxonomy): domain Eukaryota; kingdom Metazoa; phylum Arthropoda; class Insecta; order Diptera; family Pallopteridae; genus Palloptera; species Palloptera scutellata. The sequence continues at coordinate 54,873,172 of OY282452.1, read as the reverse complement.
GAAATATATGAACTGTGGCGACGAGTGACTGGACGACAAAACGCAAACGTACACACATACATACACATACACACGCATATAGATACAAGTACAACCCACTATAACTTAGGATCATCAAGCGCTCATGTTCGAGCAATGGATTACTCTCTATTGCTCCAGAGCTGTTGCATTTTGTACTCCTTTGTAACATATCATGACCTAGAGCAGAGAGTAACTGTATTTTTCCTCCAAATGGGATAATAAAGGACACGATTGCTGATCGGCCTGTTCTCTCTCTTCCTCTTTTACTTCTACATGCTCGTATGTAGTAAATCATTTATATTTTGTATTATTTTGTTCAAAGCAATATTCTACTGCCTTCATATATGTATATAAATACTATTATATCTTTAATTATTTTTCATTATTGCTAATATTTTTAAAATACACAGTTAATATATATTTTAATAAAACTTTTATCTATTTACTTGTGCATAAATTTTTTGAAAATGTTGTGAGCACCGAAAACACAAAGTAAATGAACGCAACGAAATACTCTCAATAGGACGAGTTATCGAGTTAAAGAGAAATTTGCTGTTACCTTTCGTTGTGTTACTCTTTCTTTCATGTTGTTAGCTGCTGGTTATACTGGTGTTCGCTGTTCGACGAACACATCAAATTTGTTACTCTCGTGCTGGGTGTAGTGGTTATGTTGGTGTTCGTTACAGAGTTGCTTTTTGCCGAAATTCAGTTCTTTTTGTAATACAATTTTTTGCGCAACGGCAACACTAAATGGTATACCAAAAAAATTTGAACGTTTTTATTAATATGGAGCGTGAAATTAACAATATAATTGGAAAATTATGAAAACAATATGATTTTTATTCAATAGTTTTATGAATATCATTTAATATTCACTTTTAAAAACTAAAAACATTCGCAACTTCGTTTTTCTGCATATGAAAATAACGATGTACGGGTTTGCATGTTTTCCTTCAATTTTTCATACATTTCTGTCCTTTTTTTTTTTGTAGAATAACTCAGTGACACCCTGAATACTCGGCGTGCTCGTTGTACATTTCGCCCAGCATATCGTGTTCGGTGTGAGAGTGAGTAAAAGCTCTTTTTTTCGTGTTCGGGCAACAACAATTGCATGGTGTTCACCGAGTAAACTTTGAATATAACCACAGCCTTCCATTCCATTCATGTACAAATCTAACACGCACAACATGAGTGGATGCGAAAAGCTCGGCTTAGGCCCTCCATGAGCTGTTGTGCCATTAAAAGTAAAAGTAAGTAAGTTATGAGCACCGAAAACAGAAAGTAAATGACCGCAACGAAATACTCTCAATTTGACGAATTATCGAGTTAAAGCGAAATTTACTGTTACTTTTCGTTGTGTTACTCTTTCTTTCATGTGTTCGCTCAACTATTGTTGGTATTGTTTTTTCTCAAGTCCAAGAATAAATCTCTTTTATTGCTTGCTATGGATTGTTAAAGGAGAAATCGTCGTTTCGGCGGCAACCAAAATTGTGCAACTGGGAAAGAACGAGTATTTACGAGTATGAGTACCAAACCCAAGTGCGCATACTGGCTTTGGCTTACCTTATGACTGCATGCATATTTACACTCATGCCAATTACATAAATTTCACTAGATTTACATATATGCGTGGGTGTCCCTTTCATCAGGAAAGGTAGTAAATTGAGAATAGTGCGTGTAGCTGCAGGAGAGCAGCAGTAGGAATTTGCGAATTAAGTGTATAATCTTAAAATTCAACTCTACCATGAAATTATGAAAATGGGAATATTGCAAATTCGAATATTCGTCGTCAGGCAGTCAGCCATCATCATCAGTTGCCGCCTGCCGGCAGCCTTTTAGTCAGGGTTTATTAATTTTGCATAATTCTGAGCACAGGTTGAATGAGTGACTGACTGACTGACTGGCTGGAGAGTCAGATGAGTTGAGATGAGTTGAGATGAGTTGAGATGAGGTGAGATGAGATTAGGTGAGTATAAGTGAAGCGGGTGGTGGGCATTGTATGTTTGCGCCACCATTTCTGTTGATGTGTGCCTTGTTGTTGCAGTCAATTACCATGGAATTTTCAATCAAAATAAATGCTTGCAATTATTTCACATTAAGAATTTTATATAATCATGGATATACTCACATGTAAGTACGAGTATGTATGAGTTGAAGTCTGTTGGATATGTTTATATGCACTGATACTTACATATATCATACATAATCATATGTGTATGTATGCCTTACAAATAGTAGACGTCCAGTACAACGAATTACGATTTAATACACTGCCCGAAATCGAAAATAACTAGCTGGCCATCAAATGAAGATGACATTGGATTATCGTAAAATTTTGTGTACAGAGGTTTTCAAGGTCGCTAATTATGGATTTAAATTTTGAATGTCGACAATAAATGAAATAAGATGGCAAAATTTCGTCTACAAATGGTTTGTAAGTTGCTGCACCTTGTTTCTAAAGCCGACAACTTGCAGTTGAATAAGAAAACACATAAAAATAGATGTACCCTTGGAAAGAGGGAAGTTATAGCTACAATTTTGCTGAAGATTGTAGTGCTACAATCGATTGGACTCTTAAGAAAAATTTAGAGCTCATATATAAAAATGGAAATTTTCGAACATGATGGTGTGGTCGCTGTGGCGTAGTGATAATGCGTTGGACTGCTACGCAGAGTGTCCGGGGTTCGAATATCGGCACAGGCAAAATCAAAAAGTAGAACAAATAATTTTTCTACACGGTACCACCTCTTGGCAGCCAATGGCAAGCCTACAAGAGTAAAAATTACTATGAAAAGCCTTTCACTTCGCCGTTCGGATTCGGCATTAAGCTGTAGGTCCCTTCCATTCATGTACAAATATAACATGCACAAAATGAGTGGATGCAAAAAGCTCGGCCTAGGCCCTCCATGGACTGTTGTGCCATTAAAAGTAAAAGTAAGTAATTAAAGATGGTGTATCATATTGGTATATAAAGGGAGTTGAGGCCACTGATTTCGAATTTAGATTTAAATTTTCGAAAAACAATCTTACGGATCTAATACTGCAGAACGTTTTCCTTAAAAAGTACCCCGATTTTGACGGGCATTGGTATATACGAGTTTTTGAGGTCATTTATTCCGAATTTGGGTTTAAATTGGTGAAAAACAAAATGGCGGTATCAATACGGCGTAATCCTTTCCTAAAAAGTGATCTGATTTTCATTGAAATTGGTGCTTTAGATGTCACTGATTTCAAATTTATTGGGTGAATATAGTGGAATATCTTCCTAAAAAGTTAACCGATTTTCAGGGAAATTGATAACAAAAGGGTTTTGTAATTCTTATTACAAAAATTTTTCAAAAAGTTAAGAAATTTCAACAATAAAAAAAAAAATTAATATATATAACAATTTTTAAGATCGCTGACTGCGATTATAAATATGTATAGATTTAAAAAACAAAATGGGATAATCAAAATGACGACACGTTTTTCTTTTCCTAAATTTTACCTGAACTGCTGATTCAGAATTTAGATTTGACTTTCCGAAAAAATGGAAATGGCATATTCAAAATGCTGTAATATTTTTCGAAGAAAAGTATATCTTTTAAATACTCGTTGTCATAATCTTTTTGTGACTATCCGATTTAGTGGCATTTTTCAGTAGCGAAATTTTCGTTATTAATTAAGTATTTATCAAGTTCATTATTTTGGATGTTTACTGTACCGGTTTTTCTGCTTTCGTCAATGGAAACCCTTTGGCAATTTTGTACATAAATAAATAATTCATATTTTAATGCGTTGCTCTCGAAAATGTTGCATTGATTTTATGACCTCCCCATTTCAAGACCTTCTCATTGAATTTATGCAAAACCCTCCTCGCCCTACTGCCCCCTGGACACTAGCAGATATTGATGGCTTGGCATGTATGTAATATACTCATATGCATACTTAAGGTACTGAATATGAATAAATTTATAATGCAAATAATTTACGTATGCCATGCGAAAATTACCAGAATAATTTTTAATATCTTACGTAGTTTGGATTAATTTCTTGATTTATTTATTACTTGTTTTTTTTTTTTTGTTTGATTATTTGTAAAATATTTACATTTTTTTTCGATTCTCTCGCAAAATTTATTGTTATTATTTAATATATCGAATATTATCAGATTGTATATATATGGTAAAGGGTGGCCCATCTAACATTTTGGAATTTGAATTAGTGGGTATTAGGAGTGTGGCTTATTTTACTTTTAATGGCACAACAGCCCATGGAGGGTCTACGCCGAGCTTTTCGCATCCACTCATGTTGTGCGTGTTATATTTGTACATGAATGGAAGGGACCTACAGTTTAATGCCGAATTCGAACGGCGAAGTGACAAGCTTTAGTGACGGAGGTTAACGAAAAGGGTCGATATACGCTTGAATAGCCTTGAGAAATACTAAAAATTTACTAGCAAACTGCTGAATCTTCTCTCACAGAAAGTGTAAGAAAATTAAGTTCAAAATTGGACAGAAGAGAAGCTCCTTTCTTCCAATTTTTCGATCAATTTGTGAAACGTGTGCATGAAACTGAATCTTTATTGGATAAAACCACACGCTCTTGTACTCCTACGAAAAAATTGCTGCTATTGCTCAGAGGAAAGGAGAAGCGTTACAGTGAATGGTTTGCTCTACCTTGCACAATGATAATTGATTATTTGTGGTCTATTTTAGAATATATGGAATTAGACAACATTTGGTTACAACAGGATGATGCAACTATCGATCTTTTGTTTGGCTCTATTAGTCGTTATTAGCCGTTTTGGTGATGTGCATTGGTCGTTTTGTTCTGATTTGACTCCGTTGGACTATTATTTGTGGGGGAAAGGTTAACGATTAAGTGTTAAGCTCACAATCCAGCAAAGATCGAGGCTCTTAAGATTCGAAATTGGTACAGCCATCGGTCAAGTACAGCTCTATACAGTCGAAAATGTACTGAAAAATTGGGTTGATCGTATGGGCTACTGCAAGGCCAGACGAGGAAGTCAGTTGAATGAAATATTGTTCCACAATAACCGGAACGATTGTTCTTTCGAATAATAAACAAAACATAAAAAAAAAATTATTCGTTTCTTATTTACACCACAATCAAATTCCAAATTGTAATTGGTTCACCCACCCTGTAAGTAGTACCTATGTAAAGGGTCAACAGGGAACCCGAATAACAAAATGAAAATAATTGTAAGCGCTACTCATTTATATTATGGAGTACATTCATCTATGTTGCTGTTGTTGTTGTTGTTGTTGTTGTTGTTGTTGTTTCGAAATACTACACTCCGCACCTATTTATCAGTTAACGCCATCAGTTTGTCAACATGTCACATTTTAGCTGCGCGTGACCACTTAAGTTTTGTACATTATGCAAAATCGACTTCTTTATAATTCACTCTTGTGGTTGTTGTGGTTGTCGCTGTTTTTGTTGTTGCATTTACTAAGAAAAATGAAGAAGGTAAATAAAAATAAAGAATATCAACTGTATGTAAAAGCTCATGACAATATTTATAAAGGCTTCACACAAACAAAGCATAATTCAAATGAATAACAACAACAACAATAAGCCAAAAAAATAAAAATAAAATCAACACAATGAGCACGAAGATATGCCATGTTTAGAAACATTACAATAATAAATAAAAATGTGCTGAAAGCGCGCATAAAATTGTTATGTAGTCACAGTTCACCTTAGCTCAGCTCAACTTAGCTCAGCTCAGCTCAGCTCACTTGAGCTCAATGAGCGCAGTTTAATAGTAAAGCCAGAGAAGTAGAAGAAGCAGAAGAAGAATCAGAAAATGACGAAGAAGAACGAAAGTAACGACAACATGCGCGGCGGCCTAATCTTATCTTCATTTTAATGTCATCTTGAAAACAATAAAACATAAATTATACCTTAAACACAATAACCACAAAGCTCAATGTTGGCTGGCTGTCTGGCTGGCTGGCTGTCTGGCTGGCTGGCTGGCTGGCTTGATCTCGCCCCAATGTAGTGCTACAATGGAGTCGTGGCTGCATAAAGTAGCGATGCTGCTGCTGCCTTCAAGTAGCACCACCACTAAAGGATTGCTGGTATTATCGATGATCGATGCGCGGTGGACTCGTTGTTTCTTCTTCTTAAAACTTCATTGGTGCTAACTATCTCTCTCTCTCTATATATATCTCTCTCTTTAACAAACAGTTTGTTTAAGTTATTCACATTTTGGTTTAGCTTCATCGGTTTCAAGCGGTTACTAGGTGCAGTAAAAGTTATGTCTTAATGTGATTCGAAATTAATAATGTGATTTGAATTGATGGCATTAAGTTGAAAAAATTATATCGGTCAAATGACCAACTCCTGAGTTGCTGTACATTTGTGCTTGTTTTAACGTATTTTGAATTGTTGCTCACAAAAAACAACTGATTTCTTTTTCAATGTTGGCTTTCAAGAAATGAATTTTTTTTGTGGTTTGTTCTGGTAAATGTGGGATTTTAAAATTGCCCCAAAGATCTGGCGATCTGGCCAGGTCAGTTCAAATCGCCTTAACGGCAGATCACACAGCCAGGAAATCGATGTTTGAAAATCTTCATTGATGTGCGGGCTGTGTGAGCGGTTGCTTCGTCCTGCTGCAACCAACAATGTTCGAGGCCCAAGTGAGGAATTTTCGGCAAAAAAACTACTCATTTAACATCTGTCTTTAGCTCACCAGTTACCGTTACAGTGGCACTGTCGGCATCATCAAAAAAATAAGGGTCAATCATTATTTCAATGCAAATCCGGCAGTGAAAGAGTCAAAGAGTCACTTTCAAGGCTCTTCGTGTATTTCATGTGGACTCTCCATGCATTAGAGAAGCAAATTTGGTTTTTCTACCTAACCACTTACGTGGAAATGGGCTTCCGGAAATTGGTCAAATAAGCGGTAACAATAATTCGGTGCATATCGCTCCATTGTTTGTTGTCAACTAATCGGTTTCTATCTGCGTACAACATAAATGTCACAGCACAATGTCATTTGGATGCCATTTGCATGGCATATTCACATTATGACATTACTTTTGACCCACCTTGTACAACTGCATACGACTACATAAGAAGGAATATATTAACTAACTACATCTACTTACTCAACAAAATGTAAAATTTAGAAAATTTTAAATAATTTGCGTAATATTTTTTGCAAACATTTTTTGTGGTTTGTTTGTTTGTTTTGTCTTCGAGGCTAGTGAGTGTTTTTTCTTCTCTTCTTCGTACGAGACTATGAGATGTTACCTTTTTAAATGCTTAACATTGTTTAACATCTTCTTGGAATTTGAAATTTTTTTCGTTGTTGTTTTATTTACTTATTTTTATCGGTTTTCAATTCTGTTGTATTCCTACACCCTACACTAAATCCTCACGTGAAAGAGATAAATATGAAAAGAGGTCCAGTTTCGCTCTAACCACACCGAGATATGGAACTTTTAACTGCTTTTACTCCATAAATTATCTATTATTACTGATATACTATAAGTGTGGAGTGCGTCAGTACTCAGGCACTGAGACCTTAAAGACTTTTTGCCTTAACCTTAACTCTTGTTGACATAAAAACCAACGACTTAACGTAACTCCATAAAACGAAATCCAACGGCCAACTTAAATCGCCAACTATGAGCTTCATCGCTGAATGTGATTTTTCGATGAAATTCAGGTTTTTCTTAAAACTGTCTCCAATCGGAAAAGTTTCAGTACTTCAAATGATCACTAAGCTTCATTTTGTGCGTTAATTTTATCTTGTGGAGGGTATAGACCAAGATTTTTACTTGTAGACCAAGATTTTTACTTGTGGACCAAGATTTTTACTTGTAGACTGAGATATGAGAAATTCCTGTGAACGGCGTAGAACCGACTGATTTGGCTCATTTTGAACTGAAGCACTTATGGCTGCCATATGTTCGGTAATTAGACTGGTGCTTTGCCTCACTGGCACTGAAACATTCAATAGTGAATATGTTAACTCGGATTTATCCACCATAGCTTGCTCAGCTATTCTTATTACCTTCGCCGTAGTCTATGGCAAGAAGTATGGAGAAAGTTCGATATAGACAAAACTGATGTTTTTTAAGACCCCCAAAACCCCATGGACCCGTCGATCTATTTAGAATCCATCTTTAAAAATGTGTTAAATTCCTGGATTTGACTGTAAGACGTCATGGTTCTCATCGGTTCGCCACAACTATGTGTGACTCTAAGACGTCTCGGTTCCTTGCTACTATGTACATGTGTATCCTGGCATCAGTAGAGCACATAAAAGGGTAAAAGGAGGGAACAGGAATTCACCTTTAAAGCAATTACTTTTGAAACTGAAATCTAAGATCTGAAACATACAGGAAATGTTTGATGTGCCGTTACCCCCATAGTCCGTGATCCTAATACGCCCAAATTACTTTTGAAACTGAAATCTAAGATCTGAAACACACAGGAAATGTTTGATGTGCCGTTACCCCCATAGTCCGTGATCCTAATACGCCCAAATTACTTTTGAAACTGAAATCTAAGACCTGAAACATACAAGAAATGTTTGATGTGCCGTTACCCCCATAGTCCGTGATCCTAATACGCCCAAATTACTTTTGAAACTGAAATCTAAGATCTGAAACACACAGGAAATGTTTGATGTGCCGTTACCCCCATAGTCCGTGATCCTAATACGTCCAAGTCCCTTACAGGCACACCCATGGCGGCTATCAGTTCATTGAGCAACATACACAACTTTTAAATAAATGATAATGGAGTGGTCGCTGTGGCGTAGTGGTAATGCGTTGGACTGCTACGCAGAGTGTCCGGGGTTCAAATCTCGGCACAGGCAAAATCAAAAAGTAGAAAAACACAATTTTTCTACACAGCACCACCTCTTGGCAGTCAATGATGGCAAACCTACAATAGTAAAAATTGCCTATGAAAAGCTTTTCACTTCGCCGTTCGGATTCGGCATTAAACTGTAAGTCCCTTCCATTCATGTACAAATATAACACGCACAACATGAGTGGATGCGAAAAGCTCGGCCCAGGCCCTCCATGGGCTGTTGTGCCATTAAAAGTAAAGTAAAGGAGTTTCTTTGTAACTCCATAAATCCATATAAAAAAATTTCAAGCCCCATAGCCAAAAATTCTATTCTTAAAATTTAACTTGTTTAACTATATAAAAAAAAAAACTGCCCGTGCTTTACTTTGATTTGTAAAACTTGAAAGCAGGTATTTCTACCACAAACTCAATTCGATAGTTTTAGCTTGATGTACGGCATTCATTTGTTCGTTCATAACCTAACATTAATGATCTGTTCTTTTTCCCCCCACATACTAAACGCTTGTATGTAGTTTTTCTTATCGATAAAGAAGATGCACAAAACTATAACAGCAAAGAAATATGTATCTTTAAACGAAACGGCCGGCATATTTTTTAAATTACTTTTCCGTTTTTTTTTTTTGTCCTTTTTTTTTTGGCTCTTAAGGAGATCGAGGTGCGCGGCAACCGATCGAGCTGCGCGGCAACCGATCGAGGTGCACTGCAACCACCGATCGAGGAGCGCTAACGATATCAGCATTTGTGCATCAGTGTTTGATTTCGCGTGAAATTCACTCACGACTTGTAATTATTTAATTTTATTGTTTTCTGTGTGGTGTGCTCTCTAAAGATTGTAGGTATGTAGGTACACACAGTGTTCACCACTTATTTTATATCCATTCCACAATGTGGCGCGGGTATCTCCTGCTTAACAACATGTGTTTTTCTTCATCAGATGAAAGAATATTGCATTGGCTGTTTAACTGCATACATAAGTAGTACATGCATTAGACAAGATCACATATAGTAGGAGTGCCAGATATGAAATGAAGAAAATCAGTACATACAAAAATCAGTACAAGTACTGATTCATTTAAGGCACAAATGATAAATGTATGGACCCTACTGATTTCAAATCTATCATGAAAGTTAAAAAAGAATTTAACAAAAAACCAAGTGGTCATTGTAGACCTTGTCACCCCATACAATTTCATATTTACGAGGAAATACCGGATGGACCATTTATAATTTGGAATTTGATTGTGGTGTAAATAGCAAACGAATAATTTTTTTTTCAATGTTTTCTTTATTATTCGAAAGAACAATCCTTCCGGTTATTGTGGAATAATATTTCATTCAACTGACTTCCTCGGCTGGCCTTGCAGTAGCCCATACGATCAACTCAATTTTTCAGTACATTTTCGACTGTATAGAGCTGTACTTGACCGATGGCTGCACCAATTTCGAACCTTAAGAGTCTCGATCGGTGCTGGATGGTGAGCGTTATTTATTACATACTTTCGATAATTTTATGAAATTTTTACTTTTTTGAAATCAATAAAAAATAATAAATTTCCCGAAATAGTATGTGTGGCCCAACTACTACACAAAGTACGAGCATTGTTTTTTTTAGCTCAATACTCGGCAATTGAAATAAAAAATATTCTAGACTTTGAAGTTTCGAGAAGGTGAATGTAATCTAAGATATTTTTTTCCAACAATCAATTTTGATAAATTTTCATCGGCAGATTTTCCAGACAATACATACATATTCTGTATCTAGCAGAGAACATAATTCCAACTCCATGTAAACATTATCATTAAAATAAACCATATACCCACGCGAAATAGTCACCGAGTCAGTAGTGTTTTGATGTTGTGCCCAGTTGTGATGATAGCATGCATAACTACAACTCTCCCTCCCATTGTAAAACGCTGAAAATGGTTATGATAAGATCTACGATATGAATACTTACTTACTTAGCTGGCGCTACAACCGATGATTGGTCTTGGCCGCCTCCACAAAGCTCCGCCAGTCACTTCTGCTATGCGCCCGCTGGCGCCAGTTGATAAGGCCAAGTGCAGTAAGGTTGCCCTGCACCTGGTCTTTCCAACGGAGATTAGGACGTCCCCTTCTGCGTGTTCCTCCACCGTGGTTCGAATAAAACACCCTTCTAGCCGGAGCGTTTTCTTCCATTCGCTCAACATGACCCAGCCAGCGAAGCCGCTGGAGTTTTATACGCTTGACTATGTCAGTGTCGGCGTACAGCTCATACAGCTCATCGTTCCATCTTATTCGATACACGTCGTCCACGCATACTGGACCGTAGATCTTACGGAGTATCTTCCTCTCGAACGCTCCTAACGATATGAATAAGACGTCTTTATTCTTCTATACTGAATAGTGTGTTATCAAAATATTTTAATCGTAGCTTAAATCACGTAAATTCTTATGCAGCGTCTCGCTACCTACAATTGGACCGTGATTTGAAGCCTTCCAAATGATTTGATTGTCCTAACTAAGAAAGTTTAAGTATTATTTTTTTTATTACATAAATACTTATCGTTAACCTTTCCCCCACAAATAATAGTCCAACGGAGTCAAATCGGAACAAATCGACCAATGCACATCACCGAAACGGCTAATAACGACTAATGACGCCAAGTAAAAGATCGATTGTTGCGTCATCCTGTTTTAACCAAATGTTTTCTAAGTCCATATCTTTTAAAATAGGCCACAAATAATCAATTATCATTGTGCAGCGTAGAGCACACCATTCACTGTAACGGTTTTCCTTACCTCTGAGCACCAGCAGCAATTTTTGTTGGTTGTGTTCACTGTATGAACACGAGAACGTGTTATTTTATCCAATAAAAATCCAGTTTCATGAACACGTTTCACAAAGGAGCTTCTCTTCTGTCGAATTTCGAACTTAATTTTCTTACACTTCTGTGAGGAAATTTGCAAGTAAATTTTTAGTACTTCCCAAGGTTAGTCAAGCGCATATTGACCCTTTTCGTTACCCACAAATATAAAACTAATTTTCTGTCATAATACGAAGGACATTACAGTTGCCATACTCCAAATAACTTTCTTTTCTTCTTTTAATGGCACAACAGCCCATCGAGGGCCCACGCCGAGCATCTCGCATCCACTAATGTTGTACGTGTTATATTTGTACATGATTGGAAGGGACCTACAGTTGATATACCGAAACTCGGACAATCTGCGTAGCAGGCCAATGCACTACTAACTACACCACAGCGACCACATGTTCAAATAACCAGTAGTTCAAATTCCAAAATGTTAGATGGACTGCCCTTTATAAAGAGTTTTTCAATGGGGACATAATAATTTTGTATTTAAATACAAACGCGCCCTTAAACGTATTTATTTAATTTTTTTAACCTTGCAATGTCAAAACGTTATTCACGGTTTACATTTTTATCATGGTGAACTTCACAAACGAGCATCGGGGGACGCAACTTTAAGAGCGCTTACCCCAATTTTCGGTCATAATAATCTTCCCACCAGACAGGCTGTCCGCGGCATAGTGGATAAATCCGAGTCAATATATTCACTATTAAATGTTCCTGTGCCGGTTGAATTACCGTTCACAAGAATTGGGCATATCTCAGTCTGCATTATAAAGATCTTGGTCGTCAACACCCTTACAAGATCAAATTAAAACAAAAGAACTGAAACTTCTCCGATTGGGGAAAGTTTGAAAACAAAAACCCTGAATTTCATCGAAAAATCACCTTCAGCAATGAAGCTAATAGTTGGCGATTTAACGCCGTTGGATTTCGTTTTATGGATTTACGGTAAGTCGTTGGTTTATGCCAACAGGTCAACAATGTTAGAGAGGAGCTCAGGAACAATATCAAGCGCCAAATTGCCAACGTTCCGGCCGATATGTGTGGAAGAGTAGTGGAAAATTGGGTTCAAAGAATCGATCGCTGTAAACGATGTCGCGGTAGTCACCGGGAATGAATTTCAGCTCGATATCTCAATTAAACTGTGTTTTAGTTACATACTGCTCGTTTGCTGCAAGAGTGTCATAACTCTATCACAGCTATTCTTCAGGTTGTGCATTTGCGATGAACTTCAACCTATTTTGAGGTTGTTGAATTTGTTGTGGTGTTCGAGAGCTACACAAAGTTCTCTAGCTTCCACCTCATAAGGGTAGTTGCTATTTTCGGAGCGTTATTCCTTTACTCTTACTACTTCGTATTTCGTAGCTGAAGCTAATTGTAGCTGTTACTAAGAGTTGTCCTTAGGAAAGTTGGAAGGCTTACCCTCCCCCAGTCCAGTTATGTTTTCGATCCGCACTAGAAACTTATATTGAGAATAATAGTTCCTCTGCTTCTTTTAATGGCACAACAGCCCATGGAGGGCCCGGACACTGCGTAGCAGGCTAACGCTCTACCAACTACGCCACAGCAACCATCAATGACTACGGAATGATTTTATGATCTACTTACTCGCAGTGATACTGATTTCGGAAGAGAGAGCGAGGGAAGAGGGGAGGGGGTACTAGTGAAAAATTTCTTCAAAACCATTTAGTTTTAGATTCTGTTAACTTTACTTCTTTTAACTTTACTTTACTTTTAATGGCACAACAGCCCATGGAGGGCCTAGGCCGAACTTTTCGCATCCACTCATGTTGTGCGTGTTATATTTGTACATGAATGGAAGGGACCTACAGTTTAATGCCGAATCCGAACGGCGAAGTGAAAAGCTTTTCATAGCAATTTTTACTCTTGTAGGTTTGCCATTGCCTGCCAAGAGGTGGTGCCGTATAGAAAAATTATTTTTTCTACTTTTTTGATCTTGCCTGTGCCGAGATTCGAACCCCGGACACTCGGCGTAGCAGTCCAACGCACTACCACTACACCACAGCGACCACATTGATGTTTTAAACTCATATTAATTTTCAACCTATTTTTATTATTTGGATAGAAAAATTCTTACAATTTATATAACAATTTCATAAGCCAAGGCCGGACCAGCTTTACACTTTCAGTTTTTACAGCTTTGACTTTTCAGCTTCTTAGAGCTCCAGCTTTTGAACCTTCCAATCAAGTGTTGTCTATACTCTTATAAGATATTTTTAACTAAATTTTTTAAGTACCCTTTCGGTCAAACTAATCTCGTTGGCATATTTTGATTACATCTAATGCCAGTTTGATAGAAATTATCACACTAAATTTGATATAGGGAACTACAATAATTAAAATAAATAAACGAGGCGTACGTAGCTCATATATTACCAATGCTTTTCCATGTAATTTCATCATTAAGAATGATATTTGTTTCACCTTAACTTGAATAAAAATTAATTACATACTAACAATACTTGATTTATGATTTTGTGATTGCGATACTCGTAATCATAAATTGAAAAGTAGTTTTTGCCATAATAAAACAAGAATAAGGAAATATGAAATTATAAAATATTTCTGAAATTATAAAATATTTCTGAAATTACCATAAGTGTATTATCGTTTGAACATTAAACGCCCATTAAGTTTTTATAATTAATTAGTGTAGTAATTGTTACTTGCAATTCACTCAAACTAAAAATTAATATTCAAAAATACACGAGTAAACTGAATACGTGCATCAATATGCGTCATTAATCTTTCATAATTGTAGTATGTATGTATGTATGTATGGTAACTTGTAGATTGACTTGAACATCATTGATTTTAAAACCAAAAAAATAACACAATAATATAATATGTAATGGCAAACCAACAGCCTACAACAACCAGCAACAACTAGCAACAACTAAAAGCAATCAGCCATAAGATAATTATATTAATAAATCTTGATTGTCAATTTAACTGTCAAACGTTGAATTGTCATTTATCTTATCTACCTATACACTGACATAACTGCAGTCATATGAGTACATACATACAAACAGACGTACATACTTACAGGTGCGCCACCTATGCGCAACTTTGTGAACATATAAGAAACACAACACCATTCTACAATAATAAATTCATTAATAATGTTATACATACTTGATGTTGCTTTTCATATTGTTTTTGTTTCATTTTGTTTGTTTTTTTTGTTTGTTAAATCAAGTCATATTTATTCGTACGCTAATTTTTTTCATAACTTATTTTTAATTCAATTAATTTGCATATGCATATGTTATTTGCATAATTATTATCAATATTATTGACAATATTATTGACAATATTATTGCCATTATTATTGTCAATAATTTTGTCAATATTATTAACGATTATTATTGTTATTGTTTGCAAATTTCCATGAACATTGTTAATGCATTCTGTTAAAAAATTATCTAACTTTAGTCATGCCAAATATGTCAAATATTACTACATGTGTACTGTTGTTTTTCAGTATTTTTAATTTTTGCAAATTTTTTCTATTTTCTTTGTGGGAAGTCTTGTTGCAATGATTAATTAATGTTTTTGTTTAAACATAAACAATATTTTACTATTGTTTGCTGTATGAAGTCAGACCAATATATTTAGTTGGGAATATTCAATAGTAAAGGGTGTTTTTTTTAGAAGTGTGTTTTTCAATCTGACAATACTTTTTTCGGAGTTGGTCTTTTTGACAGCTGTCACCTGATTTATGCTCAGTTTGGTTTGCCATTTCAAGAATTGAAGCCGAACGACCATCAAGCGCGTCGCACGTTCGGTGAATGGGCCCAAAATGGCCACCGATCCCGATTTTCACAAAAAAATTTGGTCAGCGATGAAGCTCACTTTTGGTTGAATGGGTACGTTAATAAGAAAAAATTGTCGCATTTGGAGTGATTATAATCCATAAGCCATTGTTGAGACGCCGTTGCATCCTCAAAAAGTTACTGTTTAGTGTGCTTTAGGGGCAGAGGGAATCATTGGTCCATATTTCTTCAAAGATGAAGCCGGTCATAATGTTACAGTCAATGGGGAACATTATAGAGCCATGATTAATGACTTTCTTCGAGCCTGATTTGGAGGATGTTGATGTGGACGGCCTTTGGTTCCAATAAGGCCAACGAAACAATCAATTTTTTGAAGGTAACTTTTGGTGAGCCCATTATCTCGCGTCGTGGGCCTGTGGCGTGGCCTCCAACACCGTGCGATTTAACACCGCTGGACTATTTTTTGTGGGGTTATGTGAAGTCGCTTGTCTACGCAGATAAGCCCGAGACGATTGATGCCTTGGAAGAGAATATTCGGAGCGGTATTACTGACATAAGGCTCCAATTGCTGCAAAAAGTCACCGAAAATTGGGCTTCTCGGCTGGAATTTATTCGAACCAGTCGCGGCGGCCACTGGCCCGAAATCGTTTTTAAAACATAATTCCTTATCTTTATAATAAAGTTAAATTCTTCCCATTACATTAAGTTATATGCGTTTTATTTATTCTTGAAAACCACACTTCTAAGAAAAACACCCTGTTCATATAATATTGAAATTATAAAATATGTGGTATTTAACTTGAAAGAGTTTCAGTAGTTTTTGTATTTTTTCATATGTATCTACTCTAGGAATAGAAGAAGATTCTATGTAGAATCTGAGTTGGCTAATTTTTTAATAAATTTTATATTTGTTCTAGGTTTTGGTTTAAATTTTGGTCTGATTTTATTCCGGTCTTTGGTCTAAGCTCCGGTCAGAATTTGATCTTTTAATGATTTTTACTCTTCATTTTGAATGAACTTTGTTCTGAATTTTGTCTCCCTTTTAGTCTGAATTTTGGTTTGATTTTTGCTTTGATCTTGTTCTGAATTTGGTGTGATTTTTGGTTGACTTTTAGTCAGGGTTTTGGTTTGAATTTTTGTCCAATTTGTGATCTAAGTTCTAGATTTGTCTACTTTTTAGTCTGAATTTCTGTCTAAATTTCGATCTAAGTTTTGTTTAAATAATTTGCGTCCAAGTTTTGGTTAGAATTTTAGCATGGGTTTTGGTCATAATTCGCTATGAATATTGGGTGAAATATTGAAATATTTGTTGAATTTTGATTTGATTTTTTTTAGGAGTATGGCCTGATATTGTTCTGAGTTTCGGTCTGAATTTATGAGTTTGTTCTGAATATGGTATGGGTTTTGGTCTGATTTTTGGTTAGGATTATTTGTCAGGATTATTGGTTAGCATTTTTGGTTAAGATTTTTGGTTAGAATTTTTATCTGTGTTTTGCACAGAATTGGCTCTGAATTTTGGATTAAAGTTTAAAATTTTTGGTGAATCAGATCGACAATTGATTTTTGTTAGGAGTTTAGTCTGATATTGGTCTAAATATGGTCTGGATTTTGGTCCGAATTTAGGAGTTGGTCTGAATATGCTTTGGGTTTGGGTCTGATTTTGGTTAGGATTCTTGGTTAAGATTTTTGGTTACGATTTTTTTTCCGATTTTTAGTCAGAGTTTTATTCCGATTTTTGGTCAGAGTTTTATTCTGAATTTCTATCATATTTTGTTTTGACCTTTATAAATTTTATATTGATTTTTGAGATACTTTTGCTTTTAATTTAGTCTGATTTCTATTCTAAGTCAGTATTTTTAGTTAGAGTTTTTGTGTGAAGTTTTGTCTAAATTTTGGTCTGTGTTTGTTCTTTTTAGTTTGAGTTTTGGTTTTTTATGGGACTGAGTTTTGATATGAATTTAGGTCTGATGTTCTGTTTGAATTTGGTATAAATAGCGGTCTTATCTTTTTTTTGAGTTTTTCCAGCGTAAATGGAATGTTATCCATAGGCATTCCTTCATCTATGTATTTATGTGAAGTGTAAGCATATTTTTTTGTACAAAACTTTATAATTCTATATATAGTAAGTCGAAATATCTTACTACAAATAACATATTCCTATATAACCTATTGTTGTGATCTCTTCTACATTCTTACATTCGATTATCAATATTATTGATAATAATATTGACAATATTATTGGCAATATTACTGTCAATATTAACGTCAATATAAAATAACAACAATAATAACGATTATTATTGTTATTTTTGAATGAAAACAAGTTACTTATATGAAATCTTTAAGTAGAAGGCACTAAAACAAAGAAAAATTCTGAAACTATTGTTGTGATCTCTTCTACATTCGAGTACTTTAATAAAATAATGCTGATGAAAAATTAAGTTAATACAAAAGAAAATTTATGGTATCATGACCGTACAAAACGAAAAGAAATGTGTATTCTTTTAACACAAATCAACTTAACGAAGGTCACAAAACGCTTTCAACTACTCACCGCCACGTTAAATCCCTTTATGAACTTATCGACATGGCAAATGATTAATGTCAACTAATTTAACATCGTTAGCAAAAAAAAACAAAGAAAAAAACTAAAGAAGAAGGAAAACTTTATGGATGGATGGGGGCAAAATACCAGAGGCAACAACATACTTTCACATCAGGAGACACACAGACACACATACACACAGCAAGAGTTGTTCGCAAATACTTACGTACAAACTAGTACATATGTATATAAATAAATAAATATTAAAACGAATTGTTTATTGTTGAATAAAGTAAAAAAGAGAGTCGACATGCTGAAGTAACGCAGAAGTATGTATGTAGATAGAAGTTGATATTGCAGACTCAACAGCAGCCAGCCAAAGTTCAGTTCAAATGGACGCCATTAGCCTCTGGGTTGTGGCCAGTCCACATAACTCTTCACTGCTGCTTCCACCACTTCACTGTGTACCTACCTCTACTTCACCGCCATCACCACCACTACTACTGCCACAACTGCGAGCTACTCCCTCCTCATTTAGGCTTTTGTTTTTATGCTCATCTTATCCGAAGATGAATGTTTGTCCTCATTTTCTATTGTCTTTGGTTATTTATTATGACCACGTTAAGCATAAGTTATGAGTTATGCCAGGCAGCCAAAAGACAGAAAGAAATCTTTTATACGGTACGTACTAAAAGCGCCTCCTCATATTTTCGTATGTTGCTGAGCGATGATGATAATGATGATGATGCGATCATGTAGCAGGCAACAAAGGAATCAAACAAAGAAAAAAAAAAATGATAATAATAATAGTAATAAAACAATATAAGCGAGGCGCTGAACAATAGCACAATAACAATAATATATACTCGTATAAATAACAATAAAAACGAAAATACATACATATACGATACAACAACAAAAGTCGCAACAGACAAAAACTTATAGAGCGAATAAGTAGCCGGTAACCATATTTCATTTATTATTGTAGTATCTACGAGTTGTATGTGATATGAGAAGCAGCAACACGAGACAGGGACGTTCCCAAGTGAATTTGGGGGAATTCACTTCACACTTCAACGTTTTAAGGTCTCCACTCACTTAAATTTTGGTCGTCCGTTCAAACTACGACCAATCTAGTTTCACTATCAGAACAATACGACCTAGCATGCATTCATTGCGGGTCAGGTTTTTACTATGAGCTAGATGGGCTTCGGTGTTCGGCACCGGTAAACAAACTACTTTGATGACATATTTCTATTTTTTTTTTGCAGAGCATTGTGTTGATTGGAAGGAAGATATGTATGATAGGTGGGAGGGGAAGAAGGAGGGAGAAGTAGTTATAAGCGTTTGCTTTAAATTTGCAAGGGTCATACTAATCGGGGAAAATATTTGTAGGGAGCTTATTCCACCAAATACGCAGGGTACGACAGATAAAAGAACTTTCTCTGTAATGCGTAGTGCGGTGGAACACCGTGTCTACCTGGAAAGCGTGAGTTTCGCTTGCTGTTCGCGTTTAGTTCTGGTGAACACACAAACTGGCGGCATCAGCTTGCGCATCTCAGCAGAACATCTACCGTGAAAGTAACGGTAAAACCGAGAGACGTAAGCCACGTTTCGACGATGTTCCAAGGAGTCAACAAAGCTAGCAACACTACTGTCTCTTATTAGTTTTATCGCTCAATGTCCAGAATACGGCCCAGGGGCTCCAGTAGCGTTCGTGAAGCTACAGCCCATAGGTGCGTATTAAATTCAAATTTAAGACGTATATAGGTGGTGTAGATCATGCGAAGATCAGCAGGAGTGAAATACTTTTTACACCTCCTAAGAAAGCCGAGATACTGCTTCTTTCTGCTGCTTCTTTCGATACGTCAAAAATGTGTTTCTTCCAAAGAAGATCACATTGGATGGACATGCCCAGAACATCAAGAGTCGCTGTCTCCGCCCATAACTATGGGGTTAACTATGGGGTTGGGAAACTCGATTGTGAGATAAGAGACAACATTGGGTCTTACGCGCATTGAACTCTACTCTATTCGTGAGACGCCACTCGGATATTCACTGGAGATCTTTCTCGAGTGACCATTCATAACGTGCCTTTTCCTCTCAATCTCCAAAGAGTTAGGGCGTTTCGAAATGGTGCTGTCATCTGCAAACGAGTAAATGGGATTCTTTGTTAATGAAGACGAGGAAAGGGGTGTCAAACTCTACGGCACTCCAGCATTAATGACAAGATCTTCCTAAACAATGCCGTCTAACACAACACGGATAGAGCAGCCGCTTAGAAAGTTCGTGATCCATCGTGTGAAGTTACTCCCGACCCCATGCGCAATCAGTTTTGACACCAGTGCTTTATGCCACACCCTGTCAAACGCCTTTGAAATATCCAGAGCAGCCTAAGCCATGGACACTATGGTACCATTCCAATTTGCCTTCTCGTAAAGCCACACAAATCGCATTATTTATTTGTTTCGGCTTCGTAAAAGTAAACTCTTAGGCATTCTGTGTTACGTGAACGGAGAAAAAAAAATATTTGGGAAATAAGTAAAAATAAAATCATTCTCCTCAAGGGAGAATTGAACACATATGACTCACAACTCGTGAATCATATCCAATGACTCATGACTCATATCCAATGACTCATGATTCATATACAATGACTCATAATTCATATACAATGACGCGAGACTCATATCCAATGACTCATGTCTTATATCCAATGACTCATGTCTCATATCCAATGACTCATGACTCATATCCAATGACTCATATCCAGTGATTCATTTATCATTTCCAATGACTAATAATTTGTCGTCTCCAACATTTTTAGAAAGTACGTAAATTTCTACATTTAGGTTGCTTGCACAAAGTTTGCATTGCTTAAAGGTAAAATTAATAAGCGCGCAACAACATTAACAATATCATTTTTAAATTCCGCAACTACATACGAGTACAACTCCATAGCTATGAACAAAGTAGCGCCACGGCGTAGATGGTTGTGCCTCGTGACAGGCAATGGCACACCTGCAAGAGGTAAAAGATTTCTATGATTTTCACTTCGCCGCTCTATTCGGCGTAGAACTGTAGGTTCCTTCCATTCATGTGCAAGTACATATGTATAACACGGACAACAATAATGGATGTGAGAAGCATAGCTTAGGCCCTCCATGCGCTGTTGAGCCATTATATCAAGAAGAAGAAGAATGAACAAAGTTTCTTCCACAAACAAAAACAATCTCTTTTCGTAACGAACAAGCGGTCGAGCTAGAAGCTAGCTAGAAAAGGAGCAGCTACCGCATTCATGGGGTCAGAACTTTTTTGTGGATTAGGAGTGGGCGTAGTCAGGAAAGTACTCAGGCAGAAAGAGATAAACAAGAGGCAAGAAGTTTTCGCCCTGGATCAGTACCAGGCCCAGGTTACATTCATTAATTCATGACCATGATTCATGAGTAACGACCATTACTCATGAGTCATGACCATTATTCATGAGCCATGGCCATTATTCATGAGTCATGACCTTTATTCATAAGTGATGATCAATGACTCATGAGTCATGACCTATGAGTTATGATCCAGAACTCATGACTCTTTTTTATTGATTTTAAAGCTTAAAAAGTCAATGGGGTGGCATTGCTCGTACTATGGGCAATAATTATTTCGGGTCACCATACCGTTATTTTGAACCAGCGTTATCACAACTATCAGATTGAAATCAGAGAGTTACCTTGCGAGGTCTAAAGCAAAATTTTTGCACTGATCCTATGCCTCTAAAAAGTTGTCTATTCATAAAGTGCCGAATGCTTTTGGCAGATGAGATAGTGCCCAAAAGTTATTTAAAGGGACATTCCTTTTGAATTTAGCTTTAGCAGTGAGTATGAAAATTTGACTTTTCACTGTGCCTGTTGAGCCCATTGGTATTGAAACGCCTCTGCGGTATAAGGCATAGGGAGTGAGGACCTTCCTTTTGTATTAATTTAAATACTGATTCTTTATTATTGATTGATATATTATATTATTGAATGTAAGCGCATTATTGTTTAAGTTAACAATATATCAATATGAAAAATTAGGCAACCGAAAATATTATCAAATAATAAATTAAATTGTTGTATAAATTCAATATCAATCGCGTCAAGCCATCGATATTTATCATCATTCTTGCCATAGCAGAGTAGGCGTGGCATATCAGTAAAATATCTAATTAGTGAGTAAATGCATTTTCCTTCTTTTACAAGTACAACCTGCTATGACCGTTTTTTTCCAGTCATTTTATTATTCACTTTCCATTCACTTCTACTTCTCTTTCATGCGAATGCATGAATATGAAAATGTAGGGTAAGTGCCTTCACAACACTTCTTCTGCATCCTCAATCACACAAACTTTGTTCTCTTTGAATTTAGCCGACAAAAGGCAACAAAGTCAGTTAAGAGCACTAACGCCAACGCCAACGATCCAAATTCAAACGAAAACTAGCACCAGCAGAAGTGACAACAGCAGCAGAGGCAGCGCAACTAACTTCAACATTGTCTCAAGCTTGTCCATTTTCTTCCCCCCTCTGCCTCCACCTCTTCCTCTCTCTCTTTCTCTCTCTCTCTCTTTCTCTCTCTCTCTCTTTCTCTCTCTCTCTCTGTCTCTCTCTCACCCTTCTTCATCTTTCTCAATTTCTTCTTCTCTACAATAAGCAACTCCAACTTTAATTCAAACAGCATATCTCTACTCCACATATTGGTAGGCAGCAACGGCAAAATGCGACGTTGGCAGCGATGCATAAAGAAGGCGAAGGCGCTTCCCCCAAATGACAACAACAGCAACAACAACACTAAAACATAACGAATGAGTAAAACGAACAGAGCGACAGCTTAAATGAACGTGCAAACGAACGAATGTGCCGGTAAACGACGACGACGACGACGACGACCCAACAACTACAACGACATGACAGCTCGATTTAATATTACAATTTATGTTGGCCATTAAAATGTCGGATGGCTTCGCTCTTTATTTTATGTGATTATAATAACCAGGCAACCCAACCAGTCAACCTAACCTAACATAACCTCCTCACAATAAGCACGGGTTGTTTTTTCTTTTTTTCATTTAAGTTACTTTTTATTAATTTTGTTGTTGCTGCTTGTCGGTTGCTGTTTGCCGCTTGCCAGTTGCCCTTTGCTGTCTTTAACGGAAACCCAACAGTAGTTAAATGCGTCTGAAGTTCAAAGCGAAAAAAGAAAAAGCGAAACAGAAATTTATGAGAAATACTATTTATGTTGGCATACAAGAAAATAATAAGACATACATATTTTTATACATATTGTACATATAATGAAGCAGCAACATACATATTATTGTATAGAATATTGCACCGAATCGTGTGAATAGTTAAAAATGTCTGAAAACTTTTTTTCCCCGACTTCCATTTCTAAGAAAACTTAAAAATCATTTAATTAATTAGTATTGAGGGTTCAGCTTTTTTGTTATACCATACTTAGCTGGTGCAATAGCACACGTTATCAGCTATGTACTTCCGAAAAATGTGTTTATCGCAAAATTTTCTTTAGCGACGAGGCTTATTTTTGGCCCAATGGATACGTGTATAAGCAGAATTGCCGGATTTAGGGTGAAGACCAGCCAGCGGCAATTCAGCAGCTACCAATGCATCCCAAAAAATTCGCTGACGATGAAAGATGATAAAGGCCGCAACATTTCGGTCAGTGGAGAAAGGTACCGTTCGATGGTAACAGACTTTTTTATGCCGAAAATACAAGAATTGGACTCGGCCGACATGTGGTGCCAACAGGACGGTGCCACATGCCACATTCCACACTGCACTCGAAACCATGCATCAATTGAGAGGCGAAGCGAATTTGGTGAGCAGTCTCACGTTTTGGTGCATTAAATTGGCAATTAGCCACCAAGATCGTGTGATTTGAGCCCGTTAGACTATTTTTTGTGGGGCAATGTTAAGTCTCTTGTCTATAGGCACAATCTAAACACGATTGCTGCTTTGAAAGCCAACATTGAACGTGTCATTGAGTGATTGTGAGATTCCGGTCGAAATGTGTGAAAAAGTGAGCTAAATTTGGACCTTCAGAATGGACCACTTGAAGCGTAGCCGCGGGCCACTTTTAAGTGAAATTATCTTTAAAAGGTAAATGGCAGGAATTGATTTATCGATCAAAAATTTCATTCACTTGTGTAAAATTTCTGTGTTCTTTTTCAATGACTGAAGACCCTCAACGGGACTCGATGGGATGAGTGTTAATACAATTATTGTCTCCAATGAACTCATTTGCCTTTCAGGCTGTCTCTCCGCATTAGTATTTACGAGTTGTTTCGAATTCTGTTGTGCCTCAAGTGGCTGGCGAAGTCTACACTCTCGCGATCTCTCGGTACTGGTCTTTGGGTTTTTTTTTCACGATAGCATTATTTAAATTTTGTTGGACCTCTATTTTTCGACGAAGTCTCGCTGTCTCTCAGCCGCAGTTTTTTCTGGAGATTTTATCGTAACACAATCGCCATTTGCTTGTGCCTCGCGATTTTTTTTTCGTCTATACTCGCTCGTTCTTTCAGCTCTAGAAATTTCTAAAGAATTTTGTTTTAAATGTGAAATTTTTGTTTGTAATGTCAAATTTTACTAGAAACTGCCATCAGTTTCTAGTAAAATTTTACAGCGCCCTCTATCAGTCGAGTTTGAATCATACGCGAATCAGCGCCCTCTATCAATCGAGTCTGAATCATACGCGAATCAGCGCCCTCTATCAATCGAAAGAGGGATAGAGGGCTATTCTATCGATTAGTAGAGGGCGAATAGTGGATGCAAAAGCCCTGCCCATCATTTATGTGTATACATATGCAACCTGATATTCATACTTGATTGATAGAGGACGCTGCCCTTCATTTCCTTAACAATTTCCGTTTTGTCACGACGATCGTGCTATAGGCGGTAAGCCTCATAAATATAAAAACGTTTCTAAAGAAGTAAACTTCAATAAGCTTCAAAAATGTTTGTTGCATATAAAACCACTATATCCTTCTCTATTGTGTCATTCTAAATTCATCTATAGAGCTCTAATTTGACTGACTCATAAATACTTGTGTTGTATTTCAAAACAAAACGTCAATTTTCGACATAACAAATTAAAATTAAAAAAACAATAATAAAAACTTTTCACTCAGTATTTCTCACTTTGCACCTACAAAATTTATATGTTTGCGGTTGCCTCCATGCACGTTGCACGCACAATTAATAAATTTAATTACAACAAAAACAAAAATAAAATATAATAATAAAAAGAGGAAAACACGAAAAATCTGAAATAAATTCACCGAAAAATGTCGCGACTTAATAACAAAAATATTTTGAAAATTTCAAAATTCACCATATTTCAGTCATGAAGTCAGTGAGCAGTGAGAGCGGCAGCAGGCACCACACACAAATGTTATGGTAAATAGAAATATCTTAAGAAATATTAACACTGTCATTATAATTAATTTGAAAATACATTTAAGTTTTGTGTGCGGAAGGTGGCAGGCAGGCAAGCAGGCAAGCAGGCAGGCAGGCAGACAAGCAGCAGCCCCTGCTACACCCGAGAGGTGTGGTGTAGGTGGACATTTTAATGTTTTTATTTTTAAATATTGTATTTATGATGATTTTGCTTCTCTCATTAATTTTTTTTTATTATTTTTTTTTTTTGTAGTTTTATTTTGTTACTAATTTAACGTGGCAGATTTAAGCTTTCAACGTTAATTTATTAAGCAATTGCATAAATATCATGTTAGTTGCTTAGTTATCGCATTTTGTTGTTGTTCTGTTATTTGCTTGTGAAATGCGCAACACATTCCACAGTGAACGAAATACGCGAATACTTACTTTGTAAAAACAGTTGCCATCATCGTAAATTTATTAAATAATTTTATGAACTTTTAAAATGATAAAGAAGAGAATTTCAATTTAATTTGCCATTGAGCGTTTCGTGGTGTGTCTGTGTTTGCGGGGGTTCTCAAACTTTTTGTAATTAAACTCATAATCATGATGGTTTTGTAGAAGTAGAATTTACTGGCGTCAAGGTAAAAATGTATACGTTCAGTGGCTCTTTGTTTGAATAATGCATTTAGGTTCAAGAAATGCTTGAAAACCGTGAAATTTTGTTTCTGGATTACTGGTATCCTGAAGAAACTTTCAGTTCAAGATTTTTGTTTGAATCTCATTAAAAGGATATTTGTTATAAATTCAGTTGTTTTACTTGTGTATTACTGACATCTAAATACCAGAAACATTCAATCCCTGTAGGCTTGCTTCATACTTTACTGGTCGAAAGCTTTTAAAAATGATCCAAAACTTTGAATTTTTGCTGTACCGGCATCCAGAAGTAACTTTCAGGGTCTGAAACTTTCCACTTACTATATACTTACTTACTTAGCTGGCACTACAACCGATGATCGGTCTTGGCCGCCCCCACAAAGCTCCGCCAGTCACTTCTGCTATGCGCGCGCTGGCGCCAGTTGATAAGGCCAAGTGCAGTCAGGTTGCCCTGCACCTGGTCTTTCCAACGGAGATTAGGACGTCCCCTACTTCTCCACGTCCCCACTTACTATATTCTCCCATTTAAAAATGATTTAAACTCATAATTTTTCTCTCCAGTCCAGCACTTATTCTCTGAGCCACCTAAATATTTAATGACATCTAAGTACCAGAAACATTCAATCCCTGTTGGCTTGCTTCATACTTTACTGGTCGAAAGCTTTTAAAAATTATCTAAAATTTGTTTTTTTTTTTGCTGTACCGGCATCCAGAAGTATCTTTTGGGGTCTGAAACTATCCACTTACTATATGTTCCCTTTTGAAAAATGATTCAAAATCATAATTTTTCTCTACAGTCCAGCACTCATTCTCTAAGCCACCTAAATATTTAATGATATCTAAGTACCAGAAACTTTCAAACCCTGTTGGCTTGCTTCATACTTTACTGGTCGAAAGCTTTTAAAAATCATCCAAAACTTTGAGTTTTTGTTGTACCGGCATCCAGAAGTATCTTCTGGGGTCTGAAACTATCCACTTACTATATGCTCCCATTTAAAAATGCTTCAAAATCATAATTTTTCTCTCCAGTCCTGCACTCATTCTCTAAGCCAACTAAATAGGTCTGAAATATGATATTGTTTGCTAGAGATCCATTCTTTTGCTATAAGTTTTGACTTCGGATTCTCAAAGAGAGAATTCTATTGTTGAGCAATCTTGCTTTCACAGTTTTTCTATGTTAGTGAAGTTAAGAAAATTTCTCTGGGTCGAATTCTCTGTTCGTTCTATGTAGAAGTGAGTTTGGCAATATTTAAAAATTAATCAAACATAGGAAACTTTTGAGAGGTCGCTGTAATTTTAGGCCTTTGTTTGGAAGGTAACAAAGAATAACATTTTTATAAATAACTTTTGTTATTTTTCCCGCCGCTAGATGGCGCCATTAGGAGGGTCTTATGACGGAAATATTGTGAAAATATAGTAATGCTGCAGATAGGAGAGGCCGGTTTCATAACGATCCATGTGCGTTCCATCAGTAATATTGTGAATTAGCTTGCTGAATTTTGCTGTGATCAGAGATTCCTTTCAATTTAAAATTAATATTAAACGCAGAAAATATAAATATTCTCTTTAAAATTTAGTTAAATTTAAAATCTGAAAATTCAGAATACCGAAAAATTTGAATTAAAATTTTTTTCATTTCTTTACTTTACTTTTAATGGCACAACAGCCCATGGAGGGCCTGGGCCGAGCTTTTCGCATCCACTCATGTTGTGTGTGTTATATTTTTACATGAATGGATGGGACCTACAATTTAATGCCGAGTCCGAATCCAAATCAATCCTACTGATAATATTTACTACGGAAAATCTTTTTTTGTTTTAAATAAATGCCTCTCTGTTGTCCTTGTATTTGTGGTTATCGTGCTTCTAAACTCTTTTTAATAACTTAACTGTTTGTACAGCGCCATCTAGCGGTGGCGCCTTACATATGGTAAATATAAATTTCCCAAGATCTATGAAAGCTTTTTATTTTTCATTAACTTTTAAACTTTTAAAACTCGTGGCACAACAGCCCATGGAGGCACAACAGCCCATGGAGGCACAACTGCCCATGGAGGCATAACAGCCCATGGAGGCATAACAGCCCATGGAGGCCAACATCCCTTGGAGGTGACAAAATTGGGAATGAAACTTTTATATAAACCTCTTGCCATAATTTTTGACAAATGTTTAAAATCAGTTTATTTCCCTGATTGTTGGAAAGAATATTTTATTGTTCCTCTTCATAAAAATGGTGTTAAGTCAAATATATCAAACTAGAGGTATAGAGGTATTGCTAAATTAAGTGTGATATCTAAGTTATTTGAATAAATTGTTACTACCCAAATTATGCACTCTGTTGTAACATTGATCAACACATCGCAGCATGGGTTCCTTAAGGGGAGATCTACTACGACTAACCTTTTAGAGTTCACTACATGTATAATGAATGGATTTATTAATAACCAACAAACTGATGTTATACTATATATACTGATTTTAGCAAAGCATTCGATCAAGTCAATCATGGCCTCCTTATTGAAAAACAAGGTTTGATTGGATTTCCGCCCTTGCTTTTGAGATGGATAGAGTCATACATGTATCACTAACAGAAAACAAAAAGTGATTTTCCGAAATGCCGTATCGAAAAGCATTGCTGTTACTTCCGGATTTCCTCAAGGGGCCACCTGGAAACTTTATTATTTCTTTCGCATTCACTCATGTGTGCGTGTTATATTTGTACATGAATGGAGGGGACCTACAGTTTAATGCCGAATCCGAACGGCGAAGTGAAAAGCTTTTCATAGGCAATTTTTCTCTTGTAGGCTTGCCATTGCCTGCCAAGAGGTGGTACCGTGTAGAATAATTATTTTTACTACTTTTTGATTTTGCCTGTGCCGAGATTCGAACCCCGGACACTCTGCGTAGCAGTCCAACGCACTACCACTACGCCACAGCGACCACTGATTTGCCATCTGTTATTCGAAATTGCAAAATTGTAATGTATGCTGATGATGTAAAGTTGTTCTTATCTTACAACTCTTTAATCCAACAAAAACTTCTGCAAGAAGATCTTGATAATTTTTCAAAATGGTGCCGATTAAACTTGATGTTACTCAATCTGGATAAATGTAAGTTGATGACATTTACAAGGAGACAACCTATGTCTGCTAAATAATCTTTTCAGGATCAGACTCTGAGTCATGTATTGATATTTGTGGATTGGGTGTGACAATGGACTCCAAATTAAGTTTTAACTTACATTTCAACTTGTGTGTGAACAAAGCTAAAAGTTCGTTAGGATTTATTAAACGCTGTTCAAAGGAGTTTAACGATCCTTATACTTACAACAAAAACGCTATTCACTTCACTTGTTAGGCCCATCCTTCAGTATGCATCTCCTGTCTGGAATCCTCAATATAATTGCTACAAAAGTAAAATTGAGTCGGTTCAAAAACAATTTCTTATTTTTGCACTAAGGAGTTTTTGTTGGAATATTCTATTGAAGCTTCCACCGTATGAACATCGACTAAAACTTATTAATCAACCGACTTAGAATAAGCAGAAGAAAAATGCTGAATATAAGAAGAAAAATGCTGTAAAGCTTTTGAATGGCATTCTATCATCTTCGTATTTACTAAACGAAATCAACTTTAATATACCCTGTAGAAGCTCACGTTATTTTATTCTTATTAAACTTAGCATATGCAAATTATGCTCAAAATGATCCTTTTCGTGGAATATGTAGAGATTTTAATAAACATTATAATTTATTCAGCATTTCCGATTCTCTGGAACACAACAAAACAAACTTACTTAAGTATCATATTAAATCAATAAACAGCTGATGATTTCATATCTGTAGTTGTAAAGAATGCCTATTTGGATATACGCGGCTCATTACATATTTTCGTGTAAAGCAGTTGCGTCGGTTACCGATCCATACGTTGTGTGGATGCGCCCCTCGGTCGTGTTGGGCGGGAGGAGGGTCCGCTAGTATTCGTTCGTTCGTTAAAAAGCTTTCTATTTTTCATTAATTCTTAAACTTTTCAAACTCAGTTTCAGAATGAAATTTTTTCAGATCATAAAATTTCTGAACTTCATTATGGCACAACAGCCGATGAAGGGCTGCTGCGTAACATACCATGGAGGTGGACAAATTGGGAATGGAAGATTGCTCAGAAGTGCTTCCTCTCCTCTTTTAAAATTAAACTTACTTTACTTTTAATGGCACAACAGCCCATGGAGGGCCTAGGCCGAGCTCTTCGCATCCACTCATGTTGTGCGTGTTATATTTGTACATGAATGGAAGGGACCTACAGTTTAATGCCGAATTCGAACGGCGAAGCGAAAAGCTTTTCATAGCACTTTTTACTCGTGTAGGTTTGCCATTGCCTGCCAAGAGGTGGTGCCGGGTGCCGTGTAGAAAAATTATTTTTTTCTACTTTTTGATTTTGCCTGTGCCGAGATTCGAACCTCGGACACTCTGCGTAGCAGTCCAACTCACTACCACTACACCACAGCGACCACTTTTAAAATTAAACCTCATGTCAGATCCCTTAAGTCGAATTTTTTTTGTTGCTTACAGCGTTGTTGGGAGCTTCTTAGGAGAAACTCGGATTCAAAAAGAGAAATTTTTTTTCGAGCCTCTGCCACTTCTTTTTCATTTCTTCAGCTTATCAGCTGATAGAGTTAGAATCTGAAAAATCTGAAATTTTGACTTCGTGTTACTGGCGAAAAAATCGGCCTTGACCCTCCATGGGCTGTTGTGCCATTAAAAAATATAAATAAGTTAAGAAGAAATTTTATTTTTGTTATACATTAAACTTTTGCTTACGTTCCAGAGTCATCTACCGGAAATCTCTAAACCCTGCTTTAACGGCCTTTTTACCTTCTCCAGTCACACCCAGCGAAATATTCCAAAAACACTCACTCCTTTCACACCTTAAATATGAACAGATATCCCGATATCCCGGGGTGGCGGAGGGGTCACATTCAAACATATTTGTGAACCGCTGCAACCACACAGTATGGTATGAGTGATTTATAAACATTATTTCATTACATTTCATATTTTATGTATGAATGTAAGTTGTCAAATGAAAATATTCCTATTTAAATGATAAATTTAAATTTATTTATGCATCACCATCAAAATAAAATAAAGAACTAATTTAAGCAGAACGGTTGAGGGTCATTTAGCAAATCCACCTCAAATCTACTAGCGTTAAGTATTTTTCGCGCTGTCATCTCACGATCACAGCTGACAACGACTGACGACATCGGGCAAGGGTAATTTGCCGGCAACGGAATTGGCGCAGAACTCAAATGTGCCATGAAATTAATTTCCATCATTTGTTGCTATAAAATACTTATTTTTATTTCTTCGAGAAAATTTAATTTTCTTCTGTGGTATGCATAATTTATGATTATCTATATACATAAATTTTGGGATGATGGCTCAATGTTTTGTTTGTTCAATAGTCAAATTCGGAATTCAGAGAGAGATATCGTAATTTGTGTGCCTTCTCTGTTGTTGCTCGAATATAAATACTTTTAATTAATATTGCTGGTATGACAGAGCCAAGCGACGATAATTGGAACCTCTAACAATCCAGAATTATAGGATTTCTTCTTAAAGATCGGAAACTCCTAAAACCATTCCGTAATCTCAGGATCCGCTGCTAGTAAAAATGGAATGTAATGGAAATTCACCTGAACTAGCTAAAACCAAACAATATGACGGATATGAAGTTTAAAAGAAAAATATTATTATTATTATTATTTCGAAAAATTAGCAGCCATATTGATTTTGAAACCGTGTTCAGTGACATCCCGAATCTTTCTATACCACATTTCCTGATCATAGCGTAATATTTTTCGAAAAACCATCCACCATTATGAATCGGCCATTTTGTTTTAAATATCAGATTTGTAATCAGCACCTTCTGTTTATACTGAATTTCATGGAAGTCTTCTTCTTTCTATTAATGACACAACAGCCCATGTAGGACCTAGGCCGAGCTTTTTGCATCCACTCACATTGTGCGTGTTATATTTGTACATGAATGATAATAATAGGGGACCTAAAGTTTTATGCCGAATCCGAACGGTGAAGTGAAAAGCTTCTCATAGGCAATTTTTACTCTTGTAGGTTTGCCATTGCTTGCGAAGATTTGATGACGTGTAGAAAAATTTGTTTTTTTTCCACTTTTTGATTTTGCCTGCGCCATTATTTGAACCCCGTTCACAATGCGTAGCAGGCCAACACCACTGCCAACTATGGTATGCCACAGCGACCACATTTTCATGGAAGTATGGTAATTGCAACGAAAATTTATCCGCCAATTTGAATTGTCTGTCTTCATTTTCGAAAATTAATTATCAAATTCATAGCAATCGCCCAGATTTCGGAGGACTTTATACTGACTTTTTTTAAACTACAATCTTTCGTTTCATAAACACCAACCTTGAAGATTTTTCATATTCTAAATTTCTTTGAGATCGACATATTTATGGCCAGGTTTCTTGAAATCTGACCCAGTCTGGGGTGCCCAAATGAGGCCTTCCCATTTAAAATGAATGGCATCATTCACGATACAGTGATGAGCGATCGGACTGCAAAACTACGTGAAATTAATTGAAGAGATTGTGCGCATCTTAATGGAATGGATTGGGAACTATTGCCTTATATTATGAGGGTTAGGGAAACCTTTCAGCAGAATGGGTGATAAAATGTTCCAAAAAATCAAATATTTAAAAATCTTAAAAAAATATTCGTCATACATACGGCCATTTTGGGGGGTTTTTAAAAGAAATTTGAATGAACTTTTTATACACCCTGTATAGATCAGAGACGCTCACAAAAAGAAAGCACTTTCTTGATGTTATCTTTTATATTATTTCTACCAAATTAATTATAAAGTGTTGAAGACTGCAACATTTTATGACGCTTAGCATCGACCGTGGCCTCTAAAATGGACCATACCCTGTAATCTATCGGATTGAGATCCCGCGAACATGGTG
Organism: Palloptera scutellata; assembly: GCA_958295655.1. Classification (NCBI taxonomy): domain Eukaryota; kingdom Metazoa; phylum Arthropoda; class Insecta; order Diptera; family Pallopteridae; genus Palloptera; species Palloptera scutellata. The sequence continues at coordinate 54,840,032 of OY282452.1, read as the reverse complement.
GCCACTCTTGAGATGTGCGAAAATCAGGAAAATGACTAATGCAGCATGCTTGTGTCGTTTTGCCTCTGTTGTGAGCTGGCGCAGAGTCTTGCTGGAACGTTCAATCATTATCGCCAAAGTGCTGTCAGGTTTAGGAGAGAGAGAGAGTACCACAGGCTCCAAAATTTCACGGCGGTACACTTCTTGGTTGATTTTAACTCCTCGTTCCACAAAAATCAAGGGTGTTATGCCATTTGCGCAAGTCTCACCCCACACCATGACGGATTGCGGATTTTGGCGATGCTGAATTGACACTTCTGTCACTTTGACGTTTATAAGCTTGTAAACAGCTTTTCATCTGGGAAGATGATTTTTCCCATACAATTCCTGCGGCCCGACGTTGAAGTAGGCAGGCAGGCACCTTTGGAGTCAGTCGTACCAGATTGTTTTCATCCTTTCCCCCTTTTTTTTCTTGTCTTTTTTGGATCTTGTCCAGCATTGAGTCCTAGTTCGTTTTTTTTTTTGCTATGAGTCGAACTGATTCACGATTGATGACGCCAGTTTCGTGAGAAACTTTTCTCATGGAAACCGTCGTATTACGTTGCACCCGCTTTTGAATGATTTTACGATTCCTGGGAGTAGTGACGGCTTTTTTTGGACGATCACCTTTATGCTACATGCTGCCGGTACTGCTAATAAGGTTTTAAACTTTGTTGTGCCGGTTTTCGAAAAAATTAATAAATAAAATAAAATAAATAAATAAATAACCCAGCTCCTTAAACCATTTAACTGCATGAGAGACTAACGACCGAGCATGGCGAACTTCTTCCACGCAATCTCACAATTGGGTTTGCCTAGAGCTAGTGCAATGTGATAATAGCTGACCGATTATTGCAAATCATAAAATAAATAACGAAATAAAGTGTAGACCACACACACTCCCTCGATTACGTAGAATAATACAAGAATGCAGAAAATTCCAGAAAAATTACAATACTTTTTCTATAGTCCGAAGAAAGTTGTATACGCTTATTAATTGTCACCCTGTATAAAGTGAACATTTCTGTTGGCAGTTGTACATAATAAAAATATTTAATGTTTCCGGGAAGCTCATGATTTATCTGCAGCATATTCATATTGTTGCTAAAATACGAGTACAGTAAAGAATTATTTATTATTTTAACCCTCTAGTTCCCAAATTTTTAATTGACCTACAAAAATCACAATAGATTAAATCGATTTCAAAAGCACAAAAACCTCAGAAATTACAAAAAAAAAAAAAAATGAATTGTCGTGGACTTATGAAGTCGGGATTTATGAAGTGGAAAGAATTTGTGATTGTTTGAGTCTGTTAGCAACTTTTTTTTTTTTTAATTATTAAACATTTTATTTTAAAGCTTCTCCCCTTAGATATTCAAAGCCTGTTTTATATACCGTTAGTATCACGGGAAGTAATTTATTTATTTGTTTTTGATTTTTCACCAAAATTATCAAGCTCAAACTAAATTTCAGATTTTCGAACATTTTTGACTTTGATTGCTTCCAATGGCTGCAATAAACATCGCAGCTCATAGCCGAGGCATTATTATGAAAGTTTGGGGAGTTCACTAAACGAAATGATAAAGAGTAACTCCAGGCTACTACTGTTCCGGTTTTATTACACACGTTTACGTTTTGGTGACGGCTGTGTAGAGGTTTGCTTGGCAACTAGAGTGTTAATTATAAATAAAAAGATATTTAAGCATTTGTTATGTGAATTTATGGCCTCTGTGTCACTTGAGATATATGGTAAACTAACTTCAAAGACACATTCTAATATTTCCTTATACAGGGTGTTTGTTTTAGAAGTATGGTTTTCAAGAAGAAATATAACGCATGTAATTTAATGTTATGGCGAAGAATTTAGCTTTATTATAACGATATGGGATTTACCATTATGTTTTAAAAACGATTTCGGTCCAGTGGCCGCCGCGACTAGTTCGAATAAATTCCAGCCGAGAGGCCCAATTTTCGACCACTTTTTGCAGCAATTGGGGCCGGGCCGTATGTCAGTAATAACGCGCCGAATATTCTCTTCCAAGGCGTCAATCGTCTCGGGTTTATCTGCGTAGACAAGCGACTTCACAGCGGTGTTAAATCGCACAATCTTGGAGGCCACGCCACAGGCCCACAACGCGAGATAATGCGCTCACCGAAAGTTTCCTTCAATAAATTGATTGTTTCGTTGACTATATGGCACAAGACGGCGCTTTGTTGGAACCAACCTCTGTAGGGCGTCCCACAATTTTTTATTTTGTTTTTTTCACTTACTTGAGATAATTTTCAAATTGAAACTGCTTAAATTAAGCAATTCAACACAATCAACATCTTCCAATTCAGGCACGAAAAAAGCCATTAATCATGGCTCTATAGCGTTCCCCATTGACTATGACCGGCTTCATCTTTGAAGAAATATGGACTCAATGATTCCCTCTGCCCATAGAGCACACCAAACAGTGACTTTTTGAGGATGTAACAACGTCTCAAGAATGGCTTATGGATTATAATCACTCCAAATGCGATAATTTTGCTTATTAACGTACCCATTCAACCAAAAGTGAGTTTCTTGTGAAAATCGGGATCGGTGGCCATCTCGTTTTGGTAATAAATTTTGCACGATTTGCAAACGTTGTTCAGGAGTAAGTCTATTCATTATGAAATGGCAAACCAAACTGAGCATAAATCAAGTGACAGCTGTCAAAAAGATCAACTCCGAAAAAAGTATTGCCAGATTGAAAACCACACTTCTAAAAAAAAAACACCCTGTACTATATTACATTTGTTGTTTAACTTTAACCAACAGTTTATGAGCTTTTGAGCTGTTTCCTCCATATAATTTCACGGCATTTACTTGCGTACATTTAAAATGACATTATGATTTATTTATTTGCCCAAAATTTTCTTAAGCGCTCACATGCTAAAAAAATCAACAAACGAATAAAATATATTTTTTATTATGTTTAATTTCAAGCCATTTGTTATATGGTGTTTGACATAAAAATTTAAATTGTCTATTTAACCTTTCGACCATTGTCAAAAGGAAAAATGTGAAAAGCTTATACATCATAATCTTATGTTTTACCACATATTTAGAAATGTATAGTATGTTATTTTTTTTATCAATTTTGTTTTTGTTTTTACCTACATTTACAGTATGTAACAAAAATTGAGCCTTTAATTTATGTGACACAAAGATATATTAATTTTTTAATTACAATTATTTTTAACACATAAAATATCAACATCACACTGAAGAACACAAATCTTGCAACTACTAAGGCAACAATTGCGTTACATTGCTTAATTTAAGCAGTTTCAATTTGAAAATTATCTCAAGTAAGTGAAAAAAACAAAATAAAAAATTGTGGGACGCCCTGCAGAAGTTAACTTCTTCAGAATGTTTTCGTTTTGGGTTTTCAGGTTAGGTTTAATAAACTTGTAAAAACCCGAATCTATCGCAGACATTACTAGCGTGGCCGGAGGCATTTTTTAACGATTTGCCGATTTGTGCAAACGATAAGCCTTGTTTAGCTCAGTTTGATGATTCTCTGATACCAGATGTGTGCTACATCTCGATCAACTTCGTTTCGATCGTTTGCATTTCCAATGCATGCAATGCCTTCTCCTCTGCAAAATCATCATCTCCATCAAAATATTCATACTCAAAGCATCCGAATTTATTTGCTACATCATTATAATTATAATCTTAACATCATCATCATTATTATCATCATTATAATAATCGTCATCATAATATTCTGGTTGTATGATCTCAACACGTGGAAAATTTGCCACTTGCCTGCCGTTCTGAGAACTCGCGAATGTTATGTGGTCAACTTGAAACTTGGCTAATCTCGTCTATGTTTTGTTGGGCTGATGCGAGTCGTTTTCTTTCCATGGAGGAAAGTTTTTCAGGTAAATTCTCAAGTAAATCTTCTGCCCTTCTCTTTCATTGTGAAGCTGGGAATTCGGCCATCTCAATGACTGTATAATCTGAGAACCTTCGTCGGCGTTCAATGAGTTGAGTGCTGTTGCAATTATTTGCTCTAATAAACACCATTTGCCATTTATGCTACCTCTCCGGATTAGTCTTTGCTTGTTGTTTTTCAACTAAATACGAATTCGGTTGTGTCTCAAGTTGATTGCGAAGTCTACACTCTCGCGATCTCTCGGTGCTGGTTTTTGAGGTTTTTTTTTCACTATAACAGAACCTGAATCTGATTGTTGGGCCTCCATTTTTCGACGTAGTCTATATTCTCGCTGTCTCTCAGCTATAGTTTTTACTGGAGATTTTATCGTTTGCTTTTTTTTTACTCGTTTATTCTTTCTGCTCCAGAAATTTCTAACGATTTTAGTTTGAAATAAAAAAATGTTTGTTTGAAATGTAAAATATTACTAGAACTGATGGGCAGCGACCTCTTTCAATCGAGTATGAATCACACGCGAATCAGCGCCCATTATCAATCAATTATGATTCATACTCATTTATGTGTAAATAAATATAAATATTTAATTTTTTTTCCATACCTGATTGATAGAGGGTCGCTCATTGATTGTGGTCGCTGTGGTGTAGTGGTAATGCATTGGACTGCTACGCAGAGGGTCCGGGGTTCGAATCACGGCACAGGTAAAATAAAAAAATATATAAAAAAAGTAGAAAAAAATAATATTTCTACACGGCACCACCTCTTGGCAGGCAATGGCAAACCTACAAGAGTAAAAATTGCTATGAAAAGCTTTTCACTTCGCCGGTCGGATTCGGCATTAGACTGTAGGTCCCTTCCATTCATGTACAAATATAACACGCACAACATGAGTGGATGCGAAAAGCTCAGCCTAGGAAATAACCCTAAAAAATTAGGCGGTATTTTAGTCTATTCAGAGGAATCTGCGAGAAAAGTGTTCTCCTTTTGAATGTGGATTTCATCCTTAATCTTCCTCTCGTTTACCTTTTTCCTTACTCACTGTTGTGCAATTAAAAGTAAAGTAAGATTGATAGAGGGCGCTGCTCTTCCGTGCATTTCCGTGACAATTTCCGTTTTGCCACGATTATCTTTTGCTACCACGTAAATATAAAAACTATTCTATTGAAGTAAACTTCAATAAAATTTTATTGATGAAATGAAAACAAAGTACACATTTCAGCCATAATGAAGGAAATAGCACTGTCTACCATATGTTTAATCGAAATCTGTTTCATTGGATATATTAAAGATATCTTTAATCGGCATAAATTGCCTATTCCAAAGCAACCCGCCGTGCTGCGCCGATCTAAACTTAATGACAATGACAGGAGGATGGTAAGTCATCTAATCAGTTCAGGAGCCGCAAAATCTGGCTCTGATGTCCAAAAGGAGTTAAAAATCTCCTATCGGAAGTAGTTATCACGGATGACCGATCATCGTGTGTTAAGAAAAATAGGATATATAGCCAGACCATTTCTTACAAGCTGCCATGTACAACTAAGACTACAGGTTCACAAAATCCCATAAAAACTGGACTCCGGAGCAATAGGGTACCGTATTTTTGGCTGATGAAAGTAAAATAAACTTGCAAGGGTCAGATGGAATTCGGTATGTTTAGAAGAAGCCATCACAGACGATATCACAATATGATGTGATATTACCAACTATTAAATTTGGTAGCGGAAAATTCTCTTTTTGGGGTGTTTTTTAACAAAACTAATATCGGAAAGATGGTGCTGAATGAAGGGGAAATGGACGCCAATGCGTATATTTCAGTATTGGAGCAAGGGTAATTTCCCTCTTTGGAGAAGTTGGCACATCAACAAAAAATCTTGGAAATTCTTTCAAAGCAAGAACGTTGAAGTAATGTTATGGCCCCCTCAAAGTGGACCGATCTGAACACGATCGAAAACTTGTGTAGTCTTCCTTCGAAAGAAAAGAGTTTTACTACTCGAACCGAACTGAAAAATAAAATGGAGTTGTTGGTTCGATCGGCGGGGGGGGATTCCCCCGAAAAATCCATTCTTTTGACTATCGCTTGGTCTCTGGCGTATAATAATGGATCCAGGTTTCATCAACGGTGTCGACTCGATGCAAAAACTCCTGCGAATTTCGTTTAAAGAGATCCAAACACTGCTTCGACATTGACAGCCGTATCCTCTTGTTGTCCACCGTAAGCAATCGCGGCACCCATCGGGCCGACACCTTTCTCATGCTTAACTTATCATGTAAAATATTAATTACCGTTCCGTACGACACTCCTACGGCCTCTGCTACTTCGCGCAGTTTCGTTCGGCGATCAGCGAGAATCATGTCGTAAACCTTTTCAACGATTTCCTCGGTAACCACGTGTGCCGGGCTTCTCATCAAAAACAGATGTACGACCACGTTTAAATTCGTTGAACCAATATATTAAGGTTGCCATAGATGGTGAAGGGTCCCCATGGACAGCATCCAACTTCGTTTTTATTTCTTCGCATGTTTTTCCATCCAAAAATAAAAAGCAAATTACGGATCGATATTGTTCTTTTTCCATTTTATCGCGAAACACGAAACACGTTTGATACTAATGGCTGCCAAATAAAAACTAACCTATGAATCAGTTTGAAATTTAGTGTTGTGTCGTGTGACACGGTACACGGTGGTAATGCCAACTTCCCTCAGCAACGCCACCTGTCTTCACACACGGGTACTTATTGATCTACCCTCGTTACACTGTAAATATTATTTTGAATAAAAATTTAGTTATGAGTGCTTTATTGAAATGAATTAGTGTTTTAAGTTCCTTATATGTACAGTATAACCTGCTAAATCGTTAAATTCTTTAATCCTTTATTGAACGAAAACACTTTTTTCGATGTTCAGTTAGAAATTTATTTTTCACATCAATTTCACATCGGTTCAAAAGTTCTCTTTTTCCTCAAAAAAAAAAAAAAATCTAACGATCTGTCTCCTCAGCATGCGGCAAAGCGAGACAACAAGAACATTCAATTTGACATTTAGTTTTAGTACAAGAAGGTTTGCCAGAAGAGCCAGAGAGAGTATATTTCCTGCTTACAAGGTTGCCAAAAGGACAAAGTATATAAATCCTGCTTACATTACAACATGGTTGCCAGAAGCTATAAAGTATAAATACAACATAAGAAATAATTTTCAGTTTTTGTTAAAAATTCGTTAATTTGTTATTAAAAACTCTATGTAAACAACGAATTTCAATTTTCTACATACTGTATGTCTTAATAAAATATTCATTTAGTTTTTTTTTTTTTTTGGAATTTATATCAAATATAATTCCGAAAATCGTTTTCGTCGTTGAACGCGTGACAGGTTATTCTTTTAATGCCATTCTGAATTATTGTTACTTATAAGATTCTATTGTGTATTCGTTAAAAAGACTTAAATTAATAATCTTCAAATTTATGCTAATTTGACATTAGTCATAAATTTTTAACATTTGTGTTAACAGCTTTTAATAAATAATACGCTTTAGAAATTTATTATGAATTAGTTGAGGTTTTCTTTGAAGTTTGTTTTCTTAATTTTCATTATGTGTAAGTTGGTTTCAGTTATTGAGAGATGATAAATGTGAATCATGAAAATGTCAGTAGTCGGTTTGGTTGTTGTTGTTCTTGTTATTGTATTGGATTTTGTATAAAAAATATGTAAATCATGGATTAATTGAATCATATGAGACTGAAACTATCTACGAGTACATCGATAGTCATTGGTGTAAGCAATATTTTGTCCAGGGGTGTGGACTAGTTGGAAAATTTTAACTGAATATTTAAAGTCTTTTGCGTGTTTTTTATGCGAAAAAGGTGCAGAATAAAATAAACAAAACTATTTCCAGAGGAGGAGAGGAGAGGAAGACTTTTCCCATTTTCTTGTTTTCTAATGCCAATGTTAGGTAATACTTACTTACTTAGCTGGCACTACAATCGATGATCGGTCTTGGCCGCCTCGATAAAACTACGCCAGTCGCCCCTGCTATGCTCGTGCTGGAGTCTATTGGTAAGGCAGTAAGGTCGCCCTGCGCCTGGTCTTTCCAACGCAGATTAGGACATCCTCTTCTACGTGTTCCTCCACCGTGGCTCGAATTAAATACCCCTCTAGCCAGAGCGCTCAACAAGACCCAGCCAGCGAAGCTGCTGGATTTTTATACGCTTGACTATGTCAGTGTCGGCGTACAGCTCATACGTTCCATTTTATTCGATACACGTCGTCCACGCATACTGGACCGTAGATCTTACGGAGTATCTTCCTCTCGAACACTCCCAACATTCGTGGTCAATGTCCACGTCTCGTCGCCATATATAATATTTTTTTATTGATTCATTCAACACACAGGGCGTATCCCTATGAATGCAGAGCATTGTGTTGAATGGAAGGAAGATTGATAGGTGGGCGGAAGATTGGAAAGGGAATGCAATCACCCAGGACACTGATAAAGACATAGACAGCCATTGTGGCAAGTGTTATGCCTTTACCACAATGAACTTCATTTATCAGTGTCGACTATGACCGCATGTAGCAGGACGGTAAGGATGAGGGATTTATAGAGCTTTATTTTCGTCGGGCAAGAGCGGGCTCTGCTACTCAATTGCCTACTGAGCCCGTAGTAACGCCTGTTGGCAAGAGTTAATCTCCGCTTGATCTCAACGCTGACATTATTGTTGGTATTAATGCTGGATCTTAGGTAAACGAAAACCTTGACGACTTCAAAAGTATAATTGTCAACAGTGACATTTTGTCCAAGACGCCGCGACTCTTTGTTTGTTGACACAAGGTATTTCGTTTTGACCTCGTTCAACACTAGACTCACTCCACGAGACTCCCTTTCCAGGTTGGAGAGTGCTACACTGACTGCTCGATCATATTTGACAATGATATCAATATCATCAGCGTATGCAAGCAGCATTACACTCTTGTACAATATAGTGCCAGAGATGTCGATGTTCGCAGCTCGAATTATTTTCAACAGCATAAGGTTAAAGAAGTCGCACGATAGGGAGTCAGTCACCTTGTCTGAAACCTCTTTTGGTATCAAATGGGCGCGGAGAGGCGTGCCCCAATTTTCACTGCGCTGGTGGTGTTGGTCAGTGTCATAAGTATTGCAAAGATGAATGAGCTTCGCAGGGATACCAAAATCAGACATTGCGGTGTTCAAGTGATCTCTAATCGTACTTTCGAAGACGTCCTTATAATCGGCGAATAGATGGTGGGTGTCGATCTGTTTCTCTCAGATCTTTTCCCAGACTTGGCGTAGTGTGAATATCAGGTCGATGGGGGATATATCAAGCCTCAAGCCACACTGATAAGGTCCAATCAGGTTGTTGACGATGGGCTTCAGTCTTTCGCTTGATAGAACCTTATATGCAATATTAAGAAGGCTTATCCCACGGTAGTTGGCGCAGATCGTGCAATCACCTTTCTAATGGATTGGGCAGAGTACGCTGAGGTTCCAAACGCTTCGCAAGCTTTCATCCGACCATCATATTTCGCTTAGAAGCTCGTGCATGCGAGGAGTGCATGTAAGGAGAAAAAATTGATCCCCCGAAAAAGGAATGTTTTTCTTTCAAAACAGAAATTTTTGCAAAAATTTCTCCAGGTTATTATGAGATTAAGGAGGGAACATTATATGCGCTGCTTAATGGCAATGATGGCAATAATCCCGTTACTGCGGAATCTACCCTGGAAATCCCAATTTCGTGCTGATATTTCGTTAATTATTTACACCTACACTAACATACACATACACGCACACACATACATAAAGCTAACATAAAGAAAAAGACCGCTGTCGTACGATTTTACTGCGGCGACAGCGACAGCGACATGCCATAAAATTAATTGCATTTGTTTGCCGAACGGACATGAAATTTAATTGCTTGTTTTAACTAACGAAAGTTTCATAGTTTCCTACAAAATTTATGTATTACTTTACTTACTTACTTACTTTTAATGGCACAACAGCCCACGGAGGGCCTAGGCCGAGCTTTTCGCATCCACTCATGTTGTGCGTGTTATATTTGTACATGAATGGAAGGGACCTACAGTTTTATGCCGAATCCGAACGGCGAAGTGAAAAGCTTTTTATAGGCAATTTTTACTCTTGTAGGTTTGCCATTGCCTGCCAAGAGGTGGTGCCGTGTAGAAAAATAATTTTTTCTACTTTTTGATTTTGCGTGTGCCGAGATTCGAACCCCGGACACTCTGCGCAGCAGTCCAATGCACTACCACTACGCCACAGCGACCACTTATGTATATATACCACTTTATATATTACTTATGTAATTTTTAGTATGAAAAGTTTTTCCTCAATATTTTATTACTACCACAAGTGGTTTGCATCTTTAATTTGTAAGTATACAAAAAAAAAAACTGAAAAAAATTCAAAAATGAAAAAAAAAATTTTTCTTATCAAAAATTATTCCATTTTTAATAAATCTGTCAACACGCAATGCCACGATAAATGTCTCATAATTAATTATGAAAATAAATAAGTATATGCATAGTTATGATGTTGAATGTTATTTAAATTCACAAAAAAAAATTAAAATAAAAACAAAAAAAAAAAAAACTTTAATGAAAAGTGAGCGAAAAACAACGAGAAAAAGTTAACATAAAACTTCCAAATAAATTTCACGTTATACAAAATAGGTAAAAAAAATTTTGCTTTGTTAACACGGTACAACAAAATTCGACTTGTTGATTTTGACATTAGCCTTAAAATACGATTCTAAACGAGTTGGAAACGAGTGCTACTGCATTCCCATACTGCATTCACAGTTGCTCAATAGTGTTAGTTAGTTAAGGACTTTTGTTTGGGTTGAGCTTTATGCCCTGGGAAAGAGTTTGAAACATTTTAAAAATTAATATAAAAAGTAAAACACTTTATATGAATTTTGGAAGTTTTTCTTTTTAGAATCGTTTTTCCATTTACAAGAAGGTAAGAAATGATCGTGGCAAAATGGTAATTGTCACCGAAAAAGAAGGGCAGCGCCCTCTATCAATCAAGTATGAAAAAATGAGGATGCATTTGTATATACACATAAATGATGGGCTGCACATATACTGCACATGTGTATGAATCAAACTCGATTGATAGAGGGCGCTGATTCGCGTACGATTCAAACTTGATTGATAGAGGGCGCTGAGTATGAATCGTACTCGTTTTATAAAGGACGCTGCGCTTCCGATTCTAGTATGGTAAAATTTGACATTTCATACAAAAATCATTAGAAATTTCTAGAGCTGATAGAATGAGCGAGTATAGACTGAAAAAACAAAACAAACACGAGTCACAAATAAATGGCGATTGTGTTACGACAAAATATCCAGAAAAACAGCGGCTGAGAGACAGCCGCAGAATGTAGACTTCGTTGAAAAATGGGGACCCAACAAAATTTAAACCCAAAAACTGGCACCGAGAGATCGCGAGAGTGTAGACTTTGCAAGCAACTTGAGCCACAACGGAATTCGAATTTCACTGAAAAACAACTCCGTAGTCTTTGTGAGAGAGTGAGTGACCGAAGAGAACCCATAAACGCCAAATGAGTTCATTAAAGACAAAAATTTCATCACACTTATCTCATTGAATCGCGATGAAAGTTCTGCAGGACCAGGCAGTCATTGAATTCCCACCTTCTCAACGAAAGAGAAGGGCAGAAGATTTACTTAAAAAGTTGCCTGAAAATCTTTCCACCATGGAAAGAAAACGTCTCGCATCAGCCCAACAAAACATAGACGAGATTTGCCAAGTTTCGAGTCAACCTCATAACATTCCCGAGTTCTCAGACCGGCAAGTTGCTCATTTTCCACCTATTGAGATCATACAACCTAAATATTTTCATGTAAATGATGATGACGGTTATTAGGTAATGATGATAATAATGATGATGATGGTACAATTATAATTAAGTATAATTGAATAAATGATGTAGCAAATAAATTCTCATGCGTTGAGTATGAATATTTTGATGGAGATGATGATTTTGCAGAGGGATTTGCACACCTGGGATCAGGGTATCATTAAACTGAACTACTCAAGGTTTAACTTTTGCATAAATTAGCATATAGTTCAAAATTGGTTCGGCCACGTCTGTAACGTCTGTCATTCCCGAGAGCCCTGGTTTTTACAAGATTACTAAACTGAAACCCCATACGGCAACATTCTGAAGAAGTAAACTTCTGTAACCAAGTTTTGAGTTATTACTTGTTATTTTTTTTTTCAAGGCTTATCTTTTGCATAAACTAGCACATCATTCAAAATTCCTTCGGCCACGTCTGTAACGTCTGTCATTCCCGAGAGTCCTGGTTTTTACAAAATTACTAAACTGAAACCCCATACGGCAACATTCTGAAGAAGTAAACTTCTGTAACCAAGTTTTGAGTTATTACTTGTTCTTTTTTTTTTCAAGGCTTATCTTTTGCATAAATTAGCACATCATTCAAAATTCCTTCGGCCACGTCTGTAACGTCTGTCATTCCCGAGAGTCCTGGTTTTTACAAGATTACTAAACTGAAACAATATGCGGCAACATTCTGAAGAAGTAAACTTCTGTAGGGCGTCCCACTGATGCGCAAAATTTGTTTCTCTTTTCCACCCTTTTGGTAAATGCCCTATTGTAAAGCGCCATCTGTTGCTTTAAAAATTTTCATTGTATTATCATCCGGAAAATTCTAAATTTACAAAGATCCAATAGAGATTAAAATTTTGGTTTAGAAATTTTTATTTTTTTATATTCACTCCAGGGACGAAAGTTTCCACCCACGGAAAAATCTTTAACTTAACTAGAACCTAGAACAACTGGAATGCAGCGTTGCTCAGTAACATTTCCTCGTTCAGAATCTGAATTCAATCTTAAATTTGTTTCGTGAGTGGAAAATTTTAACCCAAGAAAGTCCTTAAACCTTACCAGCACAGATTCTCATAGAATCCCAAGTCAAGAACCACGTCCATTAAAAACATATGTTATACCGTGTAATGCAACCCTGGATGTTTTTTGTTTATTTGTTTGTGTGCCTGCCAGTGCTGGTAGTAGCGGAAGCATTCGCGTGGTAGGTAAAGGTGAATTGTAGCGTGGGCATAAATAACAATTTTTAAGCTTGTTTACATGAAACACGCAAACCGGGCGTCATTTCTTTAAAATAAAAATGCGCTAGTTTTCCTCTCCAAACAAACAAATAAAAAGCAAAACATATAAAAAAGTAGCATGGATATTGTAGAAGCTCCATGCTAGAGTCGCACCTTCTATATTTTCTGTTGTTTTTGCACATATAATTTATTGCTACCTTTTTTCTCTGCATTTTACACATTACTTCTGTAGTACGACATACTATTATTATTATTATTATTTATAGTTAGATTTCGTGTTGTTGTTGTTGTTGCTGTTGTTGTTTTTTTGTTGGTGGTTATAAAATATATGTATAAGTAAGCAAGTTTTGAGTTATTACTTGTTCTTTTTTTTCTGCATAAAAAATATAATAAAATTATAATAAAACTGTTGAAAAATGTTAAAAGGCGGAATAATATTTCAATACAACAAACAAACCCGCAGCGCAGGCCATGAGCATCGTTAAATAAATAATTAAGTTGATTTCTAAGTTTGTTGCACAATTAAAATTGTAAAAAAAAAAGTTTTAATACTTGAAGCATTTCGCAATTAATTACGGGTGGCTTGCACTTCTCAGTCTCGGAATGATCTTGATTAAGTTTTTAGCATTTAATATTTATTAGCACGAATTGGAAGGTGGAATTCATATGTATAATTAATAGGATTGATCTTCTGAAAATCTGAAAATGAAGCAATAATAAAAAGTTCTAATGGGAAACATATAGTATGCAGCAATGGTCATGAAATGGTTAATACCCCAAAAGAAGTATTGAAGGAAATATCTTCTTGCGCTGAAGAAAAAATAATAACAATACAAAATACATAGGCTAGGTCAACTCAGACAGCAACAACAACAAAACGCCTAAAAATGGAATAGTGATTTTCTCTTTGACTCAACAACATGTTGGTTGTATTCATTTAAGGCGAATTCACCGAAAAGAGAGTTACAATCTCTTCTCGTTTTTTCTATAGGAAATTAGAAGTGAAATTTTACTTAATTTGTAAATGGCGTTTTGACATTCTCTTATTTTTCGCTCTCATTATTAAGATGGCGGCCTGTTGCTGATACAGTAAATTATATATTGTACGCAGTAGCTTCTATGCGTACATAACGGGTTTTTATCATCCCATATGTTTTACATTGAAAGAGAGTCTGCTCTCTACGCCCTTTGTCAATCACTGCAGTAGATGCAGTGCTGTCGTTACGAAAGTTTCGACCGAAGTGAAAATTTAATTACATTTTAGTGTTTCTGAGTGATATATACTATATACTTAAAAGTGAAAAGTAAATTTCGAAGTGACACAGGAAAAAGTAAAGAAATTATCCTTATTCGCGTATTTGCATATCATTTTCGTACCTGCTCATTGTAACATATTTACACATGCGAAAGAAATAACGGAAAATCGGCCATTCAAAATAGAACATTCGAAAAATTCTTACTCGATTTTCACCGGTGACCCGGTGAAAGGACGAAATTTTTAATATTACGAGTATATTATTATGGCATGAAAAAGGTTTCATTGTAAAGGTAAGTAAAAAGGAAATTAATTTTGTTTAATTTTAAAAAATTAAAATTAATTAATTGATCAAAATAATGACTTATGGTTCGAAATAAACATCATTTTTTTTACAAACTGTGGATATTCTAGAGTAAAGTTTGATTTATTTGTTCCATTGTGCCCTTCTGTGCACAATGACGTTCTTAATTTTTCCAGTTTCAGAAAATTTAATATTCCGCAAAACTGAGTTTTTTTAAATTATTTGCCAAATTCAGTTTTTAAATCCTGTTTAGTTTTGCTAAGCAAACTATTTTCAGTATACATTTAAATAAAAGGGTAAAAATGCACTACTTAGTAATGCCCTGACAATATTTGTTTCAAGGCAGGGTACTTAACTTAATCTAAAGGAATTTTAAAGGAAAACACAATATCATGTCAGAAATTTACTGGCAAAATTTAAATTTTATGTCTCAAGTCAATACACAGCCTCTTCGTGGCGTCTCCTGGATTGCGATCTGTTACCCGTCAGTGTGCGGCAGGTTTCTCCGCGGCCTTGAATGAATGGTTGTGTGTCGGGTACTTGTAACCCACGACGTTATATGAACGTGGTGGGTATCCACGTTACGACTAAAGAAGCCTCGGATAAAGAACCCCCATAATGTTGACGACTCCCGCGACGCCCAAAGGCGACGTCGACATCACGATAACGGATGACTTGTACACCGTAATGTCTGATTTTGGTATCCCTGCAAAGCTCATTCGTCTTTGCAATACTTATGACATTGACCGACAACAAAAGCGCAGTGAAAATTGGGCCAGATTTGTCCGCGCCATTTGATAACAAAAGAGGTTTCAGACAAGTTGATTCCCTATCGTGCGACTTCTTTAACGTTATGCTAGAGAAAATTGAGTCGCAATCGGCATCTCTGGTACTTTTTGCTACAAGATTTTCATGCTGCTAGCAATCGCTGCACAACCTGGAAAAAGGTTGGAAACAAAAATTTTTAGAATGGAAATTAATGGAGTCGATCTTACATTTGGCCGCTTTAAGGTCGAACCCATGCGAGCAGTTAGTGCAGCATTCTGCAATCTGGTAAGGGAGTCTCGTTGAGTGAGTTTAGTAGTAAACGAGAAATAAACGAAATACCTTGTGTCAATAAACAAAGGAACCCACGGCGTCTTGGACAAAATATCACTGCTGACAATTTGACACTTTTGAAGTCGTCAAGGATTTCGTTTACCTAGGATCCACCATTAATACCAACAATAATGTCAGCCTTGAGATCAATTGGTACTACAGGCTCTGTAGGCAATTAAGAAGCAGAGCTCTCTCTTGGTCGACGAAAATAACGCTCTATAATATATGGCGCAGAGACGTGGACATTGACCGCCAATGATCAGAGGCTGGTAATAGCGTTCGAGAGGAAGATACTCTGTAAGATCTACGGTCCAATATGGTGGTGGAACACGCAGAAGAGGACGTTCTAATCTCCGTTGGAAAGATCACGTACAGGCGACCTGACTGCACTTGGCCTTATCAACTGCCTCCAGTGCGAGCATAACAGAGGCGTCTGCCGAAGCTTTATAGAGGCGGCCAAGACCGATCATCGGTTGTAATGCCAACTAAGTAAGTTGTAGGATTGCTCAGAAATAGTTTTTAGCAATTTATTTTAACGCCATCTGAAATAAGTCAATGGAACACAAAAAAAAAATAAATAATTTCCCCCCTTATTGGGTACAATTTTGTACTTTTTAAAATTGATTTTGTTGAAACAACGATTGGAATGGTATACAATTTTCCACAAAGGCAAATAAAGCCAGTATTACACAAATGACAATTCAATGAGTTTGGACACACGAGAGCAATTCCGCATCGCAAAACCGAATTTCTAGATGTAAAGAAATAAAGAGAACTAAAACTGAGAAACAATTCAGAGAAAATAATTGACAACGGTTTTAGTGTTGAAGCAAAAAAAATATCAGGTTTTTCATGCATGGAGCGGGCAACATGTTGGGAAAGAGACCCTAGTCGTTCTTTTCCTCTTCCCTTTTCCCTAAATGTCTTCCTAAGTTCGCATCACCACGAGTCTTCCGGTGAAAGCTCTAGTGATTTTTTATTAATATCGCTGTGAGCTCTTTGAGCTCTTCAAACTGCTAATTTCTTCTTTCTGAATTAATTGATTCTTTCTGAATAATTTAATGGCTACAAATCACAATTTATGTACGGAATATAATTTTTGTAATATTTTTAGAACGGCAACAGAGCGCAAATATACACCAACAAACTTAACGCATTCATTCATACTTGTATCGCAACGGGGAGACTATTGGAACTTGGTTCGAATTTCAGTTTTTCCAATTGGTCACATTAGCACATGGAAAATTGTGTCGTGCCACCTCCCTCCCACCACTTTAGTTGATAATAGGAAACTTCTAAGAGTAAAATCCAATTTCACAATGGAACCAAGCTACACGCTTCTCCCCTATACGATAAATACATGTACGTACGTAATCTGCATGCATGCATACATAAATCAATCAAGTCCCATGCCATTGACAACGACAACGTCAAATGAAGCGTTAGCTTATTTGCTACAAAATTGACTTCTTGATTTAGCGCAACCATGCAACTTCACATCAGTCAATAAAAATTGACGTTTGAGTGCAAATTAACCAAACCAAACTAAACACACACAACCGACACAGCAAATGGTGGCAGTGCACAGCAGCGACGACAGTGGCGGCAATAATGATGGCGACGCAACAACGACGGACGACAGCCACGACAATGATGATGATGATGATGTTGACGACGACGACGACGACGATGACGATGATATCGACGACATCGACGGCGACGAGCGCGTAACTGTCAAACTGATTTATGTATGGTATGTCCAATGCGCTACAACGCGCAAGCCATGCACCTCAAATGCAGCATGCATTTAGAAGCACTCACACTCACACTCACACACACACACACACACACACACATCCACGTACATTCAAGTATCATATATTGATAGATAGATATAACTCGTATCTGCACCTAATATTCACTTTAATATTACATACTTATATGTAGCTGCGATAGCTCAAGGCATTGATTGCAGTGGCGGCAGGCAGCTCCGCTGTGCAATGGCGACTGCAGCGATGGTGACGTTGACGGTGGCAGTGACGGCGGCAAATGATTAATGACTTAACATCTTGTTGGCAGCAATGCGGCTTAATAATGCGCGATACACTGAATGCAATGCTGCTGCTTGCCATTGCATTGAGCCATTTCCATTAGATTCACTCACCGAATTATGTGGATGGATATTTAATGTGGTTACCTTATGGTAGCGGTGATAGTGCTATTTGCTGGCTGTAGCAGTGTTGGTGATTGTGTTGCTGCTGTTGATAAGTAGTGTTGAGTACACTTTGTATATAAATTCGATTTACATTTAGTCTCATCAATTGCCTCTAAGTTGTTTAATGCATTTTCCAAAAGTTTCAATGATACTTCAATCGATCCTTTCCAAGTTACTGCCAGTAATTAACTAATTAAATGCTTCACACATTTACATGGACAATTACTAGATAAAAGGTGTTGCTGTATTTAAAGACTTTTCAATAAAACAAAATTATCTAAACTCCACTAAAGTTCCTCTGAAACTTGCGATGAGTTAGCATACTACATATTTTTAACTAGCATCTGAGTAAAATTATCATTTTATAGAAAGTTAAATTTCTATCACTTGTAAACCAAGCCTCAATCACCCCTTTGAAACCTCTTTTCTAAAATTTTTTTTAAATTTCTGATTAATGGTAAATTGTTTGAAATAATAGCACCCTCTTTTCGGTAAAAATTTAAAAATCAGGCCACAAGTCACACCAAAAATCAGGCCAAAAATCAGACCAAAAATCAGACTAAAATTCAGACTAAAATTCAGACCATAATTCAGACTAAAAATAAGACCAACATTTTTACCTAAAATCATGTCATAGTCAAATGAAATATCATATCAAAATTGAGACCAAAAATCAGATCATAAATCAGAAAAAATATTATACCAAAGAGCGGACTAGAATTCAGACCAAGAACCAAACAAAAATTCAGACCAAAAATCAGATTAAAGATCAGGTCAAATTTAGTTTTAAAAATCAAACTTGTATTTAAAACATATTCAAGACAAAATTTAGACCAAATTGAACTCAAACAAAAAATCACACAAAATGCAGTTATTATTAAGACCAAAACTCAAACCAAAAATCAGACTGAATTCAAGTTATTATTAAGACCAAAACTCAAACCAATATTCAGACAAAATTCAAACCAAATTCATGTGAAAATTTAGATTACAACTCAGACTAAATTTCAGACCAAAATTGGTACCGAATTAAATTCAAAATTCAAACTAAAATTGCGACTAAATAAATTCAAGTTAAAATTCCGGTCGCTCTGGCGTAGTGGTAGTGCGTTGGACTGCTACGTAGTGTGTGCGGGATTCGAATCTCGGCACAGGCAAAATCAAAAAGGAGAAAAAATAAAATTTCTACACGGCACCACCTCTTGGCAGGCATTGGCAAAACTAAAAGAGTAAAAATTGCTATGAAAAGCTTTTCACTTCGCCGTTCGGATTCGGCATTAAACTGTAGGTCCCTTCCATTCATGTACAAATATAACACGCATAACATGAGTGGATGCGAAAAGCTCGGCCTAGGCCCTCCATGGGCTGTTGTGCCATTAAAAGTAAGTAAAGTAAGTAAAATTTCGAACAAAATTCGCACCAAAGTTCAGATCAAAATCCATGCTAAATTTAGTCCTAAAAATCAGACCAAAATTTTGAACCAAATTCAAGTTAAAAACTCATACCTATATTCATACTAAATTTAGGCCTAAAAGTTAGAACAAATTCTAGTTAGAAATCAGACCAAGTTCAAGTCTAAATTCTGACGAAATTCATATCAAAATTCAAACCTGAACTCAGACCAAAGTTCGGATCAAAATTCAAATTTATAAGTAAAATCCGACCAAAACCCAGACCTAAACGCAACCAAAACTATGAGAAAATTTGACTAGAAATCAGAATATATTCAGACCATTGAATTTAAAAATTACACCAAAATTCAAAAATGAGGCCAATTTTCAATTCTTCAATTCAAATTAAAAACCAAATCTAAAAATACTTAGATCAAAAGTGAGAATTGGTTTTATGTAAATTCATAAATGAAATTGAACTCATTGTTTTAGATCCAGGTGAAAAACAAGTTCCAGCCATGTTATATATTTTTTTAAGAGCTTATTCTCTACAATTAATAATAAATATTATATTGTTAATATAATTAAAAGTGATTTACTTAGGTTGGCAAAATACCATGGTTGCTTCCATCGGCAATTGTAGCTGCGTCCGATACTCGTATATCTCAATATACTATCTCAACAATCACGTAGGAATCTAGTTACTACTTTCTTAGTTAATGTCTCTCTGATTTTGCTGAGACATTGCGAACGTTGGATTTGGTTACTGCTGTCTGTAGCAGGGTTTTAGGAATATTTGGAGTATTTCATTTTATCTACACCAAAAAGGTAAATAAGGACTGCGTCGAATAAAATTGTCCGTTACATTTCTTCCCTACTGTGCTATTGAAAGATTCAAAATCAAAAATTTTTATATTAATAGCTTTGAATTAAATGTCAGAAAATTTTATGTGTCAGTTAAAGACAATAAAAATTTATTTAAAATGGCAAAAGAAGTGGAAGTGCGAGAAAATATTATTACAATTTTTCAGAAGCAACCTCATTGGTCATTTAAAAAAAATGCCAAAGAGGTAAGGGCTAACCCTGAAACCATTTTTCGCGTTATTAAACGTTTTAAGGAAGAACTGCGTATCGATCGGATGAAAGGTTCTGGTAAAAAGAAGGGACCACATGACTGTGAGAAGGCGAAGAACGTTGTGACCATTTTAAAGAGAGATCCAAACATTTCGGGAAGGAAATTGGCGACGAAGGCTGATTGCTCAGAATCTTTCGTGCGCAGGACTAAGAAGGAAGCTGTGCTGAGGACGTACAAAGTTCGAAAAGTTGCGGATAGAAACGCCGTGAAGAATGAAACCGCAAAATAACGAGCGAAAATGCTGAGCCGAGATTTTGTCAAGAAATTTGAATGCTGCATAATGGACGATGAAACTTATGTTTTAGCGGACTTTTCCCAGCTACATGGCCATGAATTTTATACAGCTGATTCTCGAGGAAATGTCTTTGTCAAAGCCAAAAAAATTACAAAATTCCCAAAGAAATTCCTTGTTTGGCAGGCAATTTGTAGTTGTGGCAAAAGGAGCAGCACATTCGTGACATCGGGCACAATCAACGGCGAAATATATTTGAAGGAACGCTTGCAAAAGAGATTGCTTCCATTTTTACGCCAACATGGAGTGTCCACGTTTTTTTTTTTTGGCCTGATCTCGCTTCATCTCACTTCAGCAAAGCGGCCTTACAGAATGAAGTGATTTTGGTGCCTAGAGAAGCCAATCCACCAAACTGTCCAGAACTAAGGCCGATTGAGAGGTACTGGGCTTTAGTAAAAAGGGAGATGAAGGTAACAAAAAAAGTGGCCAAAGACCTTCAAGATTTCAAAAGAAAGTGGTCTGCAGCAGCTGTAAGAGTTTCGGACACTACCATAAAAACATTAATGGAAGGGGTTCCTGAAAAACTAAAACTTTTTATTGAAAACTAATAATTTGTGGTTTTTTTCTTGTTTTTTACTTTTTTAATTTAAAAATGATTTGCAAAATAAAATACTTTAGTTTAAAAAAATCGGACTATTGGTTCAAAAGATTTCAATATTTTTGTACCAGACAATTTTATTCGACGCACTCCTTATGTACCAAGATTTTTGGGGGGTGTCATTGTAGTACGGTACTTTTGGGTTTCAAATTGTATCAAAAAAGTACAATTGCTGTGTAGAAAAATTGTTTTTTTCTACTTTTTGATTTTGCCTGTGCCGAGATTCGAACCCCGGACACTCTACGTAGCAGTCCAACAAACTACCACTACGCCACAGCGACCACCAAAAAGTACAGCTGCACCATAAAAGTTCAATTGTACCAAAAAGTACAATTGTACCAAAAAGTACAATTGTACCACAAGTACAATTATACCAAAAAATTATAATTCCACCAAAAAAGTACCATTCTACCAGAAGTGAAGGATTGTACAAAATGAAATCCAATTGTATTGGTTGTATTGGTTGAAACTGACATACATAAGTGATTGCCAGACGAAGCAAGGTCTTTTGAATATGGCGGGCCAAAACTTCCCATCCCTTATTTTCGACACAAGTCCTCGTCGATTATCATATTCAATATTTTTCGAACTTCTGCACTTGACCGGGCATTCCTTGTCTTCCGTGGGAAATTCTTCATCTTTTAAATCTGTTAAAGCATCGAAACCAGAATTCGCATGTTTCAATTGATGGAGTATGTTCACACAGCAGTACTTTTTTTTCGGATTAAAGAAGAAAGGATAAACATAGCGCAAGTGCTGTTTATTTGGTATGTTGTATATTGACATGTTTGTAGCGCAAAAAGGTTATGCTGTTTACACTGTGCAAAATCAATAGTACATAATCAAAACAAAAGTTACATGACCTAGCTAAAACATGAAAGTAGTTACAGTATTGCCAGATGTGATTTAGTACAAGTTACGCCATCAATTGTGAATCATTCATTTTCAAGTTAGGTATACACCCAATAACAGAAAAAATTCAATTGCATCAAAAAAATACAATATCACCACAAAAACAAGCACAGTCCTAACAAAAAAACAACAAGAATATAATCACAGCTTTTTAGTTGATAACCTTTTGACTGCTCAGCACCTAGAACCTTTTCAGCGAAATACTTACTATACTACAAAATATAATTTGTTTATGAAGTTGAAGGTTTAAATAATATTTTCTTCTTCCAAATCCAATAAATAATAAATGAAACCTTAATTAACTGCAGCTCAACCAAAAATTACGTAATTAATTAATTAAAAATCTTAAAAAATTTCAACCAATTATTTATTTGTTATTAATTTAACAGACAGTGTCAAATAGCTAAACAAATGCTCATAAATCTAAAGTCAAAAATTGTAGACAGAGAGACGCAGACAGACAGACAGACAGACAGAGAGACAGAGAGACAGAGAGATGCTCGTAGACAAATAAAAAGAAACCCTGTCATTTGAGCAACACCTCTTGACACTATTTTCTATTTATTTATTGTTTTATTTGTTTGTTTTTTTGTTTGTTGATTTGTTTCAATACATTTACAGTCACACTCACTGTCACACTTAAAGTTACACCAGTTCGTTGATGCAGCTAATAATCTTGCAACAACAATAAAAAACACGAAATCTTTTTATTTTTTTTTCTAAGACATTTGTGTGATATTGGAAAGCTACAACAACAACAAAAGCAGCAGCAACAACAACAACAACAACACACACACATTCGTATGATTAAAGGCAACTTTTATTTTTGTTTTTTTTTTTGTTTGTTTGTTTTGAGAAAAGCGCAAATGTTGTGCCGCAAATATAATAAAAAAGCTCCCATAATCATTGCGTCAAAATGATTTGATTTATTTGTTTTTAAAAATGTGAGACGCTTAAATTACAACAAAAAAAAAAAGTAAAAAAAAGCTACAACAACAACAAAAAGTAACAAAACATGACAACAAACAAGAAAATTGTATGTGATTGTGCTGTGTGTGTGTGTGTGTGTGTGTGCGTGTGTGTGTGTGTGTGTGTGTGTGTGTGTGTGTGTGTGTGTGTGTGTGTGTGTGTATGTATGTGTTCAAACGCAACAGTCAACATTGAATAATGACAACAAGCAATAGGAAGAACAACAATAACAACGGCAACAACAACCGCTACAACAACGGCAACAACAGCAACATTTCAACATGTTGCGGAGGAAGTTCACTGACAGTTGATTATGATTAAGTGTTAAAGCCTTGTAAAAATTATAATTTTTCTATATTTTGTCATAATCTTAATTTATTGCAGTCGTTCGGCTGCTCGCTCATTCTGTCGCATTGTCTGTATGCTTTGTAAGCCGCACATAGGCGCTTAGACGTTTGGCAACTCCACTGCACGCACACACACACACACACACACACAGGCACACACACACACAAATACACGCACCACATTGTGGCAATATTGTATATTGGTAATAGATTTGTTTTGTTATAATTTGCAGATAAAAGATACAAAATCGAAGGCTACTGTAAATACATAAATGTCAGCTTTTTGGCAATTCGAAAAACCCAGTAGAAGTAAGAATGAAACATTCATGCCAAGTGTCAAAAGTCAAAGTTAAGAACAAAACAACTTTTGATGTTAAACAGAAACGGAATCCGAGCTGTCGCAGGATTTCTTACTGGACTGAACACTGCCCAGTTAGGAAACATCTTATTAACATGAGGAATGTTAACTCGGGACGAATTCTGTAGAGTTTATGATGAAGACGAGGAAACAGCAGAGGAACTTTCTGGGCCACTGTGACAAGCATGCAAGGCATACCCAACTACCCAACTTGAAGTGGGCAATATGACTGCCAGGGATATCTTAGCATTTTTAAATGCTGCAAGTCGTAGAATATTCAATGGGCTCTTCACAATAGGGGCATTTTTAGGCCGCAGTGATTTGATGCCCTGTGCCCATGCCCCTGTTTCAATCTAATCTAATCTAAGAATGAAACGAAGGCACCTCAAGGTGGACTTGATATTTAAGAATAAGGTAACAAAATTTCAATTCAATTTAATAAGTCCAACAATCCGACCAAATTCGAGTCAATATTTAGACAAAATCAATTCAACATTTAGACCAAATTAAATTCAAACCAAAAATCACAAATCACCTAAATTCAAATTCGCCTAAATTCAAATTCAGACCAAAACTCAAATTAAAATTCAGAGTACACTCAAACCAAATTCATGTCAGGGCCTCAAAAAGTAAATTTTGGAAATTTTTAAAATGTATAAACCTTGAAAGTTAAACACGCTTTATGTGGACATTTCAAAAATAGGGGGGTCCGTTAATATACATTGTCGTTTCCCCGCTGGCCCCGTTTTTTCTCTCCACGGCCCTGGGAAAGCTTAGAGTCAATGGCACACACTCAATCCGTCATACTGTCTCAAAAATAGGGAGTCCGTAAATGAACATTTTCGTTTCCCCGCTGGCCCCGACATTTCTGTCTACGGCCTTGGGTGGGTAAGCTTACAGTCAATGACCCCTTAAATTGCTCTAACTTTCTCATCATCTCGGATCGCTGCTGTTGGGAAAATGTTTCCTACGTGTCGTGACAAAAATGACTGCAGCTTTCACAGACAGCATCGTGAACAGTTTTACTGAATATGCAAGAGCTTGATAGAGATAAGAACTATGTTTATCTTACTTTATCAGTTTATTAGCTGTTATAAACATCGGACATTATACTAATACTGGTAAAATTAAATTACCAGGATCCATATTAGGAAACTTTGCAGAAATTTTCATCTTTATTTGGTGGTGGCTAGAAAAAATTTTCAAATAAAGAAACTATAAAATTCATGTGCACTCATGTGCCGAAGCTTATATAACTTCGCTAATCTTAAGCTAATCAATTACCAGGATCCATATTAGGAAATTTTACAGAATTTTTCATCTTTTTAGCCAAATTTTTCAATCAATCTTTCTCAAATAAAGCAACTGTAAAATTCAAGCGCACTCATGTGGCGAAACTTATATAATCTATATCTTTCATTAAACTTCAAAAGATTGATGGATAAGGGAGAGTTTCCAGCTCTAGCAAACTTAAATGCAACTTTGTATTACTGTTCAACGCTTTTAACAATAACTTCTCATAAATTAAGTTCAGAGCTGATTTTGAGTATCTTATTTTTTTGTATTCTTTCTATTTACAATACACGATGGCAAACTTTTACGGGGAGGTAGCTAGAACCATTCTGTCAAAAAAGTATAAAAGTTCGGGAAATGATAATTTGAAAAGCCCGCTTAAAGGGATTGTAAAAATACTTTTTGTCGCTAAGTTGGCACCAGTACTGGCCTCTATCCTGACGTGAGCACGTTTGGGCGCGTTCTCTCAATAGGTTGTTTGTTCTCTCATTCGATTTTGTCAGTTCATCTCAAGTGTGTTTTGCGATTTTTACAATGAATACGTGTATTTAAGTGGTGAAGGGCATTCAAAAGCGGGTCGAGATGTGGTGGAATATTTGCTTCACTCTAGTCTACGGTCGGCCTTCAACGTCTTCAACTGATCATCAACATCAATAGAGTGAAGGAAATGATGATAGAAAATCGTTATTTAAGTTTGAGAGATATATCCGCTGAAATTTTTGAGTCTCTTAAATCATTTCATACCATTGTACATGAATGTTTGGGCATGAAACGCATTGCCGCTTGACTAGTTCCGAAAGACCTGAATTTTCTTCAAAGTTGTAAACGAATTTCTGGCTTAAAACTCAACAAATACCATCGAACAACCGTCGCATTCAGTTGATAGTGCTCCGGCTGACTTCCTTCTCGTTCGAAAACTTAAATTACAACTTCGAGGCACGCGTTTTCCGTTTTTAGTCGATAGAAGACATAAAATAGAATTCGCGGTGAGAACTGAAGTCGATTCCGGGAAATGCGTTTTAAAAATGTTTTGATGATTGGAGGATTAATCGTTGTCTTGAGTATATTATTTCAGTAGGCCCCTTACTTTGAAGGCGATACAATACATTTGAATGAATAATATATATTTTCTTTATCAATTTCCAATACATATTATTTAAAAATTCTTTTGTTTTCTTAAGTAACAATGAGTTTTCTCTCTTTCATAAAAGCTGGAAACTCCCCTTTAGCATTAATTTAAACCCAAAGTAAAGTATTCTGTACTCAAAACTTAACATTAATGATTATATCAAGGTGATTCCAACTGCATAATATAAACAATTGTGTCACTTCCATGATGTATATCTGTCAGATTATATTTCCACTTGATAAAATAGTACGAGTATATGTAGAAGAAGAAGTATTTGCAGATAGAAACTGATGTTCACATCCACATCCCTAAAATATTGCATAGTTATCTAAGGTAAATAGTAAATAATACCCAAGAACTTGTAAATATCAAATCAAATATTGTAGAAACCACAACGTGCAATATACACCTACACACAGATACAGACACACTCACACACACACACATACCATAAACACACTCAACTTAATTTGCTAACTAACTAACAAAGTGAACACAGTTGCATTTTCATTAAATATCCTGAACATGACAAGACAAATGTCATAAATAATTGCTATGAAGTTATGGCATGTTGCTGTTGCAGTTACTCTGCTGATGTTGCTGTTGCTGTTGCTGTTGCTGATGAGGTGCATGCACTAGGAAATGCGCACAACAATTTGTTGACGTTAGTGTTTGCATCAAATTCTCCTTCATGAAATTTACAAAATACTTTTCAACTTTTTATTTATGTAACTGTATGAGTGTATGCAATTTCGTGTGTGTGTGTGTGTGTGTTTACACTAATACTTATGCAGTAAAATATACTTTACACACGTGTATTGCAATGAAATATTTTCCACAAAAAAATTTATATTATTTTTTATTTTGTAAAAGACGTAAACTTTTGTAAATATTTCACATTTGAGTTTTCAAAGAATTTCGAAATTCACCTGCATTCTGAAAAGTTGATTTGATTTTTTAATATTTTTTACATAGTTTATATATCAGAGAGAAAAACAATTTTCAACTTTTTAATATATAAGTATTTTTTTTTCTGAATTCTTCATACACTCAACGAAAGTGATGGGGTTAAAGATTTGTAAATCTTTCAATCTAAGCTCACAGGTGGAAAGCTTTAAGCTTTGAAGGTAGTATAATTAGAGCTTTTAATTTACATTTGTATATAAACGAATCTAAAGCTCTAAGCTCGAGGGTAAAGACAAGTAATCAGTTGATAATAGAAAATGTGGAGAGACTGGCAAACCGTAGGAGTGATCTCTTTATCGGTGTCCTGTGTGATTACATTCCCACTCTCATTCTCCCTCCTTCTTCCTTCCACCTATCAATCTTCCTTCCATACAACACAATGCTTTGCATTCATAGGGGTATACCCCCCCTTTTTTGTTGAATGTATCAATAAAAAAAAATGAGCATCTCAAGAGAAGAGAAACTCAACAGGATATTTAACTTACTGCCGCTGCGCGAAGCTTCAAGCGGTAAGATTAGATAGGGGGAGAACAAAAGCTCTATTAGGGCTTAAGGAGTCTGCACCACGGGTGCTTATAGAAATCATCACGGGGCTGTGTACGATTGCGCCAAAGCTCCAACGCAGTAAAGGAGTGATTTATAGAGCGCCTCAAGAGGAACTCAACATGATATTCACTTACTGCCACTGCATTAATTCAATCAAGGGCCAACTGCAAAGGTAGCCCTTCGACTCCGGGAATCTAACGTGTGGAAGTCGGTTAACAATGGACATGTACCAATTCTGGGTGGAATAGAGAGGAGGTGTCGCTATGGACACAAAGCCGACGTTAATTCGTTCACAAATTACACCCTAGCGATCATATACTTTCATACAAATATTCGAGCGCTTTATCCGAGCAGAGGAGACTGCAAGAGAGGATCGATTTATGTAACAGTGAAGCTACTATTTATACCGAAGTTTCTAAGTTGGATGTCGGATTTGAAACGAGTTTCTACTCAGAAGCCGCCTGCAGTTACCTGCCGAGTATTTCAATCCAATATCTTTGCAATTGAAAAAGCTTATACAATATAGTGCATTTCGGTTATCGAATATCATTTGTCAAAGAGCAACTCAAAGATATTATCACAATTCTGTGCTTCACTCTTAGCTGTGAGACCTCGAACTCCCTCTGTATACTGCACTCCCAGACATAGCAATATCGAAGGGAATGAGAAATCGGTTTAGGTGGCTACAAAAGGGTTTAATATAGACACACTAACGAAACCAACATCACGGTCCAACCTCCGATGTGTTAATTACTTAATAAAGAGCCACTTATTAAATAAGTAGATATATGCGAAAAACACGGCCTAGACCCTCTATGGGCTGCTGTGCCATTAAAAGAAAAAGAAGATGACAAATTCCTCATGGACTAACTTGACCGAATGCGAAGCTTCAAGAGGAGCCAAGGTTAGACAGGAGGAGAACAAAAGGTCTCTTAAGGCCTAACAAGTCTGCGGCACGGGTGCTTACAGGAATCTTCACGGGCTGTTTGCGATTGCGCCAATGCTCCAGCACTGTGACATTTTAAAAATTAATTGATGCGGAAGTTGATGCAATGAGGAATCGATATTTAACCTTCTATGTCATTGTCTAAGACTGGAGAATAAAATACTATAGTGAATTGGGTGGAGATTCTTCACAAACGTCTGAGATATCGAAATTTGACATATCGGATATTCTAGCATTTATATAGAAAAGCAAATGTATTAATAAAAGCATCCGGTTAGACAATAATTCTCCTCTCTGGCACTCACCTGAAAAGAAAATGCATTAAAAATTAATGAAAATCATTTGTTAAACTAAAACTCAGAGAAACTTCATTAAATCAATGAAACCTTCATTGAGTTAATGAATTTGTGCATACATTAAGTTTTATGAACCCACATGAAAACGTTCATTGATATTATTTATCAATATTAAGGTAAAGTAAACTTAAGCAAAGGGATTCTAATAAATTTTAATGAATTCATTCATTAATCGTTAATGAATTCTTTCATTAATCGTTAATGAACACATTCATTGATTTTTCCTAACAACCGTTGCTTTTAAGTTGAACAAACTACCTCGATGGTCTAGTGGCTAGTGTACTGGACTTTCACACTCCTCAACCGAGGAGGTTCAAAGGAGTTCGATTTCAGTCTTGGACCGGTGGTTATTTTTTTTTTTATTTTTAGTTTTGTCTCATAAAACTTCTTATTGGAAGTAATCTACCGATATGAACTGAATGAGAATAGTTATATTTTCTTTAGAAGTTTTAGTAAAGTTATTTGTAAATTTGTAAATTCTCATTGATTCTGTTCAAAGAAACCCCAATTCATTGATTTTATGAAGTTTTCCCACGAACCTTTTCATTGATTTTATGAAAATTTTTGGTGCCGTGCACATGCGAAGGCATTTCCCCCCACTGCACGCACCTCCGAGTGAAAGCCTGAAACTGAAAAATTATTGTATTTATTTACAAACATTTTACAGTGTGGGCGCACAAATAAAATATTTTCTTTAACAAATAAATGCATACCTTCTGTACATGGACGGTAACAATGTAGATTTTATTTCCAATAAACTGCTACACAAATATGGCTGCATAAATTTTTGTGCAAATTGATATGATATCGGCAAAAATTTACTCGACCCATCCTTTATTTTTAATGCATAGCAGCAACTACGTAAGGAAAAACAAAGAGACGAAAGAAAAATGTGAAAAAATTGCAATGCAAAATAATATTTAAAATTCAATTTCGTTGCAATTCACAACCTCCACTCACTCATTCTAGGAAAACATGCTGCATACATACAAACATACATAAATCTTTTATGAAAATGAAATATGCATCCTTTTGCTGTCCATTCGAATGTCGTTTGAGTTGCTGCTTGCTATTCCATCTTCAGCTTTAGTTTCGGCTCCTGATTCGGCCTGCTGCTAGAATATTTGCTTTTGTTGTAGGGTGTTACTTTCCTTCTTTGTATCTATTTCATTCATTCTCTCTCTCTTCAATTTCACTCTCCCCTCAACTCACTCTCTCCTCAACTCACTCTCTCCTCAACTCACTCTCTCCTCAACTCACTCTCTCCTCAATTCAATCTCTCCTCAACTCACTCTCCTCAACTCACTCTCCTCAACTCTCTCTCTCTCTCTCTCTCTCTCTCTCTCTCTCTCTCTACAACTACTCTGCTGGTTGTCCTTTGCTCTCTGGCTTTATGTCTATCTGTCTGTCTCTCTGTTTTGCTTGTCTATCTTTGAACTCATCTCTTTGTCCATTTACTGCATATATTCACTGTCAGTGCTGTCACTTAGACTTTTGTATGCCATTTCACGAAAACTGAAGCCAAGTCGAGCCATGCCAAGTTTATTTCGTATATGAATCTAAACCGAGAGTGCTTAGCAGAAAGTTGTTTGCTGCGGCTGTTGTTGTTGTTGTTGTTTATAAATTATGAGTACTTTGATATATTCCCAGGCACATTCGCAAAACTCATTCATTCATTTATTCATTCGTGAACACACACACACACACACACACACACACACATACACACATACACACATACACACATACACACACACATACACACACACATACACAAACACATACTACATACAACGTAAGAACATAAGGATGCATCTCATAGTGCAATGTTGGTGTTGCTATTATTTCATCGTATCTCTTACTCATACTACATACTTCTAAACATGTTAGCACACACATACATACATACATACATACATACATGCATACATAAATATGCATATGTACTATGTATGCATGCAATATCTATGCATGCATGCTTGTGTATAAGTACATGGAGTGTGGAGTTTGTTTGCATTTTGATAATAAATCAAAAACAGTGCATATAAATTGAGAAATGCTCTGCACTTGGTAGAATATTTATGCATGGTTGCATATTTCATTTGAATTATTATACAATGTTAGGTGAATATATACATACGAGTACATATTTACACCACTGGGTGCATGCTGCATGTAGGTATGTATGTGCCCGAGAGAAAAGGGGTTAAAGGGAATGGTGTACAGCAGTAAGGAAAATACCTACTCATACCTACTCTAGCTGCGATAACGCAGTAGGTGGTCGTTAGTAAGTATGTACGAGTATGTATGAACAAGTTAGTGTGGGAATTGTTTTAGTAAGATATGATATAGTACTTACAAAGATACAATACCTTTCATGTTTTGTAATTTAAATTAAAAACTACAATATGAAAGGTATTTACATAGATACTAACAAAAACAAAAAAAAAAAACAAACAAAAAACCTGCAGCTAAGTTTTATGTATTGTAGAATGAAAATAACACAAAAATTTTATGTTATTAGCAAGTATCTAATATTTTAAAATATTTTCATCAATTCGTTTATGTGGGCGAAGCTTCATATTCAGCTGAATTTGTTGAGCATCCTACCAGCATTTAATATTGGGTCATATAAAAAGATTCCTCGTTTTTTTGGTACATTTTTGAAAAGAAATTGTCTTTATTGTAACTCAATTTTAATCACGTATACACATACTTACTTAATTAGCTGGCACTACAACCGATGATCGGTCTTGGCCGCCTCTATAAAGCTTCGCCAAGTGCAGTCAGGCCACCCTGTACCTGGTCTTTCCAAAGGAGAAGATTAGGACGTTCTCTTCTACGTGTTCCTTCACCATGGCTCGAATAAAACACCATTCTAGCCCGAGCGCTTTCTTCCATTTCATTCGCTGAACATGACCCAGCCAGCGAAGCCGCTGGATTTTTATACGCTCGACTATGTCAGTGTCGGCATACAGCTCGATACAGCTCATCGTTCCATCTTATTCGATACACGTCGTCCACGCATACTGGACCGTAGATCTTACGGAGTATCTTTCTCTCGAACACTCCTAACAGCTTCTCATCATTGATGGTCAATGTCCACGTCTCGACATCTCGCCATATATTAGGACGGTAAGGATGAGAGACTTATAGAGCGTTATTTTAATCGGTTGAAAAAGTGCTCTGCTTCTCAATTGCCTACTGAGCCCGTAGTAACACCTGTTGGCAAGAGTTAGTCTCCGCTTGATCTCCAGGCTGACATTATTGTTGGTATTAATGCTGGATCTTAGGTAAACGTAATCCTTGACGACTTCAAAAGTATAATTGTCAACAGTGACATTTTGTCTAAGATGCAGTGACTCTTTGTTTGTTGACACAACGCATTTCGTTTTGCCCTCGTTCAACACTAGACTCACTCCACGAGACTCCCTTTCCAGGTTGGAGAGTGCTACACTGACTGCTCGAGCATATTTGACAATGATATCAATATCATCAGCGTATGCAAGCAGCATGACACTCTTGTAGAAAATAGTGCCAGAGATGTCGATGTTCGCAGCTCGGATTATTTTCTCCAGCATAAGGCTAAAGAATTCGCATGATATGGAGCCCCCTTGTCTGTAACCTTTTTTGGTATGAAATAGCGCGGAGAGGTCTGTCCCAATTTTCATTGCGCGGGTGTCGGTCAGTGTCATTTTTCAAAGACGAATGAGCTTTGCAGGGATACCAAAATCAGACATTGCATCGTACAAGTGATTCCTAATCGTGCTGTCGAAGGTGGCTTTATAATCGACCAATAGATGGTGTCGTACGGTTTTTCTCGGGTCTTTTCTAGGATTTGGCGTAGTGTGAATATCTGGTCGATGATGGATTTACCAGTCCTGAAACCTCACTGATAAGGTCGTATCAGTTTGTTGACGATGCTGACAACCTCGAACTGTCAAATCGGCTGTCACAGAAAACAGTGTTGTCAATTTAAAGATCTCCTCCTCTAAAAAGAACAAGCGATACTTATCCATTGAATATTTTGACTTTGCTGCAAGTCTTACTTTAAAAAGCTTAATAAAAGAAACCAGAAGCGTTCGTTTTAATTGAAAAAGAAGCATTCCACAGTCTTTTTGTGGAAGCCTTCTTCTGTCTTGAAATGTAATTTTTAACAATATTTATTTTCAGTCATATGTCTTGCTAAATTATTAATCCAATGTTGAACTGTTAGAAAAACGAAATTAACTAAAATATTGCATTAACATTCGATTTTGGTTGAAGGAATCACGAAAAAATAAAATTGTGTGGATTTTCAGATTAGGTTTAGTAATCTTGTAAAAGTCAGGGCCGGAATGAGAACTCACGAATGATATGCGGTTGACTAGAAGCCTGGGAAATCTGGTCTATGTTTTGTTGTGCTGATGCAAGTTGGTTTCTTTCCACGGAGATAAGATTTTCAGGCAAACTTTCAAGTAAATCTTCAGCCTTTTTCTTTCGTTAAGGATCTGGAAATTCGGACACCTCAATGACTGTTTGATGCTGTATAATCTGAGGACCTTCGTCGGGACTCAATGACATGAGTGTTGATGCAATGATGGCTCTAGTGAACTCTTTTGACATTCACGTTGTCTCTCCGCTTTAGCCTTTGCGAGTTGTTTTTCACTGAAATTCGAATTCTGTTGTGCCTCAAGTTGTTTGCGAAGTGTACACTTTCGCGATGTCTCGGTTCTGGTTTTTGGGGTTTTTTTTTTTGAGGATAGCAGAATCTGTATTTTGTTGGGCATCCATTTTTCAACGAAGTCTACATTCTGCGGCTGTCTCTCAGTTTGAAGTTTTTGCTGGAGATTTAATCGTAACACAATCGCCGTTTGTTTGTGCCTTACTTTTGTTCTTTTTTCACTCTATACTCGCTCTAGAAATTTTTAATGATGTTTTTTTAAATGTAAAATTTTTGTTTGAAATGTCAAATTTTACTAGAAACTGATGGGCAGTGTCCTCTATCAATCGAGTATGATTCATACTCAGCGCCCTCTATCAGTCAATTTTGAAGCATAAGCAAATCAGCGCCCTCTATCAATCGAGTTTGATTCATACTCGTGGATACATGTGAATGCATATGTGCAGCCCATCATTTATGTGTATACAAATGCATATGCATGCTAAATATTTTCATACTTGATTGGTACAGGGCGCTGCTCATAATTTCCGTGACAATTTTTGCTACGACGATCATCTTTTACCGCTTCGTAATTTTTATATTCTCGTTTCGAAAGAAGTAAACTTCAAAAATATTAAAAGCAATACAAAAACTTTCTTATATCTTCCTTTTTGAAGAAGCTACATACAATATACGAGTTGTTTTCTTTCCACGGAGGAAAGAATTCAGGAAGAAACTTCCCCTTACCTTCTCAAGAATGCAAGGTGTAGAAGTAATGTTAATAATGCATAGTACCATATTTTGATACAATATAAACTTCCCACAACCTTCTTAAAGCAGCTTTGTTTAAGTACTTATTACTAACGACAAGACTTATTTAAGCCTTCCTAAAGCGTAGGTTTGTAAACCTTCCATATATGGTATGCACCTTGCTTGCATTGGAAGCCTTCCCCTATTTTACTTCAGAGGATTCATCAATATTTCATCTGCTCGAAACTCTGTGAGACCAGTCACAGCCTTACTTGTGCTATGAAAATTATCAAATGAAATAACTATGCCATAATTTTAAAATCAAAATCTATTGTGAGTATTTATTTACGAGTATATCCTACAAATAAATTCCATTTGATTAATAGCTAACTAAATGACAGTATCGAACATAATTTATAAAATACACACACGCACCCATGACAAATCATTATCAATAATTCTGCTCCCAACAAAAATACCAACACGAAAAATATGACAGAAATTATGCCAACGCTAATAAATTCTTTATTTGATTATTGTGATAATTGCAAAGCAATATACTTCATTAGTAAATATGGCATTAAGTATTCACAAAATATACAGGAATGTCTGGTTTCGTAGGTGTGTGTGTGTGTGTTTGTGTGTGTGTGTGTGTTTGTGTGTGTGTAAAGCTCATACAAATAAAATGCAATCATAATAAATGAGTCAAATTATTATGCAAATTAAACGAAATCACATTCTCTTGGCTTATTAAATTCACATAAAAATTAAACACACAAACAAATACGCATACTTACACACATACAAACACATACATGCATATACATATACATAGGTACAACTCACACATACCCAAAATATATGTATACCCATAACGCTATACTCGTACTCAGAATACAATTTTTCGTACGTGGTAATTATTTAAATTGTTTAATTTCACATTGAACAAATGAGAATGGGAATGCTGGTATATGAATTTTGAAAGCAGGCAGCGTATGCAGTTGTAGTTGAGTTGAATGTGGAAAAATGGTGTGGGCCACACAAACGCTAATAAGTATTACGATCCAATAAAAAAATATAAATTTATGCTAATTTTGTAGCGACCACAGCAACCAATTTCAATTAAACCAGCAACAGAACGCGTTTTGTACTACCCTCAAAATAACGTGTAGCTAACTACTTATGCATATTTATTTAAGCATGTATGAAGGACATGGACAAAGAATAAATAAATACCCAGTAGGAGAAAAAGTAGTGTGGAAAAGTCATTATCCATGACTTGCCGATTGCTAAAAAAAAACATTGATGAATGTTTCAGACAAGCAAGAATCATAATGGGGGGGGATTCTAATTTTTCGTAAACATTTTCCTAGCTTCCGGTAGATCCTTAAAGTCACTTGTAAGGTTTGTCTTTTTCACACTCCCTTTCGATTCTATCCTATCATGATTTTTTCTACTCTAACAAATAAACATTTCTCTCTCTCTCTCTCTCTCTTCTTTTAACTCTGCGTGCCCACAACTTTTGTGTACAAATTTTGTACATCAACAACAACATGATCAGGGATGCAATTACTTGGTGTGCTTGCAAACTTTCTCTCTTATTTTCTCAGTATGCTCTAACACCAGTGCTGGCCAAAGAGACAAAAGCTTTTGAGCTTTCACATATAGACAAAGTACTCTATTGAAGCTTCCACCTTATGAACATCGATTAAAGCTTATTAATCTACCCACATTGATAAGCAGAAGAAAAATGCTGAATATAACATTTCTTGTAAAGCTTTTGAATGGCATTTTATCATCTTCGTATTTACTCTACGAAATCAACTTTAATATACCCTGTAGAAGCGTTATTTATTTTACGTTATTTTATTCCTATTAAACTTAGCATATGTAAAACAAATTATGCTCAAAATGATCCTTTTCGTGGAATATGTAGAGATTTTAATGAACATTATAATTTATTCAGCATTTCCGATTCTCTGGAACACATCCAAACAAACTTACTAATCATAGTAAATCAATAAACAGCTGATGATTTCATATCTGTAGTTGTAAAGAATGCCTATTTGGATATACGCGGCTCATCACATATTATCGTGTAAAGCAGTTGCGTCGGTTACCGATCCATACGTTGTGTGGATGCGCCCCTCGGTCGTGTTGGGTGGGAGGAGGGTCCGTTGGGATTCGTTCGTAAAATAAAAAAGGGTGATTTTTATAAGAGTTTAGTTTTTGAAAATGAACAAAAAAAACACAGAAATTTTACAAAAGAGAATGAAATTTTTATTTGGATCGATAAATCAATTCCTGCCATTTACTTTTTAAAGATAATTTCACTTAAATGCTGCCCGCGACTATGCTTCAAGTGGTCCATTCTGAAGGTCCAATTTTGGCACATTTTTCCACACATTTCAGCCGGAATCGCACCAATGCCGCATGCGTTCAATGTTGGCTTCCAAAGCAGCAATCGTGCTTGGCTTTCCCCTATAGACAAGAAACATAACATAGCTCCACAAAAAATAGTCTGACGGGGTCAAATCACACGATATTGGTGGCCAATTGCCAATTTACTGCACCAAAAGGTGAGATTAACTACTGGTTTCGCGTTCAGTGCGGAATGTGACATGTGGCATCGTCCTGTTGCAACCACATGTCGGCCGAGTCAAATTCTAGCATTTCCGGCTAAAAAAAGTGTTATAATCGACCGGTACCTTTTTCCATTGACCATAACGTTGCAGCCTTCATTGTTTTTGAAGAAGTACAGCCCAATGATACCGCCTGCCCATAAAACGCATCAAAAAGTGCAGTTTTCGGGATGCATTGGTAGCTGCTGAATTGCCTCTGGCTAGTCTTCACTCCAAATACGGCAATTCTGCTTATTCACGTATCCATTGAGCCAAAAATGAGTCTCGTCGCTAAATGGGAGTAGCTTGCGAAACACTTTTTTCACAGCGCATGAATTTACAAACATTGTTCAGGACTGCGTCTATTAATTATGAAATGGCAAACCAAACTGAGCATAAATCAATTGACAGCTGTCAAAAGAACCAACTCCGAGAAAACTATTGCCAGATTGAAAACCACACTTCTAGAAAAAACACCCCTTACGTTACATACATACACACAACAGAAGATCAGTCGACCACCAACAATCCTGCGAGTAGCTTCATGCTGGCTCTTTTTTTTTGATAAGTACAGAAAAAAAACCTTAAATTAAATGAATTAAATGTTAGTTTGTCGAACATTTTTTAGTGAACCCGATTGCTTAAAACTTTAAATTAAAAATTTTCAAATCAAAGCAAATTTTTTGTACTCGGCGATTTCTTGGAAATGGAAGTTTTGAAAGCTCTTCAATACATTCAAACAATGTATAATTATTGTATTGGTGGCCACCACTGCTCTCCACCTTTGAAACATCAATACCAACACTACCACTGTTGCCAATTCCACATATTACATACAAACTCGAAAAATATTAAGATATAAATATGGTTAAAATGAGTAAAAAAAAAATAAAACTAGAATTTAGGAAATGGAAATTGCTTAAAAAAATAAAATTCTAACAAACAGTTGCGCATTCCACAACAATTTCATGGAAATGGGGGGAAAATCTGAATTTTGGTTGTTGTTACTCCGCTTTTCAAAAAAATCTAACATATTTGGTAAATTTTTGCTTCGGATTCTTAATCAGCGCATCCAAATCTTGTGGAAAATGGTCATAAATGACCAGTGACAGAGAATCATTCATTTGCAAGCTATATGCGAGACAAGTACCTATCCTCCCTGGTGCTTTCCTTTTGATCTTAGAATCATTCCTGAGAGAACCCCGGACAAGGCCTCGGGGGAAAAGAGAATGATCAGCTACGAGCATCTTTATTTTAATGAACTATAATTGGACATATATACATGCTTCAGTTGAAGCGAAAGGGTTGAAATCTAACTGACCTGGGTGCCTATAAAACTACGTGCCCCTCGTTCCTCCCCCATCTGCTCAGGCCTGGCTCCGGAGAAGGAGATAGCAAAGTTAGGAAAGTTTAGTTATTCCTTGTACTGGAGCATCATCTATGGACCTATAGATTTTGATAGAAGTTTTCTGTGAAAGGCTTTTTTAAGCTTAGGACTTATTTTTTTGCTTCGGATTCGTAATAAGCGCATCCAAATCTTGTGAAAAATGGTCATGAGTGACCCGTGAAGGACAGCGATATCATTGCAAGGTATGTGCAATATATTAAAATAATTCCTGTCGGCTGCCCGGAGTAAGAGTTAGTAAAAGAAGGAATTGGAATTTTTCCTTATACTTAGGACCGGCCGATTTTGTTAAAATTTTGTACAGCAAGATATTTTGGGCCAAGGATCCCAATATTTCTTATCTTATTTCTTCCTTAAAGGGTTCTGCAGCAAATTTAGTAGTTAAAATCAAGGAAAGTAGAAGTTAACTTATACTGGAGCGCCATCTACCTACATCTAACTATCTACAGACTGGTTTTGTAGAAACTTTGTGTACCAGATTTTTTAGGAAGCTCTTTACACAGACCATTGCCATTAAAAGTAAAAAGTAAAGTAAGTCTTTACACAGACGCAAACATGAAAATAGATTACGGACTATGCGAAGAGACAAGTAGAAAAGTAAGGTAGTACGACAAAGGCGCAAAACTTCTGTCTCATTCTTACCTCCTTACTTTTCTAACTGTCTCATTCGCACAGTCCTTCATGGTTGCGCCCGTGTAAACAGCCTCTTAAATCAATAACTGATTTTTTATCCTTCCTTTTTTATCTTAAAGTTATTCTTGAAGGCAAAAGTTAATCGAAAATTTAATAAAACTAAAAATGAGTACGCTTGAAACGTCCGAAAAAAAGCGGGGTTATAAAAGTTTCATGGATTTATGGTATTTAGTACCTAATTAAGAGATTTTTGGTTTAAATGGTCTTTACATATTTCACAACCTATGAGAAAAGACTCTGAGCAAAAAGTTTCAGTAAGCGAAAAATGGAATACAAATTTTGAGAGCAAAAACGAAAAATTGTAGAAATTGCTCAGGACGTAGTAAATTAAAGCGGGTTGATCGTAAATTTCTACATATTTAGTTTTCTTTGGCTACCGAAAATTTTAGCTTACTAAAATTTCTTAGTTCATTTTCGTTTTGAAGCTGTCATTTCAGGAAAAGGAAATGTTTATTGTTTGGAACAGCAGAGAAAAATTAATCCTGAACTGTTGTTTTTCTTCTTCTTCTGTTAATGGCACAACAGCCCATTGAGGGCTTAGGCCGAGCTTTTCGCATCCAGTCATGTTGTGGTCGCTGTGGCGTAGTTTGTAGTGCATTGGTCTGTATCCGGGGTTCAAATTACGGCACAGCTAAAATCAAAAAGTAAGAAAAAAAATAAATTTCTACACGGCACCACCCCTCGGAAGCGGCAATGGCAAACCTACAATAGTAAAATTTTCGTATGGAAAGCTTTTCACTTCGCCGTTCGGATTCGGTATAAAACTGTAGGTCCCTTCCATTTTTACTAAATGCTACCCTGCAGGTTGATTTTTAATCTCGTTATTGAACTTCAATTATTGAGTTCAATTGGAAAGACTGTACCGATTTTCCTACTGGGAACTAAACACACACACACTTATATTTACATACATATGTACATACCTTCATTCCTCTACCTGCGCAGGTGAGTGTGTGTGTTCAGTAGTGGTAGGTATGCATGGGAATAATAAAAATAAAAAAAATAAAAATACAATTGTCCACTGGTCCACCTGTAACCAACTAAGAAACCATTAAAACTAACCTCAAAATGGAATTTTGAATATTTGTTGTACGTGTGCGTGTGCGTGTGTGTTTGTGTTTGTGTATGTGTTTCTGTGCATAAAGCTAAATTACTTGTACACCGAATCACACACATATTAACACAAATACACACGTGGGTACGTGCGTACCGGAAACGGAAAATGCGTTAAACATTCCCTCGTTGCTAATAACGCTTGGCTTGGCTTGGCTTGGTTTGGCTTGGTTTGGCTTGTATCCCTTATTATTACTATCTACTACTATTATTATTATTATTATTGCTGTTGTTGTTGTTGTTGTTGATGTTGTTCCTGTTGGTTGTTACCTTTGCTATGCTATTTGAAGTATGTGTGTTTGTGTGTATGCATGTTTGTATGTGCGTAAGTCCACAACTATTAACATACCTACATAATTTATAGTTAATGTTTAAGCATATGAGCTTTTGCCAATTTATGTAGGTAGACATACTTGTCCAACAAAAACTACAACAATAATAACAACAACGATAGCATATAAGTATGTATGTTTGCACTACATGTTTAAAATGCAATAATAATGATGATAATAAAAATT
The DNA here is from genome assembly GCA_958295655.1 of Palloptera scutellata. Taxonomy (NCBI): domain Eukaryota; kingdom Metazoa; phylum Arthropoda; class Insecta; order Diptera; family Pallopteridae; genus Palloptera; species Palloptera scutellata. The sequence continues at coordinate 54,799,100 of OY282452.1, read as the reverse complement.
ATGTATATTTACACAGTTTCATTCCGGAACAAAATTGTTTACAAATTGTTCAACTTAATTTTAAGGTACACACAACTCGAACTCAATTTACTTACTTAATTTTATGTTATGGTATGTTTACTGCTATGTAATACATACAAACATAAGTTTAACTTATGCCCATTGGGTGTGTGTTATAAACTTGTTATATTCAGGCGGTTCAATAGATTAGGAAATTTCATTGACCAGTTACAGGATGCTTTAACAAATACGGCATGCTTGTTGAGCTCACTCACTTTAGTTAGTGAGCTCTTCACTTACAAATGTACCTTGACTCTCTATCATCTACATACAATTGCATTAATCTTATGCCTAACCATGGTTTTCCAGGTCTAACAATAAGCTCCCTGAAATCCTAAGTTTACTTTAGAGTAGGTAGTTTTTGTGAGTAAACATCCATTGTTTCTAGCAACTTACTTACTTAGCTGGCGCTACAACCGATGATTTGTCTTGATCGCCTCTATAAAGCTTCGCCAGTCGCCTTTGCTATGCGTGCGCTAGCTCCAGTTGATAAGGCCAAGTGCAGTCAGGTCGCCCTGTACCTGGTCTTTCCAATGGAGATGAGAACGTGCTTTTCTGTCTGTTCCTCCACCGTGGCTCGAATGAAACACCCTTGTAGTAACGTGCAGGCTAATTTTAGTTTGTCTGCACTGGACAGCACTGCATGTCAAAGGTGGATCTGATGTTTCTTCACTTTTCGGCATTCGCAATTTTCCTTTGCTTCCAAGCCTTGCCTTAAAACCTTCAAATATCAATTGATACCAGCAACTAGAGTAGAGATTTTTCTTAGAAGAAAAACCCAGACCATATGGTTAAACTAAGAGCAGCACTTCCATGGGGCCCTGGTGTCTGGTGGCTGAAGACTCAAAAGCGTTTTTCTTAAAATTACTTCAGCTCTCGTTTTCCCAGAATTTTACTTGGAGAAAACAATCAAAATGAAGTAAAATTACATATTCCTATTCCGCTCTCTAAAGTGATATTTAAAAACTGCTTCTTTTCTGAGAAAAATAAGGGGAAAGGAACGGCACTGGGTGAGAATGATGCGGAGAAAGTATGTAAAGTGTGATAAACAGTGATGATATTGTTAACACTTGTTTGATACAATTGTAGTCTTTTGATACAATTTGAAACTCAAAAGTACATATGTAAGGCATCAAAATTATATTTTAGGTACAATTTCTTATTATAAAATATTGCGTTATTATTGAAATTTAAATTTATGCTGGGCTAGATGTACTTAGTTGTATTATTTTACCTCACAAAATCAGAATAGGTATTCTATAATGATCAGATCACTGGCATAAATAAGATTTTGAAATGGATGAAATATGTGATCCCGATTACGAGTACATACAAAAGCAGAAGCAAAGTCGATGATGTTGCCCAGATTAATTTGAAAATAACTTATCTAATTTTACCCCTTTACCCACCCCCACACCCCCTCTGTCCCCTCCTATGCACACGCCACTGTTCATCTATAATTTTTTGTTATAAGTTTGAGAAAATCCTTTCATAGTATTCTTGTTAAATTATTCAAATTTGCGTAGTTTTTGAGAGGTATGGTACATTTTTATTGCCTTTTGATACAAGGGGTAAAAATTCATATATCATCCCTGTAGAGAAAGATGAGAAAGAGAGAGCGAAAAGAAAATAGAGTGATGAAAATTACGGGTAAAGAGTTTAGAGTTTGCGGAGTGGAAAAAAGGTGAAAGAGACGAGGTAATCAAGAGGGTATTGAACACAGTTTTTTCTTTGGATTGGTGGGAGAGGAAGCTTAAAGTGTGGTGTAAAAAAAGAAAAGAGATGAAAAAAATGATTTCGAAATATTAAAGGAGGAATGAGAAAAGGTGAGTAAAGGTGAGAGAGGTAAAAGAGAAAGAAGTAGTAGGCAACTTACATGGTCAATCGATTGACGTCAACTACTTGCATGTTTCACTTGGATACAAATTTTCATTTATACATGCAAATGATTGACGCCAATTGATTGACCATGTAAGGTATTACATTAAGACGGATTAACCGACCGAGTACGCTCGGCACTTATTTTTAGTTAAGCAAGAATTTTTTTTTATTCGAATTAATAGAGCAGAAACATAAAATGAAAAGAGAATTCGACACTTGGTCGGTGAATTCGCCTATGGTAAATGGAAAGTAATTTTTATCGAGCATACATACAATTTAATGATAGCGCCCCACAGTAGTCGGAAATACAAAATAGTATTTCTATAACATGAAAACGAGTCCATACAAAAGCAGGAGCAAAGTCGATGCTGTTGCCCCGATTAATTTGACAATAACTTATCTACTTTGAAAAATGGCGGATTCAACTTTGCCGTATCTACATGATTCTTAAAAGTTAACCAGTTGTCAGGAAAATTGATATGGTATGCAAAGGTGTTTTCAGGTCGCTGATTAGTTTGCATTTAGAAAAGATTCATGTTTACTTATATGTTTTTGTTGGCGAGATAGGGTGAGTAGGGGCACAAAAATAAATGATTAAAAATCGTGTGATACAGAAGTAAATAAAAAAATCTCTGAGAAAGATTGCAGGAGAAGCAAAAAACATGTAGGAAAAAAGTTGAATTATTCATAATCCATCAAAAACTCGAATTTCAAAAATGAGTTCTAGCCCATAGAATGTGTTGTGTTCGTGAGAGCAAAGTTTACAACTGACAATCAAGATGAAATACATGAAAATACAAGAAATGTGGTCCACAAATTATGTATACGTTGAAGTAATGCACGAAGTTGGGGCAACGTTCATCTTTTGCCGTACTTTTAGAATGTGTGAGAGAGAATGACGAATATCAGCTAATTAATTTACTTGAAAAGTAACCGTATAGATTGACTTGCCTCTCTGCTTCATGTTCTTCGTACGCTCTTCACTCTCCCATACGCACAAATTATGACAGCGATACACACATACTTGTATAAGTATATAGAGAGATTGGGAGGCGTACCCAACTTTTATTGTATTGAGAATACGAATATATAAGAAATTTACCGTTTCGCTCTCTCTTCTCTCTTCAAGCATTTTTACCCTATGGTAAGTTTGTCAATATGAAGTATGTATCATAAACTGGACAACATAACACGCACAACATGAGTGGATGCGAAAAGTTCGGCCTAGGCCCTCCATGGGCTGTTGTGCCATTAAAAGTAAGTAAAGTAATCATAAACTGGACTAAATACTCAGCGGACTAGTGTTGTGTTGAGAGTAAATAAACAAGTTTATCGACATCTTTTGAGCTCAATTCAAATTAATTTATATACATAAGTTTACAGATAAATATGTGTGAAAATTAATTATGTACACATAAGTATGCATTAATTGATAATACAAAATCCTCCATTTATGTAAATCATCTGCTGCTATCAGTCAGTTAATAAAGATTAATTTGCATATTAATAAATATAACTTTTAACTAGAAATGTTATAAATTTGAAATGCGACCAACCAAAGTTTTTTTCATTTACAAATTTGTATATAAATAAAAAATAAATTTAAAATCATTTACATTGTCATACATTACATCGATAAATATATCGGGATTGATGATGACACGTTGAAATGTTGCACTGCTTTTTCCTATCCATTTACTTACTATCAGCGTTGTGTGATGCTGTCACCATGCGAGACAGACGACAACAATCGGAATAACTCTAGGAAATAGCTACATACATTTTTCAATCAGAATCTGGTAAAACATGTGGTGCCTTATCTTTCCAGGCTGTCTTCTGTAACGTCTAGAGTGGTCGTCTCTCTTGCATATTCTATGCATGTATATGTGTGGTATAATGCATGACCGACACACACACTGAATGACGACTTCTTTCTCTCTTGCCTGCCTCTATGTTTTCTACTCTGTGCTCCTTTTAATTTATAACCTCATTTACGTGCATACATTGTATTTGTAATAAATAAAAGTATTTCCGGTTATTAATTGTGGCAATAAATTTTCATAACTTGTTTTTAAATGAGGCAAAGCACATAACGTTGATTTTGTTGTTGTTGTTGTGGTTGTTGTTGTTTTCGCTGTTGTTGTTTTCGCTGTTGTTGTTGTTGTGGCATTTCCCGACGCGTTTTTTAAGCCGTAATAAAACAAACTTTATTTGTTCAAATTAATTGTAGTAATAATATTCACAAGCACACTTATAAATACACACACACTTTTGCATACATAAGTACATACATACATATGTATGTTTATGTACATACATAAGTAAATAAATGTAAACTTTCGCTTCATGTCCCAGCAGAACATATGATCATCGTTATAGGCTCAAAACCGTGTTATAGAGCAATATTGTAATGAAACTGAGAGAGAGCATACTTTGTAGTTGCACATTGTGTTCATGTGTCACATAGAAAAAAATATTCTATTTATCGTTTAAGAGCTCTTACATTTTATACTCCATTTAAATCATTGCATTTTTCAATAGGATCAACACTTTATCTCTCTCTCTCTCTCTCCCTCTCTCTCTATTATTGGCTCTCCTAAAAAGAGCATTGCTTCTTGTGGACTATTAAGGTACGACTGTAATTGCTGTTATCCCTCTCAGACCCGAGGAGAAATCTTATTTACTGTGTGTCATTAGCTCTTTTGTTCTTTCTAGGGAAGCAACCTACTTAAAGTTTGTGCAACTGGGATAATATAATAAAAAAAAAATTAATTAATATGTTGGTGTATGTGTGCAATGAAATAAACGAATCCATGTGTGTTTAAGTCGTTAAAAATTTGTTTCGAAAAGATAATTTTATTAACAAGATAAAATCGTATAATATGTAAATTTCCAGCAAGTAACAAGCAACAGGCAATCAACAGCAACAACAACGATAGCAATAGTAACAGCTGTAGTAGTATCAGTAGCTACAATATTTATTTGCCTGCACAAAGTATACTAAGAAATAAATTAATTTATTTTATTAAATTATACACTTTTACATAGTATGTACATTTATGAGCGTCTTTTGAACTTAGCTGCACAATTTTAAATGGAAATGTATTGCAATCGTATTCGTAATAATGCAACCCAATGGGAAATGTACAAATATAACACGCACAACATGAACGGATGCGAAAAGCTCGTCCTAGGCCATCCATGGGCTGTTGTGCTATTAAAAGAAGAAGAAAAGAAATGAGGAACTCCATAAAACTAGCTTCAATGTGTATAAATAAATATCTTAACTTTCTACCTAAACTGGAAGTCTTTCTCACTTCATTAGCTCTATCCTGATATCATTTTCAACAGCAACGTGCAACAGCACGGCCTAAAATATAGTTACTCCCCATTTATACCATGCAAGACTGGAAAATCTAGAAAAGGGTTACGTAAAGCAAACTCAAAGAAGAATTAGCAAAACTTGACGTTCAAGGCTTGAGTGGTGTTAATGGGGAGCTTACTTGATGTGCTTGAGAGTTTTCTCTCTTGCTAGTTTTCATTGTATTTTCACTTCATTTTTATGCGCTAACAACAATTCGTAATTGATGTGTTTTTTAGAGTTTTTTTCTCACTCTCTCTCTTTAAAGTTTTTGCTTTATTCTGACTTTATTTATAATAATATTCCAACAGCAAACCGAACAAGAATACAGTTATCTGGCGCTCTCTCTCTCTCTCTCTGCTTCTAACCAACATTCCAATATGAAATCTGCTGCGTATTTAGCATGGTTGCAATTTTGCAGTACAATTGTATTTTTTTCGAACCACCGACGTATTACAGGTATTGATTGCTCAATTCTAATTTGTTTGAAATTTTTAATGTCTACGATCGCTGAATTTTTTCCTCAACTACTCTCACGTATATGTACGAGTAGTTTCATAATTTAAATATTAAGTACTATCAAATCTTACCCCATTGGGTTCATATGCCCATATACTTATATATTTTTTTTAACTCATATTTATTTATGCATTTATTTTTTAATTTTAAATTACTATAAATTATCTACTGATACTATCTTTTTAATTGCTTCATACATAGTGTAGAGCGGAGCGCGTTGATGTGTATACGAATTCATGTGAATTCATTTCATAATTTATCTTTGCAAATATATACTTCCAATTAACTGTAAAATATTGCATTTTTCGCAATTATAATCAATTAGCATATTTAGAAAGAAATAACAATTTATTAAATAATTTATTTTTTTTATTCATTTACTTAATACTTTTTTCTGAAATTAGTTAAGAAACTGGGAGTGATCTAAATAATAAAATGTTTCATCTGGTCACTCCTGTACCTTGATGCTCACCAGTTTATAGACCATTCCAGAAGCTAAGTGAACATTTACAGTAATATATGGGGAAAAATGAGAGCCTTAGTGAGACCTATGAACCTTGGAAAACGAGGGTAAACTTTTATTTTTGAGTTTTACTGATTTAATGAAATACCCAACGTCAAGAATATGTCAAAACTTAGGAACCCTAGAAACTGGGGTAAACGTTTACTACAGAGTTTTATTGATTTACTGAAATATCTAATGTCAAAATTATTTACAGGGTGACAATTAATACTTAAGTGGACACTCTTGGCACGAATACACAGCTTCAAATTCTTGGAAAAATGTTTAGCTAAGTATGGGCCGCAACTTCTTTCCATATTTCTTCTTTTAATGGCGCAACAGCCCATACAGGGCCTAGGTCCAGCTTTTCGCATCCACTCATGTCGTGCGTGTTACATTTGTACATGAATGATAAGAATAGGGGGCCTACAGTTTTATGCCGAATCCGAACGGCGAAGTGATAAGCTTGTCATAGGCAATTTATACTCTTGTAGGTTTGCCATTGCCTGGCAAGAGGACGTACCGTGTGGAAAAATTGTTTTTTTTTCTACTTTTTGATTTCGCCTGTGCCGAGATTCAAACCCCGGACACTTTGCGTAACAGTCCAACGCACTACCACTACGCTACAGTGACCACTATGAGCCGCAACTCTTCTACCGTTATTCGGCCTTATTCACTATGCAACGACTGTTTCCGGGAATACAAATTTTTTATTTTAGCACAGACCATGTCCTCTAAAATGGGCAATACGCTGTAATCCATCGGATTGAGAATATAATGGTCACTCTTGAGATGTGATAAAATCAAGAAAGTAAGCCGCCCTGCAACATTATTGCGTCGTTTTGGCTCTGTTGGAAGCCGGCACAGAGTGTTGCTAGAACGTTCATTCATTATTTCCAAAGTGCTGTCAGGCGCAGGAGAGAGTACCAAAGCCTTCAAAATTTTACAGCAGAACACTTCTTGGTCGCTTTTGACCACAAAAATCAAGGGTATCTGGCCATTTGCGCAAATCCCACCCCATACCATGACGGATTGCGGATTTTGATGATTTTGAATGATGATCACGGTGGCTTTGTTGACCAACTTCTGCCCACTTTCACGTTTATACGCTTGTTCAACAGTAAACAGCCATTCTCATCTGTGATGACGATTTTTTCCCATCCCATTCCAGCAGGCCGACATCTTTTGAGTCTGTAGTAGTAGCGATTGTTTTTATCCTTTTCACCTTTGCTCCTTTTCGGAGCTTGTAAGCATTGAGTCCTATTTCGGTTTTTTGCTATGAGTCGAACTGATTCACGATTGGTGACACCAGTTTCGTGAGCCGCTTTTCTCATGAAAACCGTTCAAATGCTCTGCATGAGAAACTATCGAAACAAGCAATGCGAAGCTGCCGCGCAATCTTACAATTGCGTTTGCCTAGAGCTGGTGAAATGTTATAATAGCTGACCGATTATTTGATTTGACATCGTAAAATAAATACCTAACTAAATGAAATCTTACTTACTGACTTAGCTGGCCCAACAACCGATGATCGGTGGTGGCCGTCTCGATAAAGCTTTGCCAGTCGCCTCTTCTATGCGCACGCTTCCGCCAGTTGATAGGGCCAAGTACAGTGAGGTCGCCCTGTACACCTGGTCTTTCCAACGGAGATTAGGACCAGGTCCTCTTCTGCGTGTTCCTCCACCGTGGCTCGCATAAAACATCCTTCTAGATGGAGTGTTTTCTTCCATTCGCTCAACATGACCCAGCCAGCAAAGCCACTGGATCTTTGTACGCTTGACAATGTCAGTGTCGGCGTACAGCTCATACAGCTCATCGTTCCATCTTATTCTCCGATACACTAAGTAAACGAAATCCTTGATGACTTCAAAACTATAATTGTCAACGGTAACATTTTGTCCAAGAAGCCGTGAATCTTTGTTTGTTGACGCAAGGTATTTCGCTTTGTACTCGTTCACAGTTCACAGATCTAAAGTCACTTTATTATGGAAAAAATGTATACGCTAATGAGTTTTTCTTTCATGTCTCTGCCTCAGGTATCAATTGCTTGGCACCTGTATCCACGTCGCTTCTATGTTTACAACTCCGAGTTTAGTCACGCCAAATAGCTCCCGTTAAGAGTATTACCAACTAAAGACACTGACAGCCTTTAGAGTAGGGTGTCATTATAAAAAAAAGAGGAAATCAATTTATTTTCAAAGCATTTAAAATACAATAGAAAACACAAATATGAGGTGCCAAAGAAGCAATCAAAGCAAACCATCTACAAAATCGTAAATTATGTGCGCCTCAAGTGATACCACGACCACGACCACGACTACCACCATCATCACCACCACCACCATCACCATCACCACCATCACCATCACCACCATCACCATCATCAACATCATCGGTAGTAACAACACCAGGAACACGAGACAGCGACAAGTAGCAACAGGAGCGCCGCACCAACAGCAGTAACAGCAACAACATTGCTACTTGTCATGTGCTGCTTTTGCCACGAATGCGTGGACATTAAATATGCATGAGAGAAAGACATTATAAATAAATTTCGCATCAGTTTGCATTTAGATGGGATTGAGAAACCAGGGAGCAACGAAGCGAAGTGGAGAAGTGAAGTGGTGAACAACAGTGAGGAGCCGAGGCGACGAGACGAATAGAAACGGCAGCAACTGGCAAAATGTTGATGATCATCATGATGACAACAATAGCACAATGATGTTTCACGAGGTGTGCTTGACGGGGAAAGAAGAAGCAATTTTATTGGCTGTAAGTGCGAGCAAACACGTCCAAAGGGGCACGACACACACACACACGCACACACGCACACACACACACGCACGCACTCATACACACATGGAAATGCATTGACAAGAGATGTGGCATACGTTTCGTTGACTTTTGCTACCACTTCTTTGCCGAAGTACAATGGATAGAAGGGGCAGAAGTCAGATGTAGACCGGGCAGATTGAATAGTAGCGGCAATAAGCAACGAAAAACAATGCGACCGCCTTTAAACAACATCAACAGTAGCGAGCAGACAAGCTCAGGCAAGGAGACAGATAGAGAGACAAGTAGACAAAGAGACAGGCAGGCAGTCAGGTTGGCAGGTAGGTAGATAGGCAGGTAGGTAAATAGGCAGGTAGGTAGATAGGCAGGTAGCCAGATAGGCAAGCTTCTCCTGGCAGGTCTCCTGTGGTAAAGCAGCGGTAGGCTCTCCCAGGCAGCTTGGCATGCAGCGCCCCAAAATGACAGCTACTTCAGATGGAAGAAACGAGCTTTTGATACCTTCTTTCCTTTCTATTTTGTTTACCATACATACATACATACATACACACATACACACATACATATGTATATGCAGCATACATTTTACTACTGCGATAGCAAAATATTTCACATTTTTCGCGCTTTGCACTCTGCTACTTTGCTTGTTCGCTTTGCATCTCCATGTTGTGTCGCTTACGTTGCGCACATTTTTAAATATGAGCACAACGTGCCCCGTTGACGTTTTGCATGTTGTCAACATTTTTCCATTTTGTTGGTGCTTGCTTTGTTAGCTTCCAGTTGGCTGACTTTTCCGCGTGTGTTGTTGTTGTTGTTGTTGTCGTCGTTGTTGTCGTCATTGTTGTCGTGATGCGAATTAATATGTACATATGTACATGTATATGACACGATATGCAGGATTTCAGTTCAAACATCTTGCATGAAATTCTCTGAATGCCACAGCAAGCAACGAAAAAATTGAGAAAACAAAAACAACCTGAACAGGAAAATCAATGTTGCCCCAGTATTAATATATTGTAGGAAAATGAAAATTAAAAAAAAAAAAAAATGTCTGTAAATTTTTGACAATTTTCTTTATAGTTGAAGACTTCAGCTGCTGCTAAAGCTTTCAAATTTCCAAGGACAACAAGGTTTTCCCTCCGGCCGCTCATGCATTTTGTGTATTTTTTGTACGATTTACTCTTTACATACTCTACATATGTAGAGACCAGAGATGCACAAAGAGCGTAGCGATCCTCTCGCTTTTACCTCGGTGGCCTAGTGAATGGGTGCTAGACTGGAGTTTGAGTAGCCTCAGGAGCGATTCCCATGCAGGTATTGCAATAAGTGATGCTCAAAAACCGTTATTTCTGCGAGCAATAGACTGCCCTACAATATTGTAGAGAGAGGATAAGAGCGAGGATACAACTGCTCTTCCATATTTCGAGCAACAATCTCTCAATCTACTCTCTCCCTCTCTCAATCTCTGTGTCGTTTTTACCTTACACGATCATCAAAAATGATGATTGGTAAATATTAATATGACACACACATTTTTATTAATACATGCAAATGATTGACGTCAATCAGTTGAGCGTGTAAGGTGCCTACTAAACAGTGGTGGCCACCCACTTATGCACAGCTGATTAGCTGTACTCTTTTTCTATGGAAATCAGCCTGAAGTTTACATGCAGCGGAGTGGCAAACACTGCTATTACTTAATCAAATGAACCAGAGCGTAGATAGCTTCACTCTTCAATTTTTTCTATGTGGGATGCTCAAAACCATTCTGTTGACCAATAATAAAATAATATAAAGAGCCTGGCCACATGGTGGCAATTAAGCAGCATATAGTACAACCTAAGTTCTTAGGCGACCTGGTGCAAATACTAAAACATGCTCCATAGGCAGTTGCTCTCGTGTGGCCAGGCTCAATAATAGAAGTGGGCGAAATAAAAGGAGGCATGCATGTATGTATGTGTATATTGAAAGGCAGTTAGCATGTGAAGGTGAGACTGACCAGGTATAGAGAGAAGGTAGAGAGTAAGTGCAGGTGTAAAAGAGAAAAATGTACAAAATCTCTAGAAAAAGTAGCAATTTTATTGTTATCAAACAAGAATATTATGGAAGGATTAAGACAATTCAAATTTGCTTATCCTAGAGATTGGGGATTAATATATCATAGAGCATATGAGTTCCAGCTCATACACTTAACTCTGAACAATATTACTGTATTATTTACTATATTATTAAAGGTACTATTATAATATTACCCCGTTTAAGTATCTTAAGAGCTTAAGATATCAGGCTTTTGAGGTACTTAAGCGGGAAAATTTCTATTGATCTTTGGAGAAAAAGTTGCAAATTACTGGCACTCAAGCGGGAAATGCACTAAAGAGAATGCGCTTAAGATAGATGTACTTAACCGGGGTTTACTGTATTTCATTAAGGGCCGTCGCAGTTAAGCTTTCTTCCACCTTTCTGAAAACGTAAGCCCTTTTAACACTTTGGACCAATGTTGGTCAACCCTTTTCGGTTTTAAGCAGCCCTTGAAACACAATTTGACAAAAAAAAGATGGGATATAATAGAAATTTTCAGATTTTATTTCTAAATGCAAGAAAACATATTTGGTTGCGGTCGAAATTCTAGAGGCTATAAATTCTGTTTTTTTTCTGCTTTAAAAAAAATTCTAAGTACTTTTTCAAAATTCTTCTGTCAAAATTCTGTAGTACAAAGTTCTATAGAATAATTATGAAAGAGCAAAAGTCCGCACTGTTTTAATGTTTTTATATCATGACAAAATTAATAGAATAAATTTTTTATTAAATTTTAGATCATGTTTTAAAAAAAACTTAATATTTTTTTTTTGTCTCTTTTAAAATTTGTGATAAGTAAGTGAATTACGTAGGGTCAACATATGACGCTGAAAGAGTGAAATTCTTTACTCTTCTTGTCTATCACTACCTTGGATTGAAGTATAGAGTACATGAGACAAAACTAAGAGAACTGACTTCGGCGTCTCTGCTTTATTGTGTGTAGTAAATTATCATACGTACAAGTATGTATGTATGTACGAGTACATACATGTACCTATATTAAAAAAACTCAACCTTGACATCGGCTCTCTCTCGGTTGCATATCATGTGCTCTCATGTTGCCAGGGAGACGGAATTCAAAAGTAACCTTAAAGAGTAAGGGCATCCAAAACTGAGAAACTGCACTCAGCAGTTTCTCTATATTTTTTTAAGATCAATGTTGCCAATTCATGAAAATTTCAGTTGTATGTATATTTTGTTGTTGCTTTTGTTGCAGTACGATTATAAGTGTTATAGGTAAGCAGTACTTTTATTCAGATTAATAAACCCTTTTACTAAACACTTGACTCTAAAATGTAGAGTAATAAAGCGTGAATAGTAAATATGTGAATTTGTAACCAGAGGTACATATTACCTTTGCATTTACTTATTATATGAATATATGTACGAGTACTAAGTATACATAAATACAAATTATCACATTTTTTTATTTTTTTTGTTGGCATCTCACTTCTAGCAGTGCATAATTGCATTTATTTATTTATAAGTTTATTTATTATCGCTGGCAAAACATAGAATAAGCATAATTTTGCATTAAATGACAGGCGACAAAACCATACATCAAGGCGTTTTGGTTATGGCGCGAACACCCACGCGTTGAACTTCCCTCCTCTCTCTCTCTCTTTCTCTCTCTCTATCTCTTCAAGAGACATGTTTTACGGTAGATATATACAAACATACACATGTATATATCGAAATATGTATGTGTGGATGTGGTATGTGGTGTGAGCAGTTGTTGCTCCGAACATCGCCACCGCCACCGCCACCATCGATTTCTGTTGCAAAACTTCTAACATAAAAAACACAAAAAGGCACTTGCTGTGCGCGATTGCAATTGCTGCAGACGTCATGTTGTTATGTTCTCATGGTCGTCGTCATTGGATGTATGTAGTTGTTCTTCACATACACACAAGCATACATACATATGTATGTATATATATGTTTTACACATACGAGTACATACAGACGTAAGCCGCATGCAACATTTACACTTCACGATTTTTGTGTTCTCTTGCGCGCTTGGCCAAAGGAACGAATGCAATTTTTAAGCAGAAATTTATTTAAAGCATTTCAGTTTTCCTTATTGCAGTTGTTGTCGTTGTTGTTGTTGTAATTTCAATTGCCGTTGTTGCTGTTGACTTTTGGGAGTTTCTTATTAAAATGTCAAATGCAGTGCTTGGCTAAATGTCTTTGCTTGTACGATCAAAAATTTTTACATGTGATGCATGCAAAATTTTCATCATACCGCATCAAAGTCAAGCTTCGTTTGTTGTAATGTAGTGATAAAACAAAACAACAACAAAAACAACAACAAGAACAGCCACCGCAACCGCAACCGCCAACCGCCAACATATAAAATACAAATCAACAACACAACACAAACAAAACAACAATAACAAAACGAAGCAAATTTGTGTGTGATATTTGTAATTGCTTGATGGTTGTTGTTGCTATTTTTGTTGTTGTTGTTTTTGTTGTTGTTGTTTTTGTTTTTGTTGTTGTTGCTATTATATGTTCACTACTCCCATCGTATATCATTCGAAGAGACCTCACACACATCGTTCGCAATTGCAATCGCATTCTCTACAAGAGTAATACACTCTCTTACACACACATACACTCGCAAACACAAACACACAAATATATTTGTTTGACATTTTTGTAATTAGTCAAGCGTGTTGCATTTACTGCACGGCTGCATTAATGTGATTTGCTGGTGCGAATGTGTCACCACCCTTTAAGTGAGAGACTAAATAAACTATACTCGTCGATAGCGCGACGAGAGAGAGGGAGAGGAGGCAGGGAGAGGATTTCGCTCGGCATTTAACATTGACTGACAGACGGGACTAGTGATGGAACCAAACATTCAAACGTTCATACTCGTCTTGGATGTAGTCGTGGTTGATGAAGTGAATATTGCCTGCGGTGAATTAATGGTGGGTTTTTTCCCCCCCCTTTTTTTTTTGTACGAGTATGGTGTTGAAATATTAATGTAGTGTTGTCGTCGTGTTGTGTGTGCATGACAGGCAATTCTTGTGAAACTCATGCACACACGCATACTTACTTACTACTTGCCTGCGAGGTACGTACGCACAAACGCAATTAGTATGTTGGAATATATTCTGGGTACATTTCTACTGGGAGAGAAAATAGTCCTTTTGAACATCTAGTAGGGTAAAAATTAGCCTTATAGGAATTAGGTCGATTTCCTATGATACAGTTTTATAGCTGTTTCTAAGTTTAAAGTAGAGGACCAAGATTCATGAGGTTTCAGATTAAATCCTTTTATTGAGTTTCTAAATCATTTTCTAAATCAAATTTTTGGATACATTCTCTTAACTTTCTACTTATATTGTAAAAACAACGTATGCTGTATCCTCTCACACTAGAACAGAAGCTCTCATCTACGTTTCTCTCTCTCCCTCTCTCTCTCTCTCTCCCTCTCTCTCCCTCTCTCTCTCTCTCTTCCATGGATACAGAGTTGTATTGAACGTATATTGAACGTTGAGATTATAGGCGAAACAGGAAAAACGAAAGGTAACGGTTACACAGACTTGCTCGTACCGGCAAGTTGTCTTTTTCGATGTTCGTTCTTTGACATGCCAGGCAAAGTCAAAGCTGAATTGATAAAGAAATCTTGCTGTGTGGAAAAAGGTTATGTCAAAGAGCATTGGAAACTTGCTTCGGCTGCTCTGTCAGGCCCTGGCAATGTTTTGGTAATACGTAAATTTTCGAATGCAAAATACTTAAATGGAATGTAAATAAGTAAAAACATTTTCAACTTTTTCAATTAAATTCAGTTTATTTACTAGCATAACTAAAATTATTAGCGACACACGTGATCGAAGATGTGTACCATATTTGTTTACCCAAAGAACAGCTTCCAGCTTAGAAACAAGAAGTTTCATTTCAATAGCATTTATATCTTCTTCTTTTTTTCTTTTAATGGCACAACAGACCATGGAGGGCCTAGGCCGAGCTTTTCGCATCCACTCCTGTTGTGCGTGTTATATTTGTACACGAATGGAAGGTACCTACAGTTTTATGCCGAATCCAAATGGCGAAGTGAAAAGCTTTTCATCGGCAATTTTTACTCTTGTAGGTTTGCCATCATTGACTGCCAAGAGGTGGTGCTGTGTAGAAAAATTGTGTTTTTCTACTTTTTGATTTTGCCTGTACCGAGATTCGAACACCGGACACTCTGCGTAGCAGTCCCTTTATATCTTACTCCTCTATAAACTTCATTTAAAACTAGTTTTTATATGGTGAACTTATTGGAGAAGAAAAAAATGAGAAATAAAAGTTTGAAAAACCACCCTTTATTTTTAGGCTTTTGATGGAAAATATTTACCGTCACTTTTTCGTTTTAAAAATTTGTACTTAACAATATCTCTAAAGATTAAAATGATAATTGTAGCAGTAGTAGTAGAATGGTTGTAGAGAATAGTAGTAGAAATTAGTACACGAGTAGAAATTAGTAGTAAATTGTAGTAGAAAAGTAGTAGAAAATATTAGTAGAAATTGGAGTAGAAAATTAGTAAAAAATATTAGCAGAAATTGTAGTAAAAAAGTAGCAGAAATTGTGATTTGAAAAGTGATAGAAAAACTAGTAGAAAACTAGTCGTTGAAATAGTAGTAGTGGAATAGTAAAGTTAACTGCTGCTGCATGAAAACTACTTCAAAATCAACCGTCTGCTTCTTCTTTTAATGACACAACGGCCCATGGAGGGCCTAGGCCGAGCTTTTCGCATCCAAAAGCTTTTGCTTTTTGCCATTGCCTGCCAAGAGGTGACTTTGATTTTACCTGTGCCGAGATTTGAACCGCGGACACTCTACATAGCAAACCAACGCACTACCAACTACGCTCCAGCGATCACAAAATCAACCGCCCCTTAATGGAATTTCAGCACTAGAAGAGATGTGTCGCACCCCTTTTTTAAATCCACCCATATTTTGCATGTAGCATGACATTGCCAACCAACTTTCTAGTACCAATTTTCAATACTCAACTATAAACAGTCCTGGAGATGTATACAAAAAGGCATTGGGTTTGTATTGGAGGTGCCACGACCACTTTTCCAAGCCTACCCATATTTTTCACGCAAATATTTCATATCAAGGTATTAGTATCATGCCATAAATGGTGCCTGAAATATTCTACAATGAAAATGTAGGTTATATGGGATATGCCACACCCCCTTTTTCGATCCTGCTGACATTTTCGCCACATCCTACGCACAGTTTGGCAAACATGGCACTGTCAAACAACGTCCTTGTGTACCAAATATCAATTTTGGCATGTAAGTATTTCCGGAGATCAACATAAGGATTGTATAGGAAGTGCCACGCCCACTTCTTCGATCCTCTTTATGTACTCGTATGTGTGAATTGTCTCGAAATGAATTACAAATGTGTTCTGCAATTAAGAGTTATGAAACAGGTGAAACAGGAAATATTAGACTGTGACTACCTTCCTCATAAATTCAACTGTTTCCCCCCTCCCTCCCCCTTTGTTTACTAAATTTCAAATCTATTATGTACAAACTTCAATTTTAATAATTTATTTAACTTCTAGTTAAGTACGACTGCATAATAAATTCATAAATATTCCATACTCAAGCTTTTCACAACACAAAACAAAAATAAATAAAAGAAGCAAACAACAACTGTGAAAAAACTAATCGTTTAAATCTCCAGCTGAAACAATTCACACCGAGCCAACCCAAACCAAGAAGAGCCAACAACAACTGAAGAGATCTTCGCCTCTATGGCATTTGTAATCAACGGACGATGTGGACGTGGTCCGTTGCATTTTGCAGCTGACGCTATCATTTACTCAAGATCACAAGCTCATAATTTTCGCGTCATGAATAAATAACGAAGAAGTTTTCAAGTTGTATTTAAGCAATTCCAATGAAGAAAAGTATCAGCGAATAAAAAAAACAAAACACCAACACTCAACAGCAACGGATAAAAAACAGCAACAACGACGAAATGAACAAGTCATTAAGACATCACAAAAGCTGCTAATGAGGATAATTTTTCAAGCATTTGTGTATACAGCGTGAATCTAAATTGTAAGATTATAATTATGTTGGGGGGGGGGGGGGGGGAAAAACACATTAGGTAGGGTATTGTATTTATACAGGGTGAATTGAAAAGAAGAAAGTTGTACGAGTAGAGAGTAGCAGAGTTTGGTAATTAGGACTATTGGACATAAAACACTACGCTCAATGTCTGAATCAACTGAGGAAGCTAAACTAATTATTTGAAGTGATAAACTGAGATTTCTCTATGCGACGATTATTTCCTTTGACTAAAAGTCCGGTGTACCTAGTAAAAATTGGTATAAAACAAACTTCTAGCCGCTACACGATAAAAAATTGAAACGCCCACAGTTGGGCATTCCTTTTTAGGATTTTTGGGCATTCCAAGTGTAATTGAAATTTTAACCTCTCATCTACGTTGAAAGACGTACGCTCTATGCCAATCAGCTCTTTAGGCCGTTTATACTTGAACTTTCTCTCTGCTGGCTCTCTTCACATGTTCCATCGCATACTAACAACATTTCGATTCGCACATATATACATACACGTACACATCTAGAGAGGGAGAGTCATATTCTATTTATTATACCTCTACTTTTTCTTTAACTTCTCTCTACACCGACTCCATTTTACCTTTGTGTACTAAGGAGTAAGATCGAAAAATTCGGATAACTTTGAAAGACCACTGCTTTGAAACTCTTTATCTGAATGAAAAAATTCAAACAGTCAGCTTTGCGTTGGAGAAATTCTGATGGAATACAATTACATATTTTTTGACTTTTGTTTTTTGAACTGTCAGTTGAGTCATGGCATTGAAAGTGGAAAAACGCGATTTAGTTGTTGAATTATTTCGAGAAAATCCGCAGTGGAGCCAGAAAATCATTGCAAATAAGGCGAAAGTTGCACAAACCACTGTCTCGATGATTAAAAAAATTACTTAAAAAATTTAATACAGACTAGTTGCTAGATAATATGGTTCTGGAAGGAAATGCGGTTTCGTGTCTCCACAAAAGGCGAAGAAAGTCGTTGCTCTCTTAGCGAAGAATCCAGCGTTGTCTAATCGAAAATTGGCGAAAAAAGCGAGTTGCAGTGAGTTTTTAGTTGATAAAATTAAAAAAGATGCGGGCCTTAAAACATACAAAGTACAGTCAGTACCCGACAGGAACACTACTAAGAACTTGGTAGCCCAGAGCCAAACTAAAAAGTTGAAGACAGATTTTTACCAAAAATTCAATTGCTGTGTTATGGACGATGAAACAAACGTGTTGTCTAAATTTTCTCAATTGCCTGGTCAAGAGTTTTACACCGCAAAGGAACGAGGAGGAGTGGAGGAAAGATGTAGGACAAAACAAAAGTTCAAGTTCCCGAAGAAGTTTCTGGTATGGCAAGCGATTTGCAGTTGTGGGCTAAGGAGTAAAAGTTTCGTAACAAGTGGCACTGTTAACGCCGAAATTTATGTGAAGGGGTGCCTCCAGAAGAGATTGCTGCCCTTCATTAGAAAGCCCAATGTATCTATTTTCTTTTGGCCTGATCTAGCCTCCTGCCACTACAGTAAAGTAACCCTTAAATGGTTCGAAGACCAAAACATCAAATTGGTACCAAAAATCGCCAACCCACCAAATTGCTCAGAACTCCGACCTGTCGAGAGATATTGGGCTCTAGTGAAAAGAAATAAGTGGAATGCTGCCGCCAAAAGAGTCTCAGAAATGACAGTAAAGGCGCTAATGGAAGGCATACCGGAAAAGCTGTCCGAATTCTGTAAAAAACAACAAACAAATTAGTTTTTTTTTTATCAGAAATTAAATTTTCTTTTCAAAACTGTTTACATTTTTTTATTTGCATAAGGGATTTCAATCCTAGGACATTTTAAAGTTATCCGACTTTTTCGATCTCACTCCTTAAGTTCCCATTTACACCTTTGAATACTTAAACTTAAAGTTTTGCTATTCTATGTTTGATGTTTATATAAGTTTTGAAAGGTTTACTGGTGGCTACAGACGCGTTCAAGTTTAAATTGACTGATTATTAAGAGTGCAGCAAACGTATGGAACAGGATTCTAAGTAAACTCTGTAGTATCTGTTTTGTTTTTGTCCCGCGCTCGCTATGACTCGATTAACATACTTTGGAGCTCCACAGTTTGTGGGTTCGAATGAGGTTGCTAAACTGGGGGTTGAATTCTCTTCTAAGGTTTTTTGACTACGCTCACATCGTAAATGATGTGTTTCCCCACTAAATTCTCAAAAATACTATGAGAATACTTTTAACGATACAATAGCCCATGGAGGGCCTTGGCCCGAGCATAGCATTTCGCATCCACTCATGTTCTGCGTATTATCTTTGTACAGGATTGGAAACGACCTACGATTTTATGCCAAACCGAACGGCGAAGTGAAAAGCTTTTCTTAAACAATTTTTACCCATGTAGGATTGCCATTGCCTGCCAAGAGGAGGTGCCATGTAGAAAAATGGTTTTTTCTACTTTTTTATTTTGCACGTACCGAAATTTGAATCCAGTACACTCTGTGCAGCAGGCCAATGCATTACCAACTACTCTAATACTCTAGGACTCGTATATATTATCGCTTAGGAGCTCAGAGGTCTATGAGAGCCTTCGGCCAGCCAGTATCACCTAACCTACCATAATTAACATTGAATGGTGTATATAAATGAAAACTAGCAGTCTCTCGATTCTCACATACATACATACATACACGAACTCTTCTATAGAGAGAAGCCTATTCTACTTATTTAATATAACTGCTGTTTATTTCCACCTTCCATCCATCCATCCATCTCACCTTCGTATACCCCTCGATGTACACACATATGTATACGCAAGCATACTTCCATACCTACTAGAGAGAGGTATATTCTATTTCTATTGTATTGAGAGTATAAAGAGTTTTTGTTCAGCTCTCTCTCTTCGCTTTAAGCAATTTGAGCCGTACTGTGCGAAAGAGAAATTTCGCCACAAAAACCAGATCCTTTATTTGAAAGAAAATTTGATTTGAGCATTGAGTTAAGTATGTACTTTAAGTATATGCCTACGAAAAAAAAGAATACATTTTTGATTCTGTGCATTAAACATTAAATCAATTAACCGATTTTGACCCATCCATATGCCGCTTTTTTCTTTAATTCCTTTCCTTTTTTTCAATGACATTTGAATGTTTTTCATGTACATACCATATACGAGTATTTTTATGCTTTTTCAATCACTTCTTATTTTCGTTTTATTGCAACTCAAATATAAATTTGCAAACGTTTGGTGTGTCGGTGAGAAACGAAAAAAAAAAAACAAACCGAACAAAAATCCAGCAAAAGAAGGAAATGTTTTTCACAAAAAACCAATAAATTTGGAACGTTTGTGACATGTCCAGCATGCGATTTTGTTAAAAAATGATAAATTGTGCATTTGGTAGCGCAAACAGAGCAATCTAAATATGTATATATGAGTACGTAGAAATTGGGGTGAAGGAGGGGAAATGATGGAAGGTGATACACAGCAAGGAAAAAGCATAAAATAAAAAAAAAACAAATATTCAACAACACAAAGAAAAAACCTCAAAAATCATAAAAATTATTGTTGGTGTTGTTTAGAAAAACAAAAGAAACAAAAAATGGAATCGTTGGCTTATGTATGGCAATGAATCTCTCCAACATAGGTGGCGGGATAGAGAATACACATTTACATACATATACATATATGTATATATATATATATCTCTCCCTCTTTCAGTTTCTCTATTCTCACTCCTTATCTCCCTCTTTCAGTTTCTCTATTCTCACTCCTTTCCGTAGCCTTCATGCAGTTGTCAGAAACATTCAACATGACCATCAGTTTAACTACTAAGTACGTTTAGTTCTCACTAACTGTGTTTTCGCTCTCTCCTTCAATCTCTCTCTCTTTTCGAAGCAGTACTCGCTCATTCGAGTATGTGGCGAAATGGACATTTATGAAAGAATTATTGATGACATGGCGGGCGCGCACTAGTCGACTACCTACTATCACTTTTTATACGTTTTGCCAATAGCAACAACAAAAATAACAATAACAACAACAACCAGCCATTTTACCATTCACCACCCACTTCCACCCACTCAAGAGTTTAAATGACCAATATATATTGTAGAAAAGGTAAAAAGACGAGCTGCAAAATGCCAAACGTTTGCATGTAGTGGCTATGAATTGTGTTCAGAGGAGAGGGCGAAAGATAGTGAGAGTTAAGGGGGAGAGCCACCCATTATGACTCTACACAACTGTCAAAAGCAAAAAATATGATCAGTGTGTGTGTGTGTGTGTGTGTGTGTGTAAAATACATAGCTTTCGTGTGTCCACAGTTGGGTTCTGAAATTTTAATTTATCGACACCATATGTGAGCAGTGAAAAGGAAAACATTTTTTCTCCCCGTTTCATACTTTCCACTCTTTTCCATCTAATGCTTTTACTCGGTTTTTGTTGTTGTTGTTGTTGTTGTTGTTGTTGTTGCTGTGTAAAGGAAGATGAAAAATAAAATTTGATTTAGTGTCGCATTTTGGACGATATAAACTAGAAAAAAGAATTAAAAAAAGATAAAAATACAACGAACTGTGCGACGATAGTAATGATTTGTGCTTTCAATTGTGGCTAGTGACTTGCTAACTAGGAAGGGGAAACGTTTTAAAGCATTTAAAAGGACAAAAAGGTAATGATAGAAATGAAATAATTGATTACTAAAGAGATGAGGTTTCTGTTTTTTTATTCTAAAGTATTGCTATCTAAATTCTGCATAGAAAGAAAATATCATTTTAGTTTTACGTAAATGAATATCGGCATTGAAACAGTAAAATCGCTTACAAAAGCGTCTGTATGTTCGGTTTACCGTTTCATCAATCATATAAGAGTTGCTGTGGGCACAAGAGAGAGAGAGCGAGAGCTGTAGAAGCGAGAGGAAGCCATAAATCTCAAGAGCAGTGTTGCCAAATCAGTGCTTTTTCCACCACATTTAGTGGATTTTTAACATAAAACGGGAAAAACTGTTCATTTGGTGGCAGTGCTTTTTTCAGTTCAATTTTTGACTTGAAGACACTGTCACATTTGGTGGCAGAGCTCTTTTTCCGATTTAACAACATTGTTTACGCAGCTCTTGAATGTGCGTATTCATTTCTGGAAACAACAATTTCATTTGACTGACACTAAAATTTAAACTTTTCGAAAGGGCGCAATTTAATAATTTTTTTAGTAAACTTTTTAGTAAAAAATCTGGTGAATTTAAAAAAAGAGAAAAACCATTTTTAATTCAATTTGTAAAGGTGATTTTTTTGATACTTGGTTTTTGACGTTTATATTTCTGACAGTTCACGCGTGATTCTTGACATGTGTCAAAGTAAAAAATGCTCAGTTTGGTTTGCCATTTCATCATGAATTGACTTACGCTTGAATAACGATTGGAAATTATTGAAATTTATTATCAAAATTCGTGCTCTGTGGAAAATGTGTTTCGCAAGCTACGTCCATTTTATGGTCGTCATAATCGACCCACGGAGCAGGCTATTCAGCTCATTGTGTTTCATCAATTCACCAAATCGTATCCATAGAGTGCGTACCGAAGCGTATATTTCTGCTGTATCCGCCAGTGTTGAAGAAGAATGCAATATATCCAGTCCATCCGGCGCCGATCACAGCAATTGGGTTTGTGTTGTTCAACCACCTGGAAGATTTTATGCAAAGATCTCGGATTAACTGAAGCCAGGCGACCGACCACAACGTTGAATTTTCGGTGAATGGGTCTTAGAAAAGCTTGATGAGGATCCGTTTTTTTTATCGCAAAATTGTCTTCAGTGACTAGGCTCATTTTTCGCTCAATGAATACGTTAATAAGCAGAATTGCCGATTTGGGGTGAAGACCAGCCAGAGGCAATTCAGCAGCTAGCAGCTACCAATGCAACCCGAAAAATGAACTGTTTGGTGATGTTTGGTTTACGGACAGGTGGCATCATTGGGCCGTACTTCTTCAAAGACGATGAAGGCCGCAACGTTACGGTCAATGGAGAAAGGTACCGTTCAATGATAATAGATTGTTTTTTTTTTACCGAAAATGCATGAATTGGACTCGGCCGACATGTAGTACCAACAGGACGGTGCCTCATGCCACATGCCACACTGCACGCGAAACCATGCATCAATTGAGAGGCGAAGCGAATTTGGTGAGCAGTTAATCTCACGTTTTGGTGCAGTGAATTGGCCAACAAGATCGTGTGATTTGACCCCCTTAGACTATTTATTGTAGGGCTATCTCTTGTCAATAGGGACAATCCAATTAGGATTGCTGCTTTGGAATCCAACATTGAACGCGTCATTGGTGAGATTCAGAGATTTCGGCCGAAAGGTGTGAAAAAGTTTGCCAACATTGGACCTTCAGAATGGACCACTTGAAGCGTAGCCGCGTGCAACATTTAAGCGAAATTATCTATAAAAAGTAAATAACAGGAATTTTCAAAAACCAAGCTCTTAAATAATCACACTTTATAGAAAAAAAAAACTGGTATAAAAATCTGGAGTTCTGATGGATTTTGAAGTCCAAGATTAAAGATTAATTTTTGTTTCTCCCGCTCCGATGTCAACATAAGGAAGGGAGTCATAAAGTAAATATGAGATAGTTGCAACTGAGTTTTACGCAAAGTTTTGCTCTTTCCCTCTTTACTTTACCTATTTTCAATGGCACAACAGCCCATGGAGGGCTTAGGCCGAGCTTTTCGCATCCGCTCATGTTGTGCGTGTTATATTTGTACATGAATGGAGGATCTCTCTCCGATCTCAAAATGGCGAATACTCTTCTCAACTCTTCTTTTTATAAAAACAAAATTTAGAGCCTATTCTTCAACACTCAAAATTTCTCGAAAGATATTCAGTTTTATTCGTTTTCTGCAAAATGATACTTGTGGAGATACTATACGTGGTTGAAGAACAGAGGTAGCGATTTGTGGGGTAGCATTTTGAGTGGAACGATTGGAAAATTGAAAAGTCGCGTTTTTCTAGTTATTCTATTACTTACACTTTTCCTGGTGTTAAAAAAAAATTGTAAATAACAAACACAGTTCGGTTTTTCTTTTAAGTTTTAATTCTTTAATGACTTAATTGATTTTTAAAATACATACATACATTTATCTTTTATGTAGTACCTATAATTTTATTATAACGCAGATTCCGGTTGTTGCTAATTTACATTAAAAATTTACAACTTTTTTCTTTAATCATTTATTTTGAACATAAAAAATTTATGAATGTTTTCTTTTTTTTTTTTTGTTTTTAAGTATGTAAGTTTAAAAAATAAATATTGTTAAAGACAATTGTTGTTGTATTTTATACACATTTAACATTTATATTACATCACTAGCATTTTTCATACATTTCAAAAGAGAAATTTGTATAGGATTAAAGAGTAAAATCAAAAAACTAAAAAGAAGAACGAAAAAAAATAATATAATTGACTCAAAATTCTTAGCATTTATGGTAAATAGTAGAATAAAATAATAAGATAAAAATAAAATTAGAACGCGATACGCTACGGTCGATATTTGTGATATTCAACGTCATCATCCCCACCATCGTTATTAATATTATCACGCTGCTGCTGCCGCTGCAGCTGCCGCTGTTGCTGTTGCTGCTGCTCTTGCGCTTGCCTCTACTACGGATGCGATGAGCCCATGCGCGGCCCGTACAACGAATAAGCTGAAAAGTATTGCGCGAACGCTGGATGTGGCGGCATTGGCAGACCGGCCAACGAACCAGGCGGTCCCAGTGATGGCGGCAACATGGACGGCTTGCCGTACGGATGATAACGCGCCGCCGAAAGCGGACTAAGCGGCGGCGTCGGATATGTACGTTGAAAGAGCGGATGACTCGGCGGTATACCGCCGGCGGCAGCAGCGCTCAAAACTGATTCGGGCATAGAAGCGGTATGCGTGCGTACATGCTGAAAGAGTTCATCGGAAGTGCTGAAGCGTTTGCCGCAGAAAGAGCCGGGTTCGGAGCCATTCCACGAGCACAAGTAGGGCATTGGTGGAATGGCGGCCGCCAGAGCGGCCAATTGGGCGGTATAGGACGAGGCGGCAGAAGCGGCGCTATTGCCACCGGCAGACTTCCCCCCACCACCGCTCTCACACTGCGGACAGCCAGCAGGACAAGCTTGACCGGCTGCTTTATTGAGAAAATGCGGATTGGAGGGGCATCCAGTGCAGTAGGGATCCCGACATATATTCGGTGACATCATAGCGGCGGCTGTGGAGATATCGAAACCTTTTAAGCGCGCATAGTTCAGATAGGGATTCAAAGCGGCCGCTTTGAACATGGGATGATGTGGTGACATTAGTGCGCTGGCGGTCATCAAGTCCATAGGATAAGGCATGCCACCAGCGGCAGCGCCGGGATAGCCGCCAGGGTAGTAGGCAGCAGCACCACCCGCACTGTTTGTTGGAATGCCGGCGGCAGCAGCGGCGGCATGCAACGCTTTCACATAGCTGGCTTCTTTGGCAGCGGCATAGGCAGCTTCGGAAGCGGCCTGAAGACGTGATGCGGTATTCGAGGAGCTACTGCTGCTACTGGGACTAGCTTGTGCTTGCGGTATGTGCTGCTGCTGGTGCTGCTGCTGGTGCTGGTGCTGGTGCTGCTGCTGGTGCTGCTGTTGGTGCTGCTGACTTGTTGATGATTCTTTAGATGAGGAGCGCTGCTGATGCTGTGGGCTGTTATTGCTGCTGTGGCGCTGTTGCAAGTCTATAGCCGTTGCGGATGGTGTACGACGGAGTCCGTTTGTTGCTGCTGTTGCTGGTGAGTCTCTTTGTGAAGTGGCACTTTGGTTTGAATCGCATCTTTGTTGTAATTGCTGTTGCTGCTGCTGCTGCTGCTGCTGTAGCTGTTGCTGGTGTTGTTGAAGTTGTTGGTGCTGATGATGCTGTTGCTGTCCATTATTTTTTGGTGTTTTCACTCTGTGGCTACTTTGCTGTTGGCTTTGTACCTGCTGCTGCTGTTGCTGCTGCTGTTGTTGTTGTTGTTGTTGTTGCTGCTGCTGCTGCTGTTGATTTACAAAATTAGCTGCCCGTTCCGCTTCTGCTTCCATTCTTTCACGCACATGATTATTATTGGATTCGTACGGCTTGAAACTTGATTTGATCTGCTCAACAGAACCGGTGGACACCGACGACGATTGACTACCAACCGGCGAGCTTTTATCTCTCGCTCCATCCATTGTCGATTTCAGTGATTTGGTTGATTTTTCAATATTTGCGGCTAGCAGTTTTGGATTGGTGGTGTCGGCACCAATTGCGCTGCAAGTCTGTGCCAGTAGCGCTAGCGGGCTACTCTTTGTATCCAGCTGGAAAGAGAACGCAAATGAAATGGGGGAGAAGTTAGTGAAATTGAAATTTAATAGGATATAATAAAAGATTCAGCTGCAGCTCCTGAAGCTAAGCACTTGAACAAAAGTGCAAATATTAGCTCCGCCACTATCAAATTATGCAAATCCCTTTTACAAAGATGTGCTAAATTCTCTTACGAACTCGTGTAAAGACTCATTGACTCGCTAACGATAAATCGGAGAAATAGCATTTATGCGTGCATGTATTTAAAGATACTTAGCACATCCAAACAAACAAACATTTGCCTGTTAATCTAAAAAGGGCACACAAACATTTCTAAACGCATTTGGGCGTAACGCGTGCGTTCTGCATCAGATAATGTTTAAGTACCAAAACAAAAAGGCAGGCCAACAAATTCTTTAGCGAACATTATAACAACTGCAAGAAAAACAAGTACAGCAACTGAAATAAAACCACTTAAAAATTGCACTCGCACATATTCACATTAAGCGAAAATCAGCAGCAGCAGCAGCAGCAGCAGCAGCAGCAGCACCACCACCAGGAAAATATCACCAACAGGTCCGCTGGCTAAGAAATTGACAAGGCCTTGAAAAGAATATCGAAATGATGAGAAAAAGAAAACGAATTAAATCAATAATAGACGTGCTAAAAGCATAGGAACTTTTATTCGTTTAAGGAATGCATTTTTCGAAGGAAGAGAAATTTCATTAACGGAGAGGAAAAATCAGGAATACCTAAAAAGAGCCATTGGAAAATAATTAACAAGCTGGAGATAGCCTTCATGAAGATTGTGTTGTTTCTTTCTAGAAACTTGGTTGGTTACTAACAAATTCTGAATTCAAAAAACAAAAATACGATTTATTGTCGTTTTTTTTGGCAAACTTTATCCACTAATGTTTTCATACAAAGTTTTCTTTAAGTATTAGGGTTAAGTTGTGGTTGAAAGGCATTGTTCAACACACTGAGAGAGAAAGAGCACACATATAGAGTAGTGGTGTAAGCTAGCGCTCTCTACTTCCACTTCGCCACACAAACTCCTCTCTCTCTCTCTCGCTCGCCTAATTCCTAAAGGTGGCCGCCATACCTTAAGTTGTATACAACTTGTTGTAGTTCGACCTGTAGATCAAAAACTTTGACTAAGTATCATACAACAGAGTCTGTGGAACTTGAAATTTGTCAATAGGCAAGCTCATACACTATGCGATTCGACCAAGTCAATTGACAAGTTGTATAGTGTATGGCCGCCGTGTATGAAGTGCATAGCTGAATTGTTTAGCATAGGAGAGAAATAAAGAGCATTGGATGTCTGCTGATGCTCTGTACTTCTACTTGTTTAGGCCGTAGAAGTTCAAGTGTACATGAAGAGAGCGAAGGAGCGCAAATACATACAACTGGTGTAAATTAATGCTCTCTACTTTTACCTCGTCACACAAGTAATAACTAACGCTGCTTTTAATCGTGCAAGTTAGAAAAACTCAATGCAATCAAAATTTTCAACTAATATACTCTCACATACATATGTATGTAAGTATGCGAGTAGCAGCAAGTTTTCGAAATTTTCCAATATACCACAATACGTATTTCCAACTTACAGCTGTTTATATCCCACTTGCACTTGTATACCCGGGGTTACAGTAGTAAAAGTAGTGATATCCTTCGTACAGCCCCTATTAACTCAAGAGTACATCCTTACCGGCAAAGGTGCACATCCTTGCCGTATATAACTCAGATAACAGCATAATTTGCTGAATTTGCTGAATTTGTATCATTGAGTATGTTCTATGGTAGTATTTGGCCAGTACAACATTGGCCAACGGTAACAGTCATTGCAAAGAACAGACTGCCTTTTACAGGCATGGAGCAGATAGAGTAAATACCCCCTCACGGCACAATACCACCCCTCCCCCCTCACCCTCCCTCCCTCGTACCTAGCTCGTGCAGGTTATGGTAAATTGCACATCATAGCAAACAAAGAAGAGCGACAGAGAGAAAGATCGCAAACGAATTCGCCCTGGTGTTGTTGCTGTTGGAGAGTTTCAGTTTCAACGGCTTAACTCAGGTAACGGCATTATTCACTGACGTCACACCTCGCAGAATTTCTTACTCTCTCACTAAGTAATAGGACGATTCTACATTAAAATACATAAGTAGTATATGATTAAACATTTTTACATAAAAAATATACGGCCCTAGCTTTCAATACTAACTGCTAAATGCTCTAAACTAAGTAATTAGAAACGTTCCTGTTCAACGTTGTTGTTATTGTTGTTGGTTGTCTCGTTGTCGAAAACAGCAACAGCAGTAGCAGCAGTAGCAGTAGCAGTAGCAGCAGCAGTAACAACAATAAAAACAGCACGCCGGATACACGATGAAACACCAACACGACAAGTGATTTTTATCTTTCAACAACTGATGACCCTGAAGTTGGATAGAGCGGGGAAGATGGTGGTGGAGGAGGAGGATGGAGGAGGAGGAAGAAGAAGAAGAAGAAGAAGAAGAAGAAGAAGAGAGAGAGGAAGAGGTTGCTAGTGTTTCTTTTGGCTTGAGTTGATGATGGCGCGTTGGTGGCACTCAGTGTTTTGTTGGTGGCGATGCTGTTTGCTGTTTGGTGTTTGCTGTTTGCTGTCATCTTACAAATATGCATGCAGAAAAGAAAAAACAGGAGAAGGAGAGAAGAATTGAAGGCGTGTGTGTGTTAGTGTGTGAATGTGTGCATTTTGTCGGCATTTAACTGACAATGAAGTGAGCTTTATTTTATGAAGCGTTTAAAGCGACAAGACGTGACTTTGATAATGTGCTGCTCGGATGTTTGTTGTTATGTGTGGTTGTTGTTCTTCGTTCGTTTACATACTGAGCATCATTTCATTTTATTTCATTTTGTTTTCATTGAGGCGAATGAAGTATTTTGCGTGAAGAGAGGCAAATAGAGAGTGTGGCAATCGTTAGTCACATCGTGAATGTAATTTTTATTATTTCAATGATGTTGTTGTCCCTCTGTGTGAAATGAGCAGGAATCGTGTTTTTGTATTCGGGAGGTAGGGAGGAAGGGGGAAAGAGAATGGAAAGGGGGAAAACATTTATATAGAAATATTTTTGGTTCCTATTGTTGTTGTTGCTGACTATTGTTTTCGGCTGGTTAATTTCAGATGTTGTTTCGTTGCGTTTTTTGTTAGCGATAATAATACAAGCAATTACTATTTACTGCTACTTGCTGCTTTCGCGATAACAATTTATGCTTTCGTTAATGTCTTTTTATGATTTTTATGGGTAATTTTTTGTTTGTTTGTGCCTCTTTACCAATTTTGGGAGAGTTTCTGTGTCGCTAAACACACATTGAAGATGCGTTTGCGTGTGCGTGTTCGTGTGCGTGTGCGTGTGCGTTTTTCTTGCGCCATAATACTAAATCGTAGAGTAAAGAGCCTTTGGAGTATATCACTTCACATTTAGTGCCCAAGATAAGATACGTTGCGTTGATGTGGCGCGTACTTTTATTTTCTTTTGGGGTTTTACTGCTCATTTGCTTGAATATAATTTTATTTAATGTTATGGTGTTACGAATTTTTATTGCCTGCCTTCAAGTGCCGCGCTTTTATTTTGCCTTCTTCACATTTTATAGTCTGATATATCTCTATATTTTGCTTAATTTATGATGCAATTATCTTTTGTGCAGTTGTTGTTGCTGCTATTTAGTGTTTGTGTATGTGTGTGTGGCTCTTAAAGAGTGATTCATGTTTTAGGCTATTTTTGCCTTTGTTTGCTTTTGATTCTTGAGAGCGTTTTCAATTGAAAGTTTACTTTAAGCTCGAATTTTATTGTAATTTACTGAAGATTGAAATATTTATGTGGTATTTAATTTGGGAAGAGTTGACATTTCACTTGGGTTGGTTAATTTGCTATTGTGGAGAAGAAGAAGAAGAAGACGACGAAGAAGACGACGAAGAAGACGATGAAGAAGACGAAGGCGAAGACGAAGGCGAAGGCGAAGACGAAGAAGAAGAAGAAGAAGAAGAAGAAGAAGAAGAAGAAGAAGAAGAAGAAGAAGAAGAAGAAGAAGAAGAAGACGAAGAAGAAGAAGAAGACGAAGAAGAAGACGAAGAAGAAGACGAAGAAGAAGACGAAGAAGAAGACGAAGAAGAAGACGAAGAAGAAGACGAAGAAGAAGACGAAGAAGAAGACGAAGAAGAAGACGAAGAAGAAGACGAAGAAGACGAAGAAGAAGACGAAGAAGAAGACGAAGAAGAAGACGAATAAGAAGACGAAGAAGAAGATCAAGAAGAAGAAGAAGAAGAAGAAGAAGAAGAACGAGAGTTTATAACTACCAGTGATGCGAACTTTTTCAAACCAGAAAGGACCATGACGTCGGTTCTCCCAGTTTTATCTCAAGTGCTCTCATGCTTACTATGAAAGAAGCCATTTTGTCATTGTTATCTTTTGTGGTTGAATGTATCAGTGTTGCCAATGTAGTGCTTTTCGCACTAGAGTTCGTTCATTTTTGTGACAGCTTCTTTTTTTTATGTTTTTTGTTTAATATTAAAGGGTGTTTTTTTTAGAAGTGTGATTTTCAATCTGGCAATACTTTTTTCGGGGTTGATCTTTTTGACAGCTGTCACTTGATTTATGCTCAGTTTGGTTTGCCATTTCATAACGAATAGACACACTCCTGAACAACGCTTACAAATCGTGCAAATTTATTACCATAACGAGATGGCCATCGATCCCGGTTTTCACAAGAAACTCACTTTTGGTTGAATGGGTACGTTAATAAGCAAAATTGTCGCATTTGGAATGATCATAATACACAAGCCATTGTTGAGACGCCGTTACATCCTCAAAAAGTCACTGTTTGGTGTGCTCTATGGGCAGAAGGAAATATTGGTTCCATATTTCTTCAAAGATGAAGCCGGCCATAATGTCACATGATTAATGACTTTTTCGTGCCTGAATTGGAGGATGTTGATGTGGACGACCTTTGGTTCCAACAAGAAGGCGCTACAGCCAACCAACGAAACAATCAATTTATTGAAGGCAACTTTTGGTGAGCGCATTATCTCGCGTCGTGGGCATCCAAGATCGTGCGATTTAACACCGCTGGACTATTTTTTGTGGGGTTATCTTAAGTCGCTTGTCTACGCAGATAAGCCCGAGACGATTGACGCCTTGGAAAAGAATATTTGACGCGTTATTACTGACATACGGCCCCAATTGCTGCAAAAAGCTGTCGAAAATTAAGACTCTCGGCTGGAATTTTTTCGAACTAGCCGCGGCGCGGCGGCCAGTTGCCCGAAATCGTTTTAAAACATAATGACAAATCCTTATCTTTATAATAAAGCTAAATTCTTGGCCATAACTTTAAATTATATGCGTTTTATTTCTTCTTGAAAACCACACTTCTACAGAAAACACCCTGTATATTTTGAAATTGCTTCACAGGGGAAAGTGACGTCGTCAAAAAGTTAAGAATTAGTGTTACACACAAAATAACATTTGAATCATCACATGTGATTACAATGTAAGTGTAAGTAAGTTTATGATCTCTTCACAAATATGAGTACAATCGTACGTGTGCATTCACAGTGCTCCCCATTTCTGTAAAATTCCAAGAATAAGAATTTCAACGCTCCATATACCAAATACAACATATGTACTATATGCGAGTATCTGTCATAACGATTAGCGCCAATAAAAATATCACTAAAATTCAATCATAAATTTAATTACAAAATTGCAAATAATTTTGTACACAAAAAAATAAAAAAATGGTAAAACAAACAAACCCACTTTATACCTATATATACATATATATGTACATATGTACATATACCAACATAGTGGCACTATACAAAACTACGGAGAACCCTTTAAATAAAATAACAACAACAACACTGAAAAGTCACACCCATATTTTAATAGCGGCTTTATACTTAGTTGAGTGTCGTTCTAGTTGTTGTTGTTGTTGTTGTTGTATGTGCAATACTACGAGCAGAATATATTACCCACGCTGCCATAAACACAGCTGGTGCAATAAAAGCGATTTCGCCGCATATCATAAATTATAACGATGGTACACACACACACTCGTACATCGGTTGCAATGCAGGGGCTTGTGAAAGAGCGGCGGACTGGCGAGTGATGGCGAGGGGTAAGGCAAATGACTGTCATAATTTATGAGAGTAAAAAATTTGAGTACATACAATAATTGTGATATGTACTTACATATATAAACACACACACACACACACACACACACACCGCGTATGTGGAAATAACGTATTTATAGCGGTTGCTGTTGTTGTTGTTGTTTGCCTGAAACGTAGTGCGGCCATTCTACCTAGCACTCTTATTATTATTGTTACTAATATATATTCATTCCCATTATAAACAATAAAATATTGACGGTTTTATAATGGTACTCAATGGAGATGCTATAAATTAAACGGTGTGATAGTGTTCCAGTGTACACATAGTGGAGTGGCAACAACAACAAAAAAACACAAACACACACAAAAACATGCTTAAATAAATAATAAAATATTATAAAATATTATATTAAAAGTTCATAGTTAGTTTATCAGTGATTGTGTGTGTGTGTAAGAAAAAAACCAAAAAAAAAATATATTTAAGCAATTAGTCATTATAATTTTGTTTGCTTTCTTTTAAAGTGAGTATTCCTATTGAGTGTATGAGTACATACTTTGGTTGAATGGAATTCGAATTGAGTACCATACTCGGCATTGCGACCACAATGAGATGGAAATGAGAGAGGCGTTGTCGGTATCGAGGTTTTTTCATGTGAACGTATGGGCATCGGTTTTATATGTAAATATGTATGTATAAGTATAATACTAGCAGAGACGTCGACCGCGGCTCTCTCAGCTTTACCTTTTAATGCTTTGAAGTATGCCAGTTTGTTTGCTCTCCTTGCTGTTTTCTTTCTAATCCTTAATACTTGCTCTCTGTTTCCCGTTACTTTTTTCTTCGCTTCATTCATTTTTCTCGTCACCTCATGTACGTTATGCACCATATGTAGTTCCAAATATGCACTCATAATAGTATGGTACAATATACATATGTAAGTACATATGTACTCGTAAGAATCCAAATACTACTATTTACTATATATGTACATATTTAATCTTTAATATTCCAACCTCATATTGTACTTTGTGTTGTAAAAATGCCTCATTGTATATTTTCTCCTTCCCTCTCTCTCTCTCTCTCTCTCTCTCTCTTCCACTCTTCAAATTAAATTGTGGCCAAAAAAAAGTACACAAATTTTTGCCGCTACATTAACATTTAACCAAAATGTACTCCCAACAAATGAATATCAAAAAGTTCATTTCCGACATAACCCATAAATATACACCCAGTGAGCTGAAGTTGAAGTATGTAAGTACCTACTATATAGTATAGTAAGTATGTAAATGCATGCTGCTGCTGGCTGCTGGCTGCATGCTGCCATTTGCCGCCATACCGGAAAAACACAATTACTAAGCAAACAACCATCAAACGATGGGAGTGAATGAATGCAAGTCGAGCGAAAGCAAAGGGAATCGAAGTGAACAAAAAGAGCAAAAATAATTTGCACTTTCACCAAAAACGAAAAAGAGAACAAAAAAAAATTGGATTTTATTTCCGTACTTGGCTGTTGTGTTGCCCTCTGCAGGGCATAAAGTGAAGTACAATAAATAGCTTGTGTTATTGTTGTTGTGCTGTTGTTGTAACTACAAGTATGTACGTACATATTATGTACGTCAGTTGATTCAACGCGCATAAAATTATGCAAAAATTGCAACTTTTGAATAAATTTGCAATTGTGAAAACAGCTAAACGCCCCTTTTTTCTCACTCACACTCAGAGTTACGAGTCACCGAGTCGTTGTCGCCGTCGTTGTCGCCGCCGCCGCCGCCGTCACCCATTCTTTTGCAAATTGCCATCGCCGTCGTCTATGGAATGAATGTAGATGTTGAAACTTAACTGCAAAGCGATAATAAATGCCAACGCTTGTCAGAATGATTTGAATTTTACGCCAAAGCCGACAAAAAAAAAATTAAAAAATAGGCAAAAACGAAAAGAGAAAAAAAAATGTAAAAGAAATTGCAACAACAATCAACACTGGCGGCGGCATTAAGTCGTCGAGTTTGTTTTAGTTTTTTAACACTGTAGTAAGAAGCACGACGCGACAAAAACAACTTTGACTGCGTTTGTTGTTGTAGTAGTGTAGGTATGCCAAAAGGAAGTTGAAATATGCATACAATGTGTGCAACAATAAAAGTTGCTGCTATAATGCAGTAAAAATGAAATTATTATACAATTTAACAACCAACAGAAACAATATGAACACAAAAAGGAAGAAAGGAGTACCGAAACAAAAAATGGTAACACGGTAAAAAAAGAAAATAGTAAAGAGTAAATGATAGTAACGAGGAGGTTATAGTAAGTAACGAGGAAGAAATAGTAACGAGAAGAAAATAGTAACGAGAAGAAAAAAGTAACGGGAAGAAAATAGTAACTCCACATTTTCACCTTTCAAAACTTGAACGTTAAGTTTTGCTGTTCTCTTTTGAAGTTGCCTTTGTTTTGGTTACCTTTCTCTTCAACAAACTAAAAAATTTACGTCCAATTCTTGAAAGTGTAAATAAGAAGTAACGGTAGAGTGAGAGCGAACATAAAGGAGTAGAAAGAAAGAACAGTAAGGAGAGCAAGAAAACTAACTTCCACAAAGCACATGATATGAAGCTGAGAGAGTAGGCTTTAAAGTAACAAAACGTTTTTTCATAATAACGGATGGGTTTTGCGCTTACATACATACATATATACAATAGAAGCAGGTATGGCAACGTAAGCTCTCGCAGTTTCTATAATGATTATTCTAAGGACGTGGTTTTTGTTTAGATTTTGCTTGGCGAACACCATGAAATTGTTGTTGCACCGAACATGAAGAGAGAGCTTCTTGCAAATGGTCTTGTATCATTTGCAACTTATTAAGCTTCATACTCCATTTCGCACAAAATAGTATTAAAAAAAAAAAGAAAACCTTAGTTTCGACCAAAAGCAACTCTGCAACGAGCTTAATGTAATCATCACCTCACCAGACCGAGCACGAGAGAAAAATTAAATGTGTTCACCGAACAGCGAAGCACGATCTAACGAAAAGAGTACAGCGATGAAATCATTTTTATATACAGGTACTCGCGACAACTCGCCAATTTAAATTCGTTACTTTTTTTCTCTCATCCAATTGCCAATCAAATCAATTCGCTCTTACTGCAGCTACACATTTCATACAGAGTGCGGCTTTAGATGATGCTCGCTTATCCCACTTTCACGCTTTCAAAATTTATACATGGTAGGTAGATACTTATGACAATGACAAGTAGTCGACTACTTGTAAGCTATACACATGCAGGTTGGGTACCCTACTCGAGGCATATCATTTATTATTTCCTTTCTTTCATTTCATTTCTAAATTTTTGCATGGGCGTGACACTAACAACACGAAACCTTAAGTTACTCGTAAAATGCAATGCTCATTTATCATCGGGCTAGAGACAAACATTGCTCGCTTGCTAACAATAATCGCAAACATACACACACTAACACACACACACACACACTCACAGATACACTCACACATAGAAAACAGAAAATGTGGCGGCAGCGCATTATTTTTTCTTTTTTTCTTGCCGACAATAATTTGAGAAAGGTTTGCTGCTTTAATTTAAAGTGGTTTTTATTTAATTTATTTTATGACATGCATTTATTAGAGGAGAGAGGAAATCGTATCATAATTTCTGGGTCATAAAATAAAATAAATAAAAAAAAAAAAAAAAAATGTAATAGTGTCGCGCTATACAATTTTCTTATTGTCGTTTACCGACTGCATTTCAATTTGATACAAAATTTTCATTATATATTTCTTTACTTTGAGGGTTTGGTGAAAATTTAAGTTTGCACACAATTTTTAATTAGAAATTATGAAATCATTTTTCTATTTTTAAATAAAATTTATCATACGAGTATAAATAGTATTTACCATAGAATTAGTTATTCGACTTTCAAATTTCATCACAACTAACATTTGTAAATAAACTTTATTGGAAATCATGCCAATAAATTGTTCGGAACTCTTAACGAGCAGAATCGATGACTGCAGAAGAAGGAAGGGGAAATTTAAGAAATTTTCGTTCCTTCAAAAAGTCTTTTAATATTAAGTATTATTGTCATTATATCTGAAGATATCATCAGTATACCGATGATACCAGAGATATTACGCCCAGTCAATAAAAATGACATTACTGCAAGTAATGACAGACAAAATCTTAAAACCTACAATATTTCCCATAACTCATCATTCCAAGTAATGAAGGGATATTTTGCATTAGTTACAGTAGTTTCAACAAGAAAGCAATCGGCGGCTTAAGTCACTGACAAAAATTAAGGTATCTTAAAAAAACGTCCACAGCATCTTGAAATGATTAATTATTCATTGCGCTAATATATTAATATGGCGTCCAGTCGCCACCATTCTTTGTAATTTCATTACAACGGAATTGCATGCTATCCACTAATTTTTCCGCATATGACCGTGTTAAAGTTCGCCATATTACCCTAAGAAGCCGTTTCAAATGATTTATTGAACGTATCTTTTTTCCACGTAGTTTTAACTTCATAAGAGCCCAAACATTTTCGATCGGATTCGCATCTGGCGACTGTGAGGGCCAATCCAATGAAGTTATGCCATTTTCCTCTTTCCAACTGCTACACAATTGCGACTGCAATGTTTTGGGTCGTTGTCCTCTTGGAGAACCCAATCTCGGGTTCACATATCCGTTGATGACAGTAGTCCACGATGGTATATCGCGGCCATGAAGTTAGCATCCAAATTCCTCGTGAACATGATTAATTTGCCAAATCCTTGTTTTGTGAAGCATCCCCAAACATGAACCTTTCCTGGATGTTTCACTCATCGCTGGAGCATCTTACCGTCTTTAGTGGACCAAGCACGCTTAATAGTGTTTGTCATCCAAAAGGAGGATTCGTCTGTGAACACCACTTGGCGGCTCCAGTCGTCATCCACATGTTCAGTTGCCCTCGCTTGGCGTTTTTTTATTTGCTTTGCATTTAGTAAGGGTTTTAATGTCGTTGCTCGAAATTGGATCGGAAACTCCCTTCCCTCAAACGGTTTCTTATTGTATTCAGAGAGACATTTATACCCTTTCGAGCCAATTTTTGTTTAGCTGCTTTCAAGAATATGGCTGGATTAGCTTCGAAAATCCTCTTTATAACCAAGTCTTCCTGTTTCGAGGTAGCTCTGCAAATGTCGCGATTTGGCATGTCGCCCACATTTTTGTGCACCAAAAAGTGTTGGTTCCAATGCTGGACAAATGCCTTCGACTTTTTTTTAAATACTTCGAAGTACTCAAGTGGGACATCTTGGGACCAAAGAAAGACTGCTTCAAAACGTTTCGCGTATACGGAACTCATTTCTTAAATATGCTCTTGAGACGAAAGCTTATAATGGACTGTTTCTACAATTACATTGCAATTGCATTTACAATGCAATCAAGTTTTTTGAAAATCAAGGCCTACTTGATATTCAAATTATTTCATGCGAAAAAGCCGATTGCTTTCTTCTTGAAAGTACTGTATGTTAGAATTTCTAAATATTGTATTAATTCCTGACTGTATAAGACTCGCTATTGCATACAATTTGTTCCAGTTGAGTTGATTTTTAGGGGTATATCCCCAAATACCACCTCTTTGCTGCCTTTGAACGCGCTAATGAAAGCACTCAAGGTATATGAAATGTGCCCTTAAAAAAAAAAAAGATGGTGAATGAATTTTTCTTTTTATAAAGCCCGATAAACTTATCTACCGTTCAACTGGTTGACAAATTTGCTCTACAAACGGAGCAACTTGGTTGAAAGATTTAATTTCGCCTTGTATCCGACTTGCAAAAACATAGCTGATAATCACAAATGAGTGCTTAGAAGACGACATAAAGGCAAAGCATGTTGAAAAAAATTAAGGTGTATGTTTTTTTGGTTTTGCCAACTAGCCTAAAAACTGACCAACGAGTTTACAATACTGATGATAAACATGCGAAAATCGGTATCAATCGGGTTTTCAACTTGCCTACACACAGTCTACATATTTGCTATCAATCGCGACAAGTTTGTCAACCAGTTGAACGATAAGTTCTGGATTTAGCACACGCGCATGCTCGACATAGAAAGAGTGAAGTTCGCTTGTTCGAGCACAGCGAACCACGGCCTAAAGAAAAGAGTGCAGCTATGAAACTACTCGTACTCGTTCCATTTGCCAACTCGCCAGTCAAAATTCGTTACTTTTTATTTCTCCTCTCCAAGTACCAATCAAATCAATTTAAGTACTATTACTGCACTCGCTCATAGATCACACGAGATGAAAAGGAGAAAAGGAGAGAGACATTGCTCACATCTTTGCTTGCATTACAAATACCATATGTATCCGATCATCTGTGTATATCTCTTATGTATAGATGTCATCTATGCTGATGGTTCTAAACTAGAGGACAACTTCGGTTGTGTCATTTTCTCTACAGTTGTAGATCTCAAGTTCTCCTTTCATCTTCCTGACCATTGCAGCGTCTTTCAGGCGGAAGTCAGGAAAATATATCTTGTGTATAAGTGGTTTATTTTTTAAAGATTCAATCGATATGAATACTTGCATATACTCTGGCCTGGTGTTTTTACTACATCAAAACTTGT
Source organism: Palloptera scutellata (assembly GCA_958295655.1). NCBI lineage: Eukaryota > Metazoa > Arthropoda > Insecta > Diptera > Pallopteridae > Palloptera > Palloptera scutellata. Next base: position 54,759,760 of record OY282452.1, on the reverse strand, counting down.
TCGTGACTGCCAATCTTCTCTCAATTTCTTTCCGAGCCATTCATAGATCCACTTAGTCCAGTTACCTAAACATACGGATTATGAAGCCAACCGCGATTTGAGTTACTATTTGACAATATTTTAATATTTCGTCTAAGTAATATCCAGAAATATCAACTTTAACAAGTAAAAATTACATAAAACTAAGTATTTTACGTGTTTCCACTCGCGTAAATGGCTTCACTCGTATTCTACTTGATTAATATTAGAAAAATACTGAAATTAGTAAAGTAAACTTACTTTACTTTTGATGGCACAACAGCCCATGGAGGGCCTAGGCCGAGCTTTTCGCATCCACTCATGTTGTGCGTGTTATATTTGTACATGAATGGAAGGGACCTACAGTTTAAAGCCGAATCCGAACGGCGAAGGAAAAGCTTTTCATAGCAATTTTTACTCTTGTAGGTTTGCCATTGCCTGACAAGAGGTGGTGCCGTGTAGAAAAATTATTTTTTCTACTTTTTTTTTTGATTTTGCCTGTGCCGAGATTCGAACCCCGGACACTCTGCGTAGCAGTCCAACGCACTACCACTACGCCACAGCGACCACTAGTAAAGTAAAAGAAAAGTTAATTTTACTTCGATTTCGCTGTTCACGGGACACTGCTGAACGGAGAGACATACTGCAAGATAAGGCCTTCCATTCAACGATTTCTGTCGAGGTTGTTGCTCTTTGAGGTGCCTATCTCTACCTGGGAGGAGAAAATAACTTCTACGTTCACCTTTCTTCATTCGTCTGGTCCGAGCTACCTATCATTCATAAATATTAAGGACATACACAAATTTATTAGCGAATCTTAATGGTTCTCCACACCGTACTGTAGTTTGACACTGAACTATTAAATGTGCTTAAGTGTGCTCTCATACAAAAGGCTCTGTCACTCCAACTTAAACTACATATGATATACATGTATGTGTATGTATGTATGTAACCGATCCCCCCCCCCCCTCCCCCCCCTCCCCTTCATATATGTAAATAAGCTGTGGAACCCTTCACAGGCTCTCTCAGTTTTATGCCATGTGCTCTTTGACAGTGTTAGTTGGTTTGCTCTCTTTGCTGTTCTTCTTAATCTTTTATACCTGCTCTCTCTCTTCCTCTCCCTCTCTTTATTTTTGCTATTTTCTTCATTTTACTTTTTTTCTCGTTACTAATTTCTACACGTTACTATTTCCTTTACGCTGTTCTTCGTAACCTTTATACCCGTTCTCTCTCTCTCTCTCTCACTCTCTTTGGTGCTTTCTTCATTTTTTTCTCGTTACCTATTTCCTTAACGTTACTCCCTCGTATTCGTTACTTTTTTCTTACTCCTTGTTCATATTGTTTTTGTTGTTCCTGTCGATTGTGAAATTGTAGGTATAATAATTTAATTTTTACACTGCCCTTTTCGGTCCAAGTTTACATGCTCTCCAAGCAAATCATTGGGCAGCAATTCCCAAATACAAAGTTTTAAATGAAGTCCCGCCTAAAAAGCCTATAATCGGAGTAGTTCCAAAAACTGATTACAGCGAACTCCAATTTACATCTTCCATATTTTTATAACAAATGTTTGTGCTTAAAATTCTTGCAATAAAAATAATAATAATAATAATACCCGAAAAAAATCATTTGGCATAATCAAAATGATAAATGCCATTAAATTTCCATAAACGATTTTGTCTGCAAATACACAGTACATAGATATGTATATAAACAAAACTCATGAATACACCCACACAAGCACAGGCACACCGACAGTGAGCAACTGAAATGGTAAAAAAAAAGCCTGCACTTAACACTAAAATGGGGAAAGAGAAAATGAAAAGGAAATTTTAAGCATGTAAATGTTGTATTTTTACTAACTCAACATTTTCTTTTGCGCCAGCCAGCCATTTTTAATGCGATTTTATCGTTTATGTGATAATTCAAAAAAAAAAAAAACAAAACAAAAAAAGGGGGAGAAAAAAAGCACCAATGTTTGGTAAAGCAGCTTACAAAAATATAATAGAAGAGCGAAGAGAAGAAGAGAGAGTTGAGAACTTACTGTTAAGAAATACATATAGTACACCATACATTCATATCTATGTATTGGTGTATAGGTCTTTATACATATAGTATATACATACATACATATGTATGTGTAAGTGAGTATAAGTATTCAAACTCATACAATTTCCGTTTTTATGCTTATCCCGTAATTCATATTTATAGCATCTAGATATTTGTGCTCTTTCCTTTTTTTTACTCTCGTTTCGTGTTCTTCATCGTCTTATCTGCGATAATGTACCAACAACAACAAGAACAATAACAACAACAACAACAACAACAACACCAACAACAACAATCAAGAACAGCATCAAGTAAAATAGAAGTAGAAAATGTAGAAGCAAAAGAAAATTGCATTAACAAAATACATACAGACAGATACAACTTATAATCATAGCCGGCGCTCTGTGCCGCAAAACATTCAAACAGACAAACATAGGTATGTACGGTACACCAACAAGGTACGAGTACGTACCCATACTCGCTATATGCATAGTCACATTTCCCTTATTCGCCCACGTAAACATCTACAAAATACACTGAATTTCATTATAGATAAATTTTATTACCCTATTTTTTTCGTTTCGCTTCAACGTTGTTGTAAATATAAGCAGCAAGGACGAAAGGATTTCGCTTTGAGTCTTTGTCTTCTTCATCATCATCATTGTCGTCTTCTTCTTTTTCTTTTTCTTTTTCTTCGTTTCTCGTTTGCTTGTTTATTGTTATGCAAAAATAATAAAATAAGCGTTAAAGAAAACAGCAGCAGCAGCAGGAGTTTAGAGAAAAAAGTAAATCTGCTTTTGTACTTAAATTATTTTTATAGGCGTCTTTATGATGGCGTTTATTTCACCATAATAAAATGAAAACAAAGAAAAAAAATAAAATATAATAAAAGTGAAAATTATGTATTTCACGTTGCCAACAAAAACGAAAAGTGAAGTGAAAGAAGAAAAGAATTTCGTTTTGAATTCAAATGTTTAGGTGTTTTTTTTTTTTATTTTCTTAGTTGCTCAAGTTGGAAAACGAAAATAATGAGGGTATTCAACTTTCATAGTTTGCAGCTTCGATTGAGAGAATTACAGTTAGGGGGCGAATAAAGAGTAGCCTTAGGCCCGTTATTATACATTTGAGAGAAGATGTTAAAAGAGAGCCAACGAGTTTTTATTGCATGCACAACGAGTTTTTATTGCATGGCTTGAATGTATGCACCATACATAACTAATTTCTAACTTTGTTAAAATTTACATAAAACTAATATGTTTAGTTATGGCGATATAATTTCCCCAGGAAATCGGGCCAAATAAATCTCTACACCTTTTCCTACCTTTGCCTACAGTGTAACTTTAAATAATAAAAAAAAAAAATAAAAAAAAACTAATATGTTATACAGGGTGGTGCGCCATCTTTTACGTCGGCATGTAAACATTGAATAATTCTATCATTTATCAACCGATTGACTTGAGAAAACATGTTTTTTAAACGTCAATTCAGTATAATTTTATCAATGAATCGCTTCACACCGAAACAACGCGCCGAAATAGTGCCGCTGTACATTGAAAATTTTACGTTAGGTTGCGTTAAATCAACGTATTGTCGAAAATATGGAAATTTGTCATAACACTTTATAGATTCTCATATGGAATAGATTTGCTGGAGGCAGTCGAAGTAGATTATTGTCGAAAGTATCGTGGCCAACAAGCACCGAAGCCACACACTATTCGTCGTTTGGTGTCGAATTTTGTTGAGCATGGGATAGTGGGAGATCGTCGACAAGCCGTTCCGTTCATCAACGCCCAAAACGTTCCAATGTACTGGTTGAAGCGCTAAAAGAGAAAGAGTGTTGCCGAGATGCCACATGTGTCGTATCGTCACCGCGCTCAGCATTTTGGCGTCAGTGGAACTACCTTGCGGCGCATCTTGAAGAATAATTTGCTTTTTGTTTCCGAATAAAGTTCAATTAACTCAAAGAATATTGCCGACACACCGTCCACGTCGCTTGGAATACGGTCAAATAGTCGCACGAGTTCAATGTTACCTCTTAGAGGGTCAGACCATAGATCATATTTTAACAACTAATCAAAATAACGCAATATTTCCTTTGTATGCCATTTTCAGTTTTTGAGGTATTACCTCAAAAACTTTTTGTGAATCCCGCGATAAGTCATGAATTGGGAAAATATTATTTTTCTCCAAAGTTATGACGGTGTTATTTTCAAGTAGTAGTTTAAGTTTCAGTTTCAAAATAAGGAATTTCGTTGCTGTCGCCTTCGAAAACCGAGCTAAGGCGTTGATTTCCCCGAAATTCATATAAGTGCCAATATCTCAGAAACTAGCAAATTTTTACTTAGGCTATACCATAATAAATATATGTATATATGAAAAATAATATGTATAAGGAGTGACATCGAAAAAAATCGGATAACTTTGAAAGACCACTGCTTTGAAACTCTTCATCTGAATGAAAAAATTCAAACAGTGAGCTTTGCGTTGGAGAAATTCTGATGGAATACAATTACATGTTTTTTGACTTATGAACTGTCAGTTGAGTCATGGCATTGGAAGTGGAAAGACGCGATTTAGTTGTTGAATTATTTCGATAAAATCCGCAGTGGAGCCAGAAAACCATTGCAATTAAGGCGAAAGTTACACAAAATTATTCTTAAAAAATTTAATACAGACTTAACAGTTGCTAGATAATATGGTTCTGGAAGGAAATGCGGTTTCGTGTCTCCACAAAAGGCGAAGAAAGTCGTTGCTCTCTTAAGTAGAGAAGAACCCAGCATTGTCTAATCGAAAATTGGCGGAAAAAGCGAGTTGCAGTGAGTTTTTAGTTCGTAAAATTAAAAAAGATGCGTGCCTTAAAACATACAAAAAACAGTCAGTACCCGACAGGAACGCTACTAAGAACTTGGTAGCCCAGAGCCGAGCTAAAAAGTTGAAGACAGATTTTTACCAAAAATTCAATTGCTGTGTTATGGACGATGAAACATACGTGTTGTCTAAATTTTCTCAATTGCCTGGTCAAGAGTTTTACACCGCAAAGGAACGAGGAGGAGTGGAGGAAAGATGTAGGACAAAACAAAAGTTCAAGTTCCCGAAGAAGTTTCTGGTATGGCAAGCGATTTGTAGTTGTGGGCTAAGGAGTAAAAGTTTCGTAACAAGTGGCACTGTTAACGCCGAAATGTATGTGAAGGAGTGCCTCCAGAAGACATTGCTGCCCTTCATTAGAAAGCACAATGTATCTACTTTCTTTTGGCCTGATCTAGCCTCCTGTCACTACAGTAAAGTAACACTTAAATGGTTCGAAGACCAATACATCAAATGGTACCAAAAATCGCCAACCCACCAAATTGCCCATAACTTCGGCCTATCGAGAGATATTGGGCTCTAGTGAAAAGAAGAATATTAAACGCAACAAACAAAGAAGCTAAATCCATGGAAGATTTTAGAAATAAGTGGAATGCTGCCGCCAAGAGAGTCTCAGAAATGACAGTAAAGGCGCTAATGGCAGGCATACCGGAAAAGCGGTCCGAATTCTGTAAAAAAACAGCAAACAAATTAGTTTTATTGATCATTTTATATTTTACAAATTATATTGTCTTTTCAAAACTGTTTACAGTTTTTTATTTGCATAAGGGATTTCAATGCTAGGACAATTTAAGGTTATCCGATTTTTTCGATCTCACTCCTCAATAAATATATATATCGGCTAGGTACAATTCACGCAGAGAAGTCGCCGTCGGCTTTTCTCAGTTTCATCGCATGTGCTCTATGAAGTTTACTCTCTCTCTCTCTCTCTGTCTCTCTCTCGCTCTCTCTCTCTGTCTCTCTCTCGCTCTCTCTCTCTGTCTCTCTCTCTCTCTCTCTCGCTGTCTCTCTCTCTCTCTCTCTCGCTCTCTCTCTCTGTCTCTCTCTCTGTCTCTCTCTCTCCCTCTCTCTCCCTCTCTCCCTCTCTCCCTCTCTCTCTCTCTCTCCCTCTCTCTCTCTCTCTCTCTCTCTCTCTCTCTCTCTCTCTCTCTCTCTCTCTCTCTCTCTCTCTCTCTCTCTCTCTCTCTTCCTTGGGTGTCACACCCTACAATCAGTCAAGCCAAAAAAGCCAATCGAGAAAGCAAATTGTCTTTACTTCTAATAAAAGAATCTGTCTAATTTATTAAAAATATGTAGTTTGTGTGGTATAAGCCCACAAAAATTTTAAGACTAGAGTGGAAGAACTCTCAATGTCGAAACCAATTGACATATGTACATAGACTTTGTCAACAACCAACATTTTTTTTCGATTGGTAAAAATTTTTGTCAAGCAGCTTTTATAAATATTGCAACAGTGATAATTCTAACTTCAAGTATTTTTCACTATTATTAAATTTTACGTTGAATTGCGTAAGACTAACTGAACTGAATATAATTACAATGCAAATATGTGGTAAGATGACGAACAGTGCATGTACATGTACAGGGTGACAATTAATAAATGTATACAACTTCCTGCACGCTTTATTTATTATTTGTTATAGTATTATAATTTTTCTGCAATTTTCTTCATTCTTGTATTATTCTAAGTAATCGAGAGTACATCTGATTTGATTTTTATGTGTGTCTAGATTTCATTTCAGGACCCAGCATTAACTCAAACAATAATGTCAGCCTTGAGATCAAGTGGAGATTAAATCTTGCCAACAGTTGTTTCTACCAGCAGAGCCCTCTCTCGATCCACGAAAATAATGCTCTAAAAGTACCCTATCCTTCCTTTACTCATCCTTCCCTACCTGATACTTATGTGGCGAGACGTGGACATTGACCACCAATGATGAGAGGCTATTACTCGAGCCACGGTGGAGGAACACGCAGAAGAGGACCTGGTCTGAATCTCCGTTGGAAAGACCAGGTACAGGGCGAGCTGACTGCACTTGGTCTTAGCAACTGGAGCGATCGCGCTCATAGCACAGGTGACTGGCGAAGCTTTATCGAGACGGCCAACATCGATCATCGGTTGTTGGGCCAGCTAAGCAAGTAAGTAAGATTTCATTTAGCTATGTATTTATTTTGTGATGTCCAATAATCGGTCAGCTATTATAACATTTCACCAGCTCTAGGCAAATGCAATTGTGAGATTGTGCGGCAGAAGTTCGCATTGCTTGTTCTGTTAGTTTCTCGTTCAGTTAAACTGTTTAAGGAGCTGGGTCGTGAAGGTGATGGTCCAGCAAGAGGCAGCAGAAAACACACAGTCAATACTCCCACTTTGCTTTACTTTTAATAGCTCAACAGCTTATGGAGGGCCTAGGCCGAGCTTTTCGCATCCACTCATGTTGTGCGTGTTATATTTGTACATGAATGGAGGGGACCTACAATTTAAACCGAATCCGAACGGCGAAGTGAAAAGCTTTTCATAGGAAATCAGGGATCGCAAAATCATTCAAAAACGGGTTGCCATGAGAAAAGTTGCGCACGAAAGTGGCATCATCTCTCTCTCTCTCTCTCTCTCTCTCTCTCTCTCTCTCTCTCTCTCTCTCTCTCTCTCTCTCTCTCTCTCTCTCTCTCTCTCTCTCTCTCTCTCTTCTCTCTCTCTCTCTCTCTCTCTCTCTCTCTCTCTCTCTCTCTCTCTCTCTCTCTCTCTCTCTCTCTCTCTCTCTCTCTCTCTCTCTCTCTCTCTCTCTCTCTCTCTCTCTCTCTCTCTCTCTCTCCTCCAAGCGTTTCCAAGCGTTTGTGTGTCCGTCCAAGAGTGGCCATTTCGAAACCGGCTGAATATATTTGTACTCATGCATGTGGGTTTTCTTTTTCTTCGGTCTGTTTTTTAATTTTTCGTTTTTAATAATATAATTTTATTTTCTTCATGCTCTAAACACTTATTAATTGTCACCCTGTATATATGTATGTATGTATGTACAAGTGATTATTTTCTAAAATATTTCTAATGAAATTCAATCCAATTAACCACTTCAACTGTCACTTTACTATTTGCATAACATTTCAAATGTCAAAGTTGTCAAAGTACAAATTTCAAATGTTTCATTTTGTGTGGCGGCATGTCGTTCGTTTATTTGATTTTCTAAATTTTGTTACATTGGTAAACACAAATACATACATACAGTCAGGCAGACACACAGGCACAGTCGCAAAGTAACACACACGCACACACACACACACACAAAAACTTATGTACATGTTTCAACCACTTGAAAAATCATATACACTTTGGAAAGTGACAAACAAAATTTATTTTATTTTTGTTTGTTTTTTTTTTTGAGAAAATGTTTAATAAACTGTCAGACAGAAAGACAGACAGACAGACGGGCAGGCAGGAAGGCAGATAAGCAGACAGCTAGATAGATGGAGGGATAAATAGACAGTCAGAGCCATAGAAATATGGCAGCACCATTGACTAAGTAAGAGTGAAGATGTTTTTCTGAAGTGTTAGTGCGCTCTCTTCTGCTTGCCTGCCCCCCTGTTGCTCTTTCTCTCTTTCTCTTCTAAGGCGGCAATTTTTTAATTTAAAATTTTGACGCGTTTATTACGCGCATTTCTTACACTTTGGCGGCTTTAACTGTTGTTGTTGCTGTTTTTGTTTGTACTTTTGGAATTTGCGATTTCTTAAATTGAAAACAAATGCACACATACACAAATGTGTATGTGTTTGTGTAAGTGGTATGTATGAATTGAATTGAACAGCGCTTGATTGAAGTTGATATTTTTAAGTGGTTACTTGTTTAAAGTGTGAAAATCACTTGGAAACCCGTGAAATGAGTGAGTTTTGCGCTGTTATAAAGAGTCTTGTTGTTTGTGTGGTAAAGTGAAAACAAAAACAATTGAATGAGAAACAAATAAACAATAATTAAGTTTTAGTTAATAAAACTTGTACTAACACTACCTACTTAGACACATTCTCTCTCTCCACTCATCGAATCGATTGGTTGCGAAAATTTGAGTGTGCAACTTTTTTGAGTTCAAGAGTACGAGCGCTTGCTTAACCTAAAGAACAACAAAAAAAAAGAAGCATTTTAAGTTAGCAAAGTCAACAACCCAGTGTAGTATTATCTTCTGTTTTTCTGAAGATCACTTCTTTAGAATCGTTTTTATATTTATGAGTGGGTGAAAGATGATCTGAGGTCACTGTGGCGTAGTGGTAGTACGTTGGACTGCTACGCAGAGTGTCCGGGGTTCGAATCTCGGCACAGGCAAAATCAAGAAAAGTAAAATAAATAATTTTTCTATACGGCACCACCTCTTGGCAGGCAATGGCAAACCTACATTAGTAAAAATTGCTATGAAAAGCTTTTCAATTCGCCATTCGGATTCGGCATTAAAAGGTAGGTCCCTTCCATTCATGTACAAATATAAAACGTACAACATGAATGGATGTGAAAAAGAGCTCGGCCTAGGCCCTCCATAGGCTGATGTGCCCATGTGTAAAGTAAGAAAGATGATCTTCGAAGCGGAAATTGTCACGAAAATGAAAAGCAACGCCCTCTATCAGTCAAGTATGAACAAAATGAGGATGCATATGTGCATACACAAAAAATGATGGGCAGGACATATGCATCCACTATGCGCCCTCTATAAATCGATAAAGAACTCTATTCCTTTATCGCTTAATAGAGGGCGCTGATTCGCGTTTGATTAATATTCGATTGATAGAGGGCAATGCGCCCATCATTTTCTCGTAAAATTTGACATTTCAAACAAAAATCGTCAGAAATTTCTAGAACTGAACGAAAAAGCGAGTGAAGACTGAAAGAACAAACGCGAGGCACAAACAAAATGGCGATTGTGTTACGATAAAATCTCCAGCCAAAACTGCAGCTGAGAGACAGCCGCAGAATGTGTAGACTTTGTCGAAAAGCCCAACAAAATCAGATTCTGCTTCGTGAAACAAAAGATTTGAAAAACCAGCATCGAGAGTTTGCGATAGTGTAGACTTCGCCAGTAACTTGAGGCACAACAGCATTCGAATTTCATTGAAAAACAACTCGGAAAGACTAAGTAATACGAGAGAGGCAACCTGAATGGCAAATGAGTTCATTAGATTCAATAATTCGGAATCAGCACTCATCTCATTGAGTCCCGACGAAGGTCCTCCGATTATACAGCACCAGGCAGCCATTGAGGTGGCCGAATTCCCAGTTTCTCAACGAGAGAGAAGGGCAGAAAATTTATTTGAGAATTTGCCTGAAAATCTTTGCTCCGTGGAAAGAAACAACTTCATAACATTCGCGAGTTCTCAGACCGGCAAGTGGCATATTTTCCACCTGCTGAGATACTCAATACAACTTGAATGTTTTAATGATGATGATGATTGAAAGCTTATAATTATCATGATGTAACAAATAAATTCGCATGCTTTAAGTATGAATATTTTGATGAGATGATGTTTTTACAGAGGGCGGAAATGCAAATTCGTACTACTTACTCTCTTAATTTGAATGAGTAAAGAATGTGTAGCTGTTTACACTGGCGAGTTAAAAGGTTTGAGCTCTCTTTCTAACTACTACCCGTACTTTTCCAGCTGTAGCTGTCTTTTTCGTAAAGTTTTTTATGTTTACGCCAGTGTAAACAGGGACATCGTGGGTCAAAAGTAATTGTCCAGTTTCCTTTTAGTCTTGCCACTTATATTTCCACACAGCAGCAAGATTCCTTGAGAAATTCTGCTTTTATTTCAAAAGAATGAACAACAGAATAGAGAAATTGCTGGTACGAGCAAGGATGCACCCGTGCCCTTTCGCCTTTCCGCTCTCTCCAACAAACTTGGCTAGAGAAAAATGCTCTAGTGGAGCAAAAGGGGACTAAATGAAAGGGGACATGAGACTAGAAATGATTATTTTCGAGGATATTAATAATTTTTAAAGAAAAATGGAGAGAAAGAGCGAAAGCAGGAGAGAAAGAGCGAAAGCAGGAGAGAAAGAGCGAAAGCAGGAGAGAAAGAGCAAAAGCAGGAGAGAAAGAGCGAAAGCAGGAGAGAAAGAGCAAAAGCAGGAGAGAAAGAGCGAAAGCAGGAGAAAAAGAGCGAAAACAGGAGAGAAAGAGCAAAAGTAGGAGAGAAAGAGCGAAAGCAGGAGAGAAAGAGCGAAAGCAGGAGAGAAAGAGCGAAAGCATCCCAAGGAAGTTTCTTTATTGTATTGTTGCACATACTCATTCATTCATTCATTCATTCATTCATCGTTTTAAGTGAGAGTGAGAGAGTAGAAAAAATGTATTATACACTGGATTAGTGAAACTGAAATGATTACATTATATCAGTTACAAAATGTCAGAATTAACCAGAAAATCAATCGTTTTCACGAAAGTTGATCGGCACTTAATTCAATTTCTTCATTACCTTGTTTAAACCTACAAAAACTAAAATACAAATATTCTCTGGACCGAGCTTTTCGCATCACCACCTAATGTTGTGCGTGTTATATTTGTACATAGCTGTGAACCATAACATTTAAAGTCTCTTCATGCTCTTCTGCTTTTCAGTTCGAGATGATTGCTGGTAAGAGCAATAAACCTGGCCACACGATAGCAATTGCGAATGTAGCACAAACGAGAAATTGCCGGTCTCTGCATCAGGTCACTTGCCTGGAATAAAATATTGCACACACACGTCTACCATCTCTCTACTACTCTAAAAATGCTACTTACCACGTATACACCGAGCGATTGCCTCCATCTCTTCGGTTTTACACAGCATAATTGCTATCGTGTGGCCAGGCTCAATGCTAGTAAGTATCTCCCTGCCGATTAATTCGTTTTCATTATCCTCAATGTTCTATCGATGTTGAGATTTAAGGTGAATTCACCAATCCAGTGTGAACCTCTCGTTTAATATTTTTATATGAAGTTTTTTTAAGGGCGATATAATGCGTCACTGGATTGTGAATCAGCCTTTAGTGAATCAGATTATTCTTTTCAATAAACCATTAGTTTTTTTAGGATATTTATGTTCCCCTCCTGTTCTGGATCTAAAAGTCAGCACAGTGACGTCTAGAGACAACAGAGCTACACCAATAATTCTACTTAAGACGGATAAACCCGGACCGAGTGGCTCCATCTCTTCTCATTCTGTTAGAAGTTTCTGAGCATTTAATCAGCTTAGCCTAAAATGCAATATAAAATTTCTCGGCATAGAGTCCGGAATATTACCAGATATCCATATGGAAGAGATTCTCTGATCTAAAGTCTGTCCTGTACCCTGTCAAATCTGATTGGAATGTAAGAGAAAGTTACTTTACTGTTTAAGTAATACCAGTTTGAATTCTGTCAAATCTGCATTCAATAATATGTAAAAATACAAAACTTGATGATGTCAATATTTATTTTTGCGTACTTATATTTTCCAGCAATTTTATAGCTACTTAAATAGTATAAATATTTACTTACTATTTTGAAAAAAATAATACACTTGAAAAACAAATCAAAAATTGATAATTTAATTGGAAAACAGCACCAACAACAACAACTGCGTGAATGGTACAGTACTTTCAAGAAGAAAGCAATCGGCTTTTTCGCATGAAATAATTTGAATATCAAGTAGGCCTTGATTTTCAAAAAACTTGATTGCATTGTAAATGCAATTGCAATGTAATTGTAGAAACAGTCCATTATAAGCTTTCGTCTCAAGAGCATATTTAAGAAATGAGTTCCGTATACGCGAAACGTTTTGAAGCAGTCTTTCTTTGGTCCCAAGATGTCCCACTTGAGTACTTCGAAGTATTTAAAAAAAAGTCGAAGGAATTTGTCCAGCATTGGAACCAACACGTTTTGGTGCACAAAAATGTGGGCGACTTGCTAAATCGCGGCATTTGCAGAGCTATCTCGAAACAGGAGGACTTGATTATAAAGAGTATTTTCGAAGCTAATCCAGCCATATCCTTGAAAGCAGCTAAACAAAAATTGGCTCGAAAGGGTATAAATGTCTCTCTGAATACAATAAGAAACCGTTTGAGGGAAGGGAGTTTCAGATCCAATTTCGAGCAACGACGTTAAAACCCTTACTAACTGCAAAGCAAATAAAAAAACGTCAAGCGAGGGCAACTGAACATGTGGATGACGACTGGAGCCAAGTGGTGTTCACAGACGAATCCTCCTTTTGGATGACAAACACTATTAAGCGTGCTTGGTCCACTAAAGACGGTAAGATGCTCCAGCGATCAGTGAAACATCCAGGAAAGTTTCATGTTTGGGGATGCTTCACAAAACAAGGATTTGGCAAGTTAATCATGTTCACGAGGAATTTGGATGCCAACTTCATGACCTGACCGCGATATACCGTGGATATACCGTCGTATATACACGATATACCGTCGTGGACTTCTGTCATCAACGGATATGTGGTTTGGGGCAGAAAGCGGAGATTGGGTTCTTCAAGAGGACAACGACCCAAAACATCGCAGTCGCTTGTGTAGTAGTGGGAAAGAGGAAAACGGCATAACTTCATTGGATTGGCCCTCACAGTCGCCAGATGCGAATCCGATCGAAAATGTTTGGGCTCTTATGAAGTTAAAGGTACGTGGAAAATAGATACGTTCAATATAGTAAATCATTTGAAACGGCTTCTTAGGGTAACATGGCGAAGTTTAATACGGTCATATGCGGAAAAATTAGTCGATAGCATGCATTTCCTTTGTAATGAAATTACAAAGAATGGTTTCGACTGGACGCCATATTAATATATTAACGCAATGAATAATTAATCATTTCAAGATGCTGTGCACGCGGCTTCGCTGGCTGGGTCATGTGAGCGAATGGAAGAAAGCGCTCCGGCCACGGTGGAGGAACACGCAGAAGGGGACGTCCTAATCTCCGTTGGAAAGACCAGGTGCAGGGCAACCCCTGACTGCACTTGGCCTTATCAACTGGCGCCAGCGCGCGCATAGCAGAAGTGACTGGCGAAGCTTTGTGGAGTCGGCCAACACCGATCATCGGTTGAAGTGCCAGCTAAGTAAGTAAGTAAGCAAGTTAATTTTTTCAGTGACTTAAGCCGCCGATTGCTTTCTTCTTGAAACTACTGTATTTGTGTTTTCATAAAATATTTGCAAATCAATCATAATAATCGCTCGCAACTAACTGGTGAATTATGAATATTTGAACAACAATTCAAGTTATTCCGAACAACATTTCTTGAATAACATTAAAAATAAATACTAATTTAATCACTTTAGTAAATAATAAAAGCAAAACAAATAAGATACAATTTATAATATGCGCATAGAAAAAATAAATATTTAGTAAACTGTTTAAACTTTGAGTAATGACAATAAAAAAATGAAATAAAATCAAATCAAAAAGAAAAAGAAACATGAATGTTCCTGAGCACAACTTTTTAAATATTTACACATTTAGGTAGTGAGTCTAAAGGTAAAAAAACAAAAGTGGAACAATAATTAAACACACATGGGATAGGAGGGTTTTGAAAACTAAGTAGATTAAATGTGATAGAAACTTTAGGCTTCATGTTCACCAGGTGTACAAGTATGAAACAAGTATGAAACCGGTAATGACATCTCTGTGTCAGTAGGTAAAAACTATACGCTCTATTAAACCAAGTCATTGGCGCCATTTCTTCGCATTTAGTTCTGTCAACAATATTCAGTTCATAAACAATCAAGTTTCATACAACAACATATTTTATTTCGCTCGTAAAAATGTCGAATTTTGTGCCTGCAAACTGCGATACTAGGACTACATTGATTTTCTGTTTCAAATTGAAGAAATCTGTTTTGGAATCTCATCGAATGCTTGTGGAAGCTTACGGCCAGCACGCTCTAGGCAAAACACAGTGCAATGAGTGGTTCAATAAGTTTAAAAGTGGTGATTTTAATGTGAGAAACGAAGAACGTGGAAGACTAACGAAAAAGTTTGAAGATGCCGAATTGCAAGATTTACTCGATGAGGATGATAATCAAATGCAAGAACAACTTGCAGAACAATTAAATGTGATCCAATGTTTTAAAGCCATGGGATTGATTTTGAAAGTGGGAAGATGGGTGCCGCATGAATTGTCTAAAAGACAGCAAGAAAATCGAAAAACCACTGGTGAAATGTTGCTCGCCTGGTACAAAAGAAAGTCATATCTTCATAAAATTGTTACGGGCGATTAAAAATGGATCTATTTCGAGAATCCCAAACGTAAACGATCATATGTTAAGTCCGGTACACCGGCAAAATCGACAGCAAAGCCAAATCGCTTCGGAAAGCAGACAATGCTCTGTGTTGTCTGGGATCAGCGGGGTGTTATCTGGTTTGAGCTTCTGAAACCAGGTGAAACAGTTACTGGTCAATGCTACCAACAACAATTGGCCGCTTTGAACCATGCATTGCGCCAAAAACGTCCACAATATCAATTTAGGCAATACAAAGTGATTTTTCTTGATGACAATGCACCATCACATCGAACAAAAACAAAACAGACTCGGGAATTGGTAGATTCGTCCAGCTGGGAAGGCCTCTCCCCCATGTGGCTTATTCACCAGACTTGTCTCCATCTGACTACCACTTATATTCATCAATGGGGCATGCACTTGCTGAGCAGCAAGAGAGGCCCAATTTTCGACCACTTTTTGCAGCAATCAGTAATAACGCGTCGATTATTCTCTTCCAAGGCGTCAATCGTCTCGGGCTTATCTACGTAGACAAGCGACTTCACAGCGGTGTTAAATCGCACGACCTTGGAGGCCACGCCACAGGCCCATGACGCGAGATAATGCGCACACCAAAAGTTTCCTTCAATAAATTGATTGTGATTGTTTCGTTGGCTGAATGGCATCTCGCGCAGTCTTGTTGGAACCGAAGGTTGTCCACATCAACTTCCTCCAATTCATAATTCAGGCACGAAAATGTCATTAATCATGGCTCTATAGCGTTCCCCATTGACTGTAACATTATGACCGGCTTCATCTTTGAAGAAATATGGACCAATGATTCCCTCTGCCCATAGAGCACAACAAACAGTGACTTTTTGAGTATGTAACGGCGTCTCAACAATGGCTTGTGGATTATGATCACTCGAAATGCGACAATTTTGCTTATTCAACCAAAAATGAGCTTCATCGCTGAACAAAATTCTCTTGTGAAAATCGGAATCGGTGGCCATCCCGTTTTGGTAATAATATTTGCACGATTTGCAAACGTTGTTCAGGAGTAAGTCTATTCATTATGAAATGGCAAACCAAACTGAGCATAAATCAAGTGAAAGCTGTTAAAAAGATCAACTCTGAGAAAAGTATTGCCAGATTGAAAACCACACTTCTAAAAAAAAACACCCTTTAAATTGTGTAGATCATGCGCAGATTAGCCGTAGTGATATATTTTTTAAAGCCGAGACACACACAATTTGGTGCTTCTTTCCACACGTCAAAAATGTGTTTATTGCAACGAACATCACATTGGATGGACATGCTCAGGACATCAAGAGTTGCTGTCTCCGCAATACCTACCCCCCACCCGTGTCCAGGGAGTTAACGGTGGGCTGGGCAACTCTTTTGTGATATAACGGATAATATTAAGTCTTACGCGCCGTGAACTCAACTCTATTCGTGAGACCTCACACGGAGATTGACTGGAGATCTTTATTGAGCGAGTCATTCATAACATGCCTTTTCCTCGCAATCTCCAAAGAGTTAGGATGTTTTAAACAGGCATATGAATGAGAAATGTTGCAGTCATCTGCCAACGAGTAAATGGGATTCTTCGTTATTGACGGCAGAAGGTCATTAATGAAGAAAAGCGTAGGGGAGAAGACTGAACCCTGCGGCACTCCAGCATTAATGGCAATTGATTAAACAATGTGGTCGCTGTGGTGTAGTGGTAGTGCGTTGGACTGCTACGCAAAGTGTCCGGGGTTCGAATCTCGGCACAGGCACAAGCAAAATCAAAAAGTAGAAAAAATAATTTTTCTACACGATACCACCTCTTGGCAGGCAATGGCAACCCTACAAGAGTAAAAATTGCTATGAAAAGCTTTTCACTTCGCCGTTCGGATTCGGCATTAAATTGTAGGTCCCTTCCATTCATGTACAAATATATAACACGCACAACATGAGTGGATGCGAAAAGCTCGGCCTAGGCCCTCCATGGGCTGTTGTGCCATTAAAAGTAAAGTAAAGTACGCCTGGGGCGTAGGACACAAGGTAAAGTTCGTGACAGTCGCAGGTGCGTCCATGGTCGATCCTTGCGCTTCTACGTTTCAAGTCGACACACAGCCTCCTCGTGGCGTCCCCTGGATAGCGATCTGACAACCGTCAGTGAGTTAACTAATGTGTGCGGCGGGCTTCTCCATGGCCTTGAATGAATGGTTGTGCGTCGGGCTTGGAACCCACCACGTTAAAATACCCTCCAATGAAACCTCCGAGGCGGCCAAGACCGATCATCGGTTGTAGCGCCAGCTAAGTAAGTAAGTAAGTAAAGTAATATTAAACAATTTACATTAAATATTTCTATTCTGAGCTAGTCATAGACTGTTTTATATACCGTTAGTATAACTAGAATTATTTTATTTATTTATTAGTTTTTTTTTTTTTAATTTTTAACCAAAATTGTAAATCTTTAAATTGATTAATGAACTTTCCAGATTTTCGAACATTTTTGATTTTGATTGCTTACAGTGGCTGTAGTCGAAGCTCATAGCCGAAGCATTATTATGAAAGTTTGGAGAGTTCACTACACAATATGATAAAGTGTACGTACCCTTCAGACTACTACTGTTCCGGTGGTTATTACACCTGTTTTGGTGACGGCTGTCTAGAGGCCTGCTTGGAAACTAAGTAGAGGGTTATGTTGGAATATTGACCCTGACTTCAGAAATATCACCTCTGGCTACATCGAGTTTCATGCCTGTGCTCTTGAATTTCACTCACTGACTTCACGAGTAACACCTCATCTACCCTGACATTACCGTTGGATTGCTCTCAATTCCTACTAGGCCCACTCACACTCACTCACATTGATGTAAACATGAATTTTTATACAATATTTACACAGCTTACGAGTAAGTATTTATTTTAAAATTTTTTTTTGGGGGTTTTGTTTTTCTATAAAAGAACTAAATTTTTAAAAATGATGTGCAAATAAAACCAAATAACAATAAAGTTGTGCCTTAAAAAAATTGTAATAAATTACGAAACTTTAACGAGAAAAAAAAAATTATTTTGTTTACCGTACAAATTGAAATTGTCATACTAACTTCAAGTGTAAACAATAATAATAAAAAGTTTTTTCCTTTTCTGTGCACTATGTGCTAATAACTCATAAACTACTAAAAAAAACATTATTCATTGAAAAGAGCGAAAGGGGGGAAAACCGAAACAAAAACAGTAATAATTTTACAGCAATTCGCGATAACAAGATGTCTGTCGGTCTATCTACTCGTGTGTATCTCGTATCTGTGTGTCGAAAATTCTCCCAGCAACAACTTTAAGCATCCCATAAGCAACACATTGAAAGAGAGAAGATCGCTTCGCTCTTTGCCCAACACTACTGCAGGTCATAGAGTAAATGAGATAAACTTGAGCCATGTTGCCAAATTAATGCTTTTACTTTACAATCGGAAATTTTGTCATACTTATAGTAATAGCTCCAGCTAAAACAGGTAAAGAAAGTACTACTGTGGGCAAAAAGTAGTAAGACTTTGTTCATAATTTCAAATTTTTCTATTCATTCTTCCAAATCTATTTCGTCCCCTTCAAAGTAATCCCCCCCGGCCCCAATACACTTGTGCCAACGTTTTTTCCAATTCTCGAAACAGTTGTTAAAGTCAATTTCCGGAATAGCCTTCAATGCGCTTAGCGATTCATGTTTAATGTCTACAATTGACAATTGACTCAAAACGGTGTTCACGAAGCGGTTATTTGAGTTTAGAAAATAGCCAAAAGTCACACGGTGCCAAGTCAGGCGAATAGGGTGGTAAGGTGGTTGCGGAACGATATCAGTCGAATTGTCATTTTGGCAAAATGGTCTCGTAAAACCAATGCAGTGATTTTGGAACCAATCGTGCATTCACTCTTCTTAGGCCCAAATGATGTTTTAAAATGGTTTTCACTGATCCTTCCGATATTCCAACGATGCCAGTAAGGTCTCTGACTGTTAATCGTCAATTCTCGAGTACCAATTCCTTGATTTTATTGACCAGACGTGTTGATAATCAGTTGATGTTGATGGCCGTCCTGGACGTGGTTCGTCGTCAACGCGTTCTCGACCATCTTTGAACAATTTGTACCAATCAAAAACACTTGCTCGTGACATACAATTATCACCGAAGGCCTTTTGCAACATTCTGAACGTTTCGGCACCAGAAATTTGATTCCGCACACAAAATTGAATATATATATATATATATTCTTTGTTGAATAATTTCACTCATTGTGAAAATCGCCGAATGCACTTTTTGTACTTCAGAAAGACAAGCGTATACTAAACACTAATGAT
Source organism: Palloptera scutellata (assembly GCA_958295655.1). Taxonomy (NCBI): domain Eukaryota; kingdom Metazoa; phylum Arthropoda; class Insecta; order Diptera; family Pallopteridae; genus Palloptera; species Palloptera scutellata. Next base: position 54,740,305 of record OY282452.1, on the reverse strand, counting down.
TATTTTGATGTGACATTTGGCACAGATGTCACCACCGACAGTCATACCAACCTTCAAAAAAATAATATTTTGATGAATGGGTTTCCGCGCGAAATTTAAATTAAAAAGTCTTACTACTTTTTGCCCACAGTAGTAATAAAAGAAGAGCAGTAATAACAACTGATCAAACAAATAAAGATATTCGATCAAATGTTATTCCAGGTGAACGTATATTAATTACTGTTGTACTGTTGTACAGCACCTAAAATAGAAGAGATTCCGGCGAGGTGTAAAGAAAAAATTACTAATTCAACTGAGGCTCCTCCATGAGCAATAACTGAAAAAAGGGGGTGGGTAAACAGTTCATCCTGTTCCGGCTCCGTTTTCTACTACTTATACTTCTTACTAAAAGTAAAGTAAGTAAAGGAGGTAAAAGTCAAAAACTTATATTATTTTTTCGAGGGAATGCTATATCAGTGCTGGGAGTCCTTTTTTTCCAACTTGATGACACTGTTTTATTTTTTGAGGAAGTGCATTTTTTCGACTTGACAACGCTGTTTACGTAGCTCAGTAATACTTTCCTCGTATGGTGCAGCGTTTTTCTCGTTTGCTCACTGTTCATTTCTGTGAAATCAACGATTTCATTTGAGTGACACAAAAATGTTTTCAATGCGTAAAAGAGTCCAAATCTTAAATATTTCTTCTTACTTACTTACTTACTTTTAATGGCACAACAGCCCATGGAGGGCCTAGGCTGAGCTTTTCGCATCCACTCATGTTGTCCGTGTTATATTTGTACATAAATGGAAGAGACCTACAATTTAATGCCGAATCCGAACGGCGAAGAGAAAAGCTTTTCATAGGCAATTTTTACTCTTGTAGGTTTGCCACATTGCCTGCCAAGAGGTGGTGCCGGGTAGAAAAATGATTTTTTCTACTTTTTGATTTTGCTTGTGCCTGTGCCGAGATTCGAACCCCGGACACTACCAACGCACTATCACTACGCCACAGCGACCACTTAATATTTAAATATTTCACTTTTCAATAAAAAAACAAATGCGTGTTTTTTTTTCTATAGTTCTGGTGGATTTTAAAATTCAAGATATGGCAACACTGAAATTGAGTGAGCCGACTTTGTATGGGGATCGGCTACACTAATATCACAATACAAGCAGACACGTCAACTTCGGCAGTTTCATCAGATGTGGTCTGTGTATGGTATGTAGTAGTAGTAGTAGTAGTAGGAAGAGAGACATATAAAAAACATAAAGAGCAGGAGAAGTTACCTCAGAGAGGAAAAGCTGTAGTGTTAAAATATCCAACGATTTTCTTTCGGTACATTTAGTACATTTTGCCCTTCAACTGACACTACAACACTTGAGATTTAAAACAAAAAGGGTACTTTAGCCGGTTATATACTAGGCCTTGTTAAAGATACTCCTCTTATTTAGAGGCTGCTCACACTAGTGCAAGCATGAAAGACGGCGCAAGAGAGACTGGTAGAAAAGTAAAGTAAGTATTTAGTGAGAAGAAGCCGTAAAACTTCTATCAATTTCTTATGTCTTCCTGTCTTTCTCGCACCGTTTTCTATGCTTGCACTACTTAGATTTAAAAGATGTTGATCCAAAAGTAAATCTTCTTCCATTCTTTTTTGTTTTATTTTGTTTAATTTATTTACGAAAACAGCTGATTTTATGCTGCTGTTTTATATTTCTATAATCAGCATTAAGTTTTTTTATGCGCTGTTTTGCTACGTAAAGTTACGTTAAGTTTCTATAATTAGACCAGTGTTCGGCACCACTCAGCTCGCGGAGCGCTCTCTCAGAAAAATAAGTAGCCGACTTCGCACGAGCAACACACGATGGCTGCCGAAATATTCACACGCATGTGGAAATGCAATACCAAAGAGCGTATCAACCGACATCTGAGCGCAAAGTCACTCTGCGGCTCACACAACGACAACTGTTTGAATGTGTTAATTTGCCGAACACTGAATTAGACTAATAGTAAGGGAGAGAGAGAGACAGATAAAGAGAGAGAGAGAGAGAGAGACAGATAGAGAGAGAGAGAGACAGGTAGAGAGAGAGAGAGAGAGACAGATAGAGAGAGATAGAGAGAGATAGAGAGACAGATAGAGAGAGATAGAGAGAGATAGAGAGACAGATAGAGAGAGAGAGAGATAGAGAGAGATAGAGAGAGAGATAGAGAGAGAGAGATAGAGAGAGAGAGAGAGAGAGAGAGAGAGATAGAGAGAGAGAGAGAGAGAGAGAGAGAGAGAGAGAGAGAGAGAGAGAGAGAGAGAGAGAGAGAGAGAGAGAGAGAGAGAGAGAAAACTAAACATAAAAGGAAACTAGAGATAAAATTATTGATCACATGGTGTTTTTCTACCCACTTTTTCTACTCACAAAGAGAGAGAGAGAGAGAGAGAGAGAGAGAGAAAGAGAAAGAGAGAGAGAGAGAGAGAGAGAGAAAGAGAAAGAGAAAGAGAGAGAGAGAGAAAGAGAGAGAGAGAGAGAGAGGGAGATAGAGAGCAGAGTATCACATGGTGTTTTTCTACCCACTCATTTCCATTCACAAAGAGGGAGATAGAGAGAGAGAGAGTAACCACCGGTTTATCATTTTACTTTACATTCTCTTTTGATTTTTTTTTGTTCGAATTTTCGTTTATGTTATAATCATCGAAAATTGTAATTTTCAATCTCACAGTGCTGTCAAGTTAAAATAATTCCTACGAAATATTCGAATATGGGAGTTCCATGCCAAAACCACACTGAAATGAAATTTAGATTAAAGAAAGTTATCTCAAGGGAAGCAGAGTGCAGCAAATATAGTTCAGTGGTAATATGAGCGAAGTACTTTAGATAATTATAATGTAAAACAAATTCTTAGTGACCTTGTTTCAGCGTAACGAGCTCGTTACTTAGAAGAAAAGTAAGAATTTTTACTTTTAAATTTTAGGTTTTTATTTTGTCGCTATCTAAGTACCATAAGCCGATTAGGTTCAAAACTAGGGTAGGTTCTATTCTAATCAGATTACTCTTGCTTTAACATACTCATGTTTTTTATGGCTAGTGCCGTTTACACATTTTATTGCTGGTTTTTTTTTTTATTTTAATATAGTCGCCGTTCTGTGTGTAAATGATTTAACCGCAGTTAGTTTGGTTTTGTTTGTCTTTTTCCCAGTTTTTGGACTGTTTTGTTGATCTTTCAATTGCGGTTAATGGCAATTTGTTTTCATGCGTGTCGTAAAGTTTTGTACATTCATTAAAGCGCACAGTACCGTAGAATATGTACACATTGAAGTGATTCAAAATGATTCAAAATGTACCGACAATATTTGTTTAAGTTGTTATAAAGTAGAAGAAGACAAGCTGTTTGTTTAAATACTTACTTCAGTATTTATTTTTCAGTCTATGTGGCATTTTTTTTTAATAATCTAGAAAGCTACTACATACTTTTGCACATCAGTAGGCACCCACGAGATATATTCAGCTCCGGGCTGACATCACCTTAAAATTGTGTATATATGAATGTATAAGTATATAAGAACCTTGATGATTATGAATTTCGTAATGTTGCTGTTAATAGACGAGTTTAAAGACAGGTCCACACAGAAGGGGGGTTAGTTTTTTTTAGGCCGTCAACTAGCATAAAAGCTGTCTACCTTAAATTTGTTTAATGACTTGCTTCTTCATGACAGCTTAAGAATTGGGGCGATCCTTTCAAACGTTGTCAATGAAGTCAAATTTTTCCACAATGCTGAGTGATTTTTGTCGGTCGGAGACTAAAATCGAAGTTTCTCTTTAAGCCAACACCCCTTCACTTTTGTCGTTTTTCGAAAAGTGTTTCGAGTGTTACTCAAATTTACTAACTCTGGTTAGTAAAGTCAAAAACTTTAGAAAACCCGAGCTAGAAAGCAGAGAAGAATGTTGGTGAAAAAAGAGAGTGTTCGCTACATTATGCTACACCCGACTGCGTTTGGAAGCTTTTACTTTCTCAATTTGCCCTTCGGTATTATCATCTCCGAAAATTACCCTTTCCAGTATGATGCTACATACACATTGACGACGGCAGCTACACACGACCACATCTCTTTCTTTTGGAGATTATTATTTTGGCGACGAAACGACTGCGTGACCACCAACCACAATTGTAGCTGTCGCCAATTTAAATCTATATCTAATTTGACAAGTAACAAGGCGAAGAAGAAGAGAGTGTGTAAAGAGAACTGCTTGCTTTTGAGAGGCTGCTATCGCTTTCATTGTAATCAAGTAGCTGACTACACGCTGACATTAGATGCCGACGGCAATTCGTAGTCATGTGTTCGAGTAGCTGCTATCGCTACACGTGAATGGGGAGTATCATAATGATTTGTATTTACAATGAGGCCAAAACTGAGTTGCATAAACTCTTAAATGAAAGAAACTCAATGGAAGAGAAACTCTCTCAAATTGAGAGAGCGATAAAGAATCATATAAATTCGAAAGTGGCAGTGTACCATGGTCATAACTGAGTCACATAATCTTTCAAATGAAAAAAAAAACTCTATAGAAGAGAGTGAGACATACTCTCTCACATTGAGAGAGCGAAAAACCTTCATATAAATTCGAAAGTGCCAGTGTATCATGACCGATACGCACAAACTTTAAAATTAAAGGAACTCAAAAGAAGAGAGTGAGAGATACTCGTTCATATTGAGAGAGCGAAAAAGATTCATATAAATTCGAAAGTGGCAGTGTACCATGGTCATAAGTGAGTCATCTTCAAAATGAAAAAAAAAACTCAATAGAAGAGAGTGAGACATACTCTCTCATATTGAGAGAGCGAAAAAGATTCATATAAATTCGAACGTGGCAGTGTACCATGGTCATAAGTGAGTCACTTAATCTTTGAAATGAAAACAAAAAAAAACTATTGAAGAGAGTTAGACATACTCTCTCACATTGAGAGAGCGAAAAAGATTCATATAAATTCGAAAGTGGCAGTGTACCATGGTCATAACTGAGTCACATAATCTTTGAAATGAAAAAAAAACTCTTGAAGAGAGAGAGACATACTCTCTCACATTGAGAGAGCGAAAAAGATTCATATAAATTCGAACGTGGCAGTGTACCATGGTCATAAGTGAGTCACATAATCTATGAAATGAAAAAAAAACTATTGAAGAGAGTGAGACATACTCTCTCCCATTGAGAGATCGGAAAAGATTCATATAAATTCAAACTTGGCAGTATACCATGGTCGTAACTGAGTCACATAATCTTTGAAATGAAAAAAAAAAAAAAACTATTGAAGAGAGTGAGACATACTCTCTCACATTGAGAGAGTGAATAAGATTCATATAAATTCGAACGTGGCAGTGTACCATGGTCATAAGTGAGTCACCTAATCTTCAAAATTAAAGAAAAAACTCAATAGAAGAGAGTGAGACATACTCTCTCATACTGGGAGAGCGAAAAAACTTCATATAAATTCGAACGTGGTAGTGTACCATGGTCATAACTGAGTCACATATTCTTTGAAATGAAAAAAAAACTATTGAAGAGAGTGGGAGATACTCTCTCACATTGAGAGAGCGAAAAAGATTCATACAAATTCGAACGTGGCAGTGTACCATGCTCATAACTGAGTCACATAATCTTTGAAATGAAAAAAAAAACTATTGAAGAGAGTGAGACATACTCCCTCACATTGAGAGAGCGAAAAAGATTCATACAAATTCGAACGTGGCAGTGTACCATGGTCGTAACTGAGTCACATAATCTTTGAAAAGAAAAAAAAAAAACTATTGAAGAGAGTGAGACATACTCTCTCACATTGAGAGAGCGAAATAGAGTCACATAATCTTTAAAATGAAAAAAAAAATTCAATAGAAGAGAGTGTGACATACTCTCTCACATTGAGAGAACGAAACAGCTTTATATATATAAAAAAAATTTGAATATTAATGAAATACTCAGTGGTTGAATTCGCCTTCCTTTTTAACTACACACACATACATACATACATACATACATATACATAGTATACAGCTACATTTTTATTCTCCTACTAAGCACCACGCACAGGCTCATCTAAGATATTCTCGCTTCAGCCCTGCTTTTTCAACAGACCACAGTGATTCAGTTTAGTGAATCGCTGCCTTAAAAATAACACGTCATCACTTTAACTATGCATAATATCAGGAAATTGAATTGAATTGAAATGAATTACTATTTCAAACTGATATCAACTTTTAAAGCCCATTCACGTGTGCTAAATAATATTAAGTATTCCAATCAAAATGTGCCTCGGCACTCATAAATTTCTAGATTTAAACCACAATTATACGCGTTTCCCATGCGTGCATAAATTTATGCCAATTGGCCATAATAATTTAAACAGTTTAATATGTTATTTCATTCTTTTTATTTGTGTGCGTGTGTGCGTGTGTGCGTGTGTGCGTGTGTGCGCGTGTGTGTGTGTGTGTGGACTGTCTGTAAATGTAACAAAAACTATTTGCATATATCAAATGTGACACATTTGCAGGAATGAAACGTGAACGTGAGCGACAGCGACGATGACAAAATTTTTATTTAGTCACGCCGCCGCCTGTGTTTTTACTTAGGTATGTTTGTATGTATGTGTGTATTTTTGTACGCTTTCGAATCGCAAATGAATTCTCAATTCAATGTTAATTGAATTCATTGAATTTATGATACGGTTTGGTAATTTTGCGGTCACTTTTAGCGCGCGCAATAAAATCATTGAAAAATCACTTAAAACTGTCAGAATGTAAATAAGATTGTATCGATTAGTGTCAGTTGATATGCTGGCGTTTCATATTTCTGTGAAATACTCATACATATGTACTTACTTACATACACATGGTAAGCACATACAAACATATTTACATACACATGCACATGTGGTACATATGGCGGAAATTATGGAATATTTGTTAATGAAAAAAGGCAGCTGCTGTTTGTCCTTTTCATGCACATTTAAGTTAAAAACTATAAATTTATTAATTTATTTCAATGAATATATGAATGAATATTTGACTTATGTACAGCAGAAGTGAAAGTTTTGTATGTTTGAAATGAGTGCAATAAAATTACGAGTTGAATAAAATTTACATATCTTTTTAATTAATACCAGGTGTACAAGTATGAAACCGGTAATTCTGTCAACAATATTCAGTATTCATAAACAATCAAGTTTCATACAACATATTTTTTTTCGCTCGTAAAACTGAAGAATTTTGTGCCTACAAACTAAGATACTGGGAAATCATTGATTTTCTGTTTCCAATTGAAGAAATCTGCTTTGGAATCTCATCGAATGCTTGTGGGAGCTTACGGCTAGCACCCTCTAGGCAAAACACAGTGCAACGAGTGGTCCAATAAGTTTAACAGTGGCGATTTTGATGTGAGAAACGAAGAACGTGGAAGACCAACGAAAAAGTTTGAAGATGCCGAATTGCAATATTTACTCGATGAGGATGATGGTCAAACGCAAAAACAAGTTGCAGAACAACTTGCAGAACAACTTGCAGAATAATTAAATGTGACCCAACAATGCATTTCTCAACGTTTAAAAGCCATGGGATTGATTTTGAAGATGGGAAGATGGGTGCCGCATGAATTGTCTGAAAGACAGCAAGAACATTGAAAAATCACTTGTAAAATGTTGCTCGTCTGGTACAACGAATTGTTACGGGCGATTAAAAATGGATTTATTTCGAGAATCCCAAACGTAAACGATCATATGTTAAGCCCGGTACACCGGCCAAATCGACAGCAAAGCCAAATCGCTTCGGAAAGAAGACAATTCTCTGTGTTTTCTGGGATCAGCGAGGTGTTATCTGGTTTGACCTTCTGAAACCAGGTGAAACAGTTACTGGCCAATGCTATCAGCAACAATTGGCCGTTTTGAACTGTGCTTTGTGCCAAAAACGTCCAGAATATCAAGCTAGGCAATACAAAGTGATTTTCTTGATGACAATGCACCCTCACATCGAACAAAACAAACTCGGGAATTGGTAGATTCGTTCAGCTGGGAAGCCCTCACCCATGCGGCTTCCACTTCAGACTTCCACTTATTTTCATCAATGGTGCACGCACTTGCTAAGCAGATCTTCGATTCGTCGATGAAAATGTAAAAAAATGGTTCGATAAATGGTTTGACTCAAAAAACGAACAGTTTTTTTTGTGGTGAGGCATTCACAAATTGCCAGAGAGATGGGAAAAATGTGTAGCTAGTAATGGTCATTACTTTGAAAATTGAATGTATAACCATTTTTCTTAAATAAATGTGTATTTTCTTAAAAAAAAAATACCAGTTTCATACCTGTACACCTGGTATTGTATGCAGAGCAGTGATAGGCGAGAGAGAGTAACGGCACTGATCATCCCATATGCAACGTATAGCAAAGAGATAGAGAGAGATATGGACAAAGAGCGTAAGAGTTTAAGCAGTCAATATCAGTAAATGCTATAAAGAAATTCCAGCAACCAGCAAACAAGTTGTGGTGTGGTGTAGTGGTAGTGCGTTGGACTGCTACGCAGAGTGTCCGGGGTTCGAATCTCGGCACAAGCAAAATTAAAAAGTAGAAAAAATAATATTTCTACACGGCACCACCTCTTGGCAGGCAATGGCAAACCTACAAGAGTAAAAATTGCTATGAAAAGCTTTTCACTTCGCCGTTCGGATTCGGCATTAAACTGTAGGTCCCTTCCATTCATGTACAAATATAACACGCACAACATGAGTGGATGTGATAAGCTCAGACTAGGCTCTCCATGGGCTGTTGTGCCATCAAAAGTAAGTAAAGTAAGCAAACAAGTTGCAGACTGTTAAATCAAACAACAACAAAAACGCTTCCAAAATATTGTCAATGTAAAAACTTCCGTTTTGGTGATATTCGCTTCTAGTTAAAAACATTTAATTTTTTACCGAAATACTTTGTACATAAGAAGGGTGATTCCACGATCTGCGCCAACTACCGTGGGATCAGCCTTCTTAATATTGCATATAAGGTTCTATCGAGCGTACTGTGCGAAAGACTGAAGCCCATCGTCAACAAACTGATTGGACCTTATCAGTGTGGCTTCAGGCCTGGTAAATCCACCATCGACCAGATATTCACACTACGCCAAATCCTGGAAAAGACCCGAGAAAAACAGATCGACACCCATCATCTATTTGTCGATTATAAAGCCGCCTTCGACAGCACGATTAGGGATCACTTGTACGCCGCAATGTCTGATTTTGGTATCCCTGCAAAGCTCATTCGTCTTTGCAAAATGACACTGACCAACACCACCAGCGCAGTGAAAATTGGGACAGACCTCTCCGCACCATTTGATACCAAAAGAGGTTTCAGACAAGGTGACTCCCTATCGTGCGACTTCTTTAACCTTATGCTGGAGAAAATAATTCGAGCTGCGAACATCGACATCTCTGGCACTATCTTCTACAAGAGTGTCATGCTGCTAGCATACGCTGATGATATTGACATCATTGGCAAAAACGCTCGAGCAGTCAGTGCAGCATTCTCCAACCTGGAAAGGGAGTCTCGTCGTGTGGGTCTAGTGGTGAACGAGGACAAAACGAAATACCTTGTGTCAACAAACAAAGAGTCACGGCGTCTTGGACAAAATGTCACTGTTGACAACTACACTTTTGAAGTCGTCAAGGATTTCGTTTATCTAGGATCCAGCATAAACACCAACAATAATGTCAGCCTTGAGATCAAGCGGAGACTAACTCTTGCCAACAGGTGTTACTACGGGCTCAGTAGGCAATTGAGAAGTAGAGCCCTCTCTCGACCGACGAAAATAACGCTCTATAAGTCCCTCATCCTTCCCGTCCTAATGTATGGCGCAGAGACGTGGACATTGACCATCAATGATGAGAGACTGTTAGGAGCGTTCGAGAGGAAGATACTCCGTAAGATCTACGGTCCAGTATGCGTGGACGACGTGTATCGAATAAGATGGAACGATGAGCTGTATGAGCTGTACGCCGACACTGACATAGTCAAGCGTATAAAACTCCAGCGGCTTCGCTGGCTGGGTCATGTTGAGCGAATGGAAGAAAGCGCTCCGGCTAGAAGGGTGTTTTATTCGAACCACGGTGGAGGATCACGCAGAAGGGGACGTCCTAATCTCCGTTGGAAAGACCAGGTGCAGGGCAACCTGACTGCACTTGGCCTTATCAACTGGCGCCAGCGCGCGCATAGCAGAAGTGACTGGCGAAGCTTTGTGGAGGCGGCCAAGACCGATCATCGGTTGTAGCGCCAGCTAAGTAAGTAAGTAAGTAAGTAATACTTTGTACAAAATTTTACAATCCGATAGTAAATCAGAAGCGAAATTATTTGAAAGCCAACATTGAACGCGTCATTGATGAGATTCCGGTCGAAATGTGTGAAAAAGTGTGCCAAAGTTGGACCTTCAGAATGGACCACTTGAAGCGTAGCCGCGGGCAACATTTAAATGAAATTATCTTTAAAAAGTAAATGGCAGGAATTTATTTATCGATGCAAATAAAAATTTCATTCACTTTTGCATAATTTCAAAAACTAAACTCTTATAAAAATCACCCTTTATGTACTCTTTTTTTTTATATGTTTACTTTTTGCGGAGCATATTTAACCGAGAATACATACTCGGTTAATACTCTTTAAAGTGAGTGTAGAACTCAGTTATTTACTCTCTGCGAGAAAGTTCGAGCATGTAAATACTATATTCGAACTCGAACTTCTCATGTGTGCAGCGAAAAGTTACTCATTGCAGATCTTTAATATGCACGTCCACACTCTCTTTCTTTGATATGAACTGAAACTTAAAGTCAGCTTCACCTTATCTTCATCAAGAGGTACATATGTACATATGTATTATTAAAATGTCTTAATAATAAGTAAATATTTAATAAACAATATTATCAGAAAATTTATTACCAATTTATAGCATAGCATTTCATAAATTAAATAATTAAATGCCTGCAATATTATTTTGGTATATTATTGATTTATAGCAAGAAATGAATCGTTTATTAATAATCCCTATCCCTTTCATACTTGTAAATATATTTTTTGATAATGGAGTGATTAATAATTTGTTTGAGAACAGATAATGACCGAGTAGTTGTCACCCAAGTGAGTCTTGTTATATTTTTATTAAATGAGTTAGAATTTTGAAGCATTCTTTACCGTGACGCTTCTCGACTAAGTATTGCCAGTTGGCAGCAGAGTCTTCAAGAAGCTAAACAAATTTTAATTGATTTTGGTGATTTTTACTAAACGCTGTTTGTCCTTCTTGATCTGCGGTACTCTTGACTAGGCGTGTGAAACACATCAAAGGAAAACGATAGTACAAAAAGGATCGAAATTCCAAAAGCTGTAGCCGCTACACACTAAAGAAGTAAATCGTCTGTCTTTATGGCTTTTATATCTGAATTTTTTCTTTACTCTCTCACTATAGCTGCTCTTTCTCACACATTGATTCACACATACTTATGTACATACCTACACGTATACTTCTCTAAAAATAGAGAGACCTATTGTATTTATTACACCTGCACTCTCTTTAACCTTCTCTTTACAATTGCTCCGTCTCATCATCGCATACTAAGAGCCTCTCAGAACTCAACCAACGGGAAAGCTTTGACTTTTCCCTTAGCAGTCATTCTTCATGTTCGTAGCTTTAATAATATTTCTTTATTTTAAAACTCTCATCACGCTGATCGAATCGAATAATAATTGTTTTATGTTTGAATAGTAAACTAATAATAACGGGTGTTTTTTTTTAGAAATAGGGTGTTTAGGGTGTTTTTTAGGTGGTCGCTGTGGCGTAGTGGTAATGCGTTGGACTGCTACGCAGAGTGCCTGGGGTTCGCATATGGGCACAGGCAAAATCAAAAAGTAAAAAAAAATAATTTTTTTTGGCAAGCCTAAATTGCCTATGAAAAGCTTTTCACTTCGCCGTTCGGATTCGGCATTAAACTGTAGGTCCCTTCCATTCATGTAGAAATATAATACGCCCAACATGAGTGGATGTGAAAAAGCTCGGCCTAGGCCCTCCATGGGCTGTTGTGCCATTAAAAGTAAAGTAAAGTTAGTTTTTTTTTAGAAGTGTGGTTTTCAAGAAGAAATAAAACGCATATAATTTAATGTTATGGCCAAGAATTTAGCTTTATTATAAAGATAAGGATTTGCCATTATGTTTTAAAAACGATTTCGGGCAAGTGGCCGAACCAGTCGCGGCTAGTTCGAATAAATTCCAGCCGAGAAGGCCCAATTTTCGACCACTTTTTGGAGCAGTCAGTAATAACGCGCCGATTATTCTCTTCCAAGGCGTCAATAGTCTCGGGTTTATCTGCGTAGACAAGCGACTTCACAGCGGTGTTAAATCGCACGATCTTGGATGCCCACAATGCGAGATAATGCGCACACCAAAAGTTCCCTTCAATAAATTGATTGTGATTGTTTCGTTGGCTGTATGGCAGGTAGCGCCGTCTCCTTGGAACCAAAGGTCCTCCACATCAACATCCTCCAATTCAGGCACGAAAAAGTCATTAACCATGGCTCTATAGCGTTCCCCATTGACTGTAACATTATAACCGGCTTTATCTTTGAAGAAATATGGACCAATGATTCCCTCTGCCCATAGAGCACAGCAAACAATGACTTTTTGAGGATGTAACGGAGTCTCAACAATGCCATGGGGATTATGATCACTTCAAATGCGACAATTTTGCTTATTAATGTACCCATTCAACCAAAAGTGAGTTTCTTGTGAAAATCGGGATCTCGTTTTGGCAATAAACTTGCACGATTTGCAAACGTTGTTCAGGAGTAAGTCTATTCATTATGAAATGGCAAACCAAACTGAGCGTAAATCAAGTGACCGCTGTCAAAAAGAACAACTCCGAAAAAAGTATTGCTAGATTGAAAACCACACTTCTAAATAAAAAACACCCTTTATAATGAGTCAAAACGGAGTGTAAAGAAGACGAAGTTTCGTATAAAAGCTATGTGAAACTTCAAAAGAGAATTTCATCTAAAAGAGTACATACTTTTGTGAGCTTCTTATAAGCGGTCTACTAGTGCTCTTTAGGAGCGCTATTTTAGTTTGATGTCAGCGCTCTTTTCCTATGACATGCAATGTAAAAAGTATATGTGCTGTACTATAAAGAGAGAGCGCTTCAGAGTAAGCACAAAGTAGCGGTTTTTGATCGCTTTCTTTACAGTTCGTCTTTTACATACACTCATACTTATGTACCTAGAGAGAGAGACCTATTCTATTTCTAAGTATAGAGTCGAGAGTATATAACAGCATTTTCATTGCGCTCTCTCTTTCTCGCTTTTCTTGCTCCATTTTAACCCTACATCGCATTGCATGATCTTAAAGTGGACCCCTTGATATCAGCTGAGAACCATCTAAAAATACAAACCTGACCACTTAATACTAATCAGCATAAAATAAGTACTTATTTATTATCTAATGTTAAACTAAAATTATCTAATGTTTATTAAAATAATTACACGCTTAAATAATTTTTGTTACACATGTTCAGATACTAAATTAATGAATATTTAAATTGAATTTAGTCAAGTCGACTTAACTTGTCGGAACATGTTTTTTCGCATGGTTTTTGCTAAGATTGTTATCAACACAAGTGGCTTTAGTTTTTTTTTTTTTGCTGGTATTATGCAAAATATAAAATACTATATGTATGCATATTTACAAACATTGTAGATACTTTTATAAGCTAAATAAGTTAATTGCTCACACAGCAGGTAACGAAATTCACGACATTCAAATTAAAGTGTTGGCTTGAATAAATTGATATTAACAGCAAAAACATTATACCATAAATGATATTAAGATTGGATATGCATAAATTATGAATGTAGGGTGTAGCAAATATGTATATGGACACTGCAAGGCAAGGCAACTACAATTATGAAGCTATTGAACTCAGGTTCAGGTAACCGGTAATTTATGTTACAGAAATATCGTACTACTGTGGGCAAAAGTTAGTAAGACTTTGATATTAATTTCAAATTTTTTTATTCATTCTTCCAAATCTATTTCGTCCCCTTCAAAGTAATCCCCCCCGGCCCCAATACACTTGTGCCAACGTTTTTTCCAATTCTCGAAACAGTTGTTAAAGTCAATTTCCGGAATAGCCTTCAATGCGCTTAGCGATTCATGTTTAATGTCTTCAATTGACTCAAAACGGTGTTCACGAAGCGGTTATTTGAGTATAGAAAATAGCCAAAAGTCACACGGTGCCAAGTCAGGCGAATAGGGTGGTAGGGTGGTAGGGTGGTTGCGGAACGATATCAGTCGAATTTTTGGCCAAATGGTCTCGTAAAACCAATGCAGTGATTTTGGAACCAATCGTGCATTCACTCTTCTTAGGCCTAAATGATGTTTTAAAATGGTTTTCACTGATCCTTCCGATATTCCAACGATGCCAGTAAGGTCTCTGGCATCTGACTGTTAATCGTCGATTCTCGAGCACCAATTCCTTGATTTTATTGACGTGTTGATCAGCAGTTGATGTTGATGGCCGTCCTGGACGTGGTTCGTCGTCAACGCGTTCTCGACCATCTTTGAACAATTTGTACCAATCAAAAACACTTGCTCGCGACATACAATTATCACCGAAGGCCTTTTGCAACATTCTGAACGTTTCGGCACCAGAAAGTTGATTCCGCACACAAAATTGAATGGAACTTCTTTGTTGAATAATTTCACTCATTGTGAAAATCGCCGAATGCACTTTTTGTACTTCAGAAAGACAAGCGTATACTAAACACTAATGATTATTTTGATGTGACATTTGGCACAGATGTCACCGACAGTCATACCAACCTTAAAAAAATAATATTTTGATGAATGGGTTTCCGCGCGAAATTTAAATTAAAAACTCTTACTACTTTTTGCCCACAATAGTAGATATTATTTCATATTTTCGGTATGAAAGTTAAAAGGTAAAATAGCTAAAATAGCAATTGATAAAATTAATGCAATAACTCCTCCCAATCTATTAGGAATTAAACGTAAAATAGCACAAGCAAAAAAAAAAAAAAAAATATCATTAAGGTTGAATGTGAATAGGGGTTACTAAAGGATTAATCATATCATTGGCTGGAATTTTTAACATTTTCACAATTTTGACATGTCCTATTACAATTACTTTTTCTCAGACCGAAACGAGTAGCGAGAGCTTTACTCGTTAAAGTATAGAGCATATATTATGATATTGAGAGAGCCGACATTGACGTCGACGTTGCTGCTTTTATTGTATGCAGCAGATCCACATACGTTCAACAGAAACAAAAAAAAAACAACGAGAACCCAACGTCGGCTCTGCCAGTTTCATCTAATGTGCTCTTTGCTTTCAATATATTACAGGGTTAGGCGATTGAACTGTTGCCACCTATTCAAAGGACAATATATTTTTGTGTGCAATTATTTTGTATTGATTCAAATTACAAAAATGTGTGGAAATAATAAAAATTTTAGAATCCATTCACTTTAGCTCGATGTGGTCACCGTTTGCCTTGACTATGGCCTTCAAAAGGTTAAAAAATGAGTTGCATGCGGCACGAATATGATCTTGCGGTATTTTGGCCCATTCCCGTACAATGACTTTCTTCAGCGCATCCATACTGGCACATTTCTTAGACCTCTCATTGCTCTCCAAAATGGCCCAGATGGGATAGTCCTTCGAATTTGCATCGGGCAAATTCGAAAGAAACTCAATATGTGGACGAAATGAAGTGCGTAACATGGTTTTTTTTTTAACCATTCTTGGTTTACACGAGATTTATGAGACGGTACCGTTGCCAAGTCTTGTTGGAACGTCCATGGTGTACGACCGAAATGTTTGCATGCCCACGGCTTTAAAGCAGCTTCCAAAACATTTACCCGATAATAAGTCGCATTAACTTTGACTCCAGGCTCGATGAAAACGATTGAACAGCATCCATCGATGATGGTTACAGCTGCCAATACCATTACTTGAGATGGAAAATTACTTTGGGTGACCGTTCGTAGGCTCAAGGCTCAGTTAAGGAAACACGATCATTTTGAGAGTTTATTAGCTGCTTAATAGGGAAATTTTTTTCATCAAAGAACACAATGTTTGGAAATTCGCCACTTTCGTGCAAGCGTAACAACTCCTTTGCTCGTTCGAGTCTAACTTTTTGTTTTGCTTTGGTGTAAGATCATGTGCCTTTTGGAACTTGTAAGGCTTTACCTTGAGCTCATTTTTGAATATGCGTCGGATGCTTCGCTGGAATATTTTCAGTTCTTTGGCCATTTGATTACCACTACGACGTGCATTTCGTTCAAGTCAGGCCTTCACTTTCCAAAGCATTTCAGGTGATGTTGCTGTTTTTTTTTCGTCCACCACCATAGCGTTGGGCAATGCTGCCTGTATCATTA